>SKCR01021026.1:0-515971 GCA_019454045.1 Zanthoxylum bungeanum | reverse complement strand
CGAATATATTAGTTTACCGATTAATTACAAATTAATCGTTCTCTCTCTTTGAATGATATTTATATCCCAGATAAAATATCTCCGTAATTAATCCCAGATTAATTTGGAGTGCGAGTCATACATCATCGGTGAATCTTTGGGAAGCGACCCATGAGATCCCCGGATATGTTGGCAGTAAATTTGGTCGTCGGACTATCCGAACACGTAAAGACCTCGTACTATGTTTTACCGATTTTACAAGACAAGGTTGGCCTCTAGCAAAGCGTCATGCCTACCCAATCTTCCGGAAATATCCTACAAGAATAAGGATATGTATCAGGCGTAGTATACGTAGTATTGCGTATTTCTGTCCAGTATCAAATGATCACATGCAAGGCCTGGGGCTGGTACAGTGTCTGCCCTGTACGAAGCATATATCGGATAACGAGCAACTGGTCTCTTTAATATCGGATAATCATGACCAAGTCATATTATCCCGACGGTTGCAACCTTTATTAGAGAACCAATTATGTATCCCTGTGTGATCATCAACTCCATATGACTGGAGTGACACTTCCGTCTTGACATCACACCCACACACTACGATTCTCAATATACCCAACATTGGCGTACACAGAACCGGTTAAAGCCTGGACGACCGCAACCAAAGTATATTGATTGTCGCAAGTATTAGCGGTGCAAGTCTTAGGTTAAAACCAATACACCTACCCTAATTTCGGACTTCCATAGACATATTCATACTACCAATGGAATTCGAGGGGTCTAATCCAGAGCGAAGCTGTTTCCCGTACCATCGGTGAAACATAACCTCCTATTACACTTGCATGAGTATCTATACCCAAATATATGAGAACTATGCTGTTATGCCCTCATAACGTGCACAAGTGTAATACTAGTCTTTTACGTATTTGCCAATCTCAATCTCGATAATACTCTGACTAGGATATTTAATGATTTATCCTTCGTTGATTGATATTGTCTCATATCATTCTCAATCAAGGAACAAATCATAAGGACCTCTCATCATTTATACATCTAGGTGATCTAATCACAGATGATAAGAGTGCAATCTCCTAAGTCACATAGTTAATTTGTACAACAACACCATGATCTGTACAAATAGTGACGCTATGGGTCATAATTGTCCAACAATCTCCCACTTGGCCTATAGCCAGTCACTCGAGTGCTTGACACCCGAACTATGTACCGTTGGCTCAAATTACTGAGGAATCCTTTCGTCAGCGGATTTGCATGATTATCATCTAATGTGATTTATACGATCATCACATCGCCACGATGTATGATCCGAACTAATCAGATGAATAGTCAAAGTATATATATGGATCGTTGATGAGACCATTAATTCTTTAGCCTGTGCTGACGCGTAGCTCAGCTGCTAACAGAATTGTATCTAATCTAATTAGATTCGTTATTGACCCAGATGGCTTCTATTGCTGCCTCAGCTGCAGCAATAACCCGCATTTGTTGTTTATTTGGTAACAATTTTCTTGCTTGGAAGATTTCCAGCTCACTGTACCGTTATTCAAACTGTATAGTACCTTTTGCGACCTTATAGTCATTTTTATCGGTTAGAAAACTTGCAACAGTGATCCCAGTCACTTCAAGTTATTATTCTCCATAGATAAAGACAGCATCCTTAGATCTCTAAGATACTAACGGATGTTCTTAACATCAATCCAGTGACTATCACTTGGATTGTCCTATTTGTGAATCCATATGTTCAAAGCGTATGAGACACCAGGTCATGTACATTTTTCAATGTACAAGTTTCTCGGAGAGTTTTCTCGAAAACCAAGCTTTCACCGATTGTTTTATGGGAATATCATTTCCAAGAAATGATATATGTTATCATTATTTATAGGATAGCTATTGTCAGTGCGCTTTCACTAACCCTCTTACATGTTGGATAATATGACCCATAGCGTCACTATTTGCACAGATCATTGTGTTGTTGTAGCAAATTAACTATGTAATAAGGAAATTGCACTCTCATCATTTGTGATTAGATCACCATAGATATATAAATGAAGAGAGGTCCCTATGATTAGTTCCTGGATTGAGATGATATGAGACAGTATCAGTCCACGAAGGATATAATCATTAATATCCCTAGCCGTAGTATTATCGAGACCGGACATCGATAATGTGGAATAGGCTAGTATTGCACTTGTTGCGTTGTGAGGGCACAACGGCATAGTTCTCATATATATAAGTATTGGATACTTATGCAAGTGCGATAGGAGGTCGTTTTCACCGATGGTACGGGAAACAGCTTCGCTCTGGATAGACCCCTCGGAATCCCATTGGTATTATGACTATGTGTCTATGGGAGGCCGAAATCAAGGTAGGTGTGTATAGTCTTAACTTGAGACTTGCATCGCTAATACTTACGATAATCGATAAACTTTGGTCTTGGTGGTAGGGGGCTTTGACCGGTTCTGTGTTTACCACTTCTGGGTTTATCAGAGAGTCGTAGAGTATTGGGTGTGATGTCAAGAAGGAAGTGTCACTTCAGTCATATTGGAGATGATGTCACGCAGGATACGGTATTAGTGCTCTTAAGTGCTGCCAGCCATCGGGATATTATGACAAGGTCATATATATATCCGATTATAGAGACTAGTTACCAGACATCCGACATGTGTTTCGGACGGGGTAGACACTTATCCAGCCCCAGCCCTAGCACGTGACTATCCGATACTGGGCTGATATGCACAATATATTGGTATACTACGCTTGATACAGATCTCAATATTCTTAAATGGATATGTCCGGAGAATTGGGTAGACTTGGTACTTTGCTAGAGTCGACCTTGTCTCGTAAATCGGTAGACGTAGTACTTGGTACGTACGTGATTCGGATACTCCGACGACCATATTTACTGCCAATATATCCGGGGATCTCATGGGTCACTTCCCGATAATCCACCGATGACGTATGACTCGCACTCTTTAATAATCTGGGATTATATAGAAGAGAGAGAGAAAATTAATCTAGGATTAATTAACGGAGTTAAGTGATTAGGATAAAATATCGTCTAGAGAGAGATAACGATTAATTCGGAATTAATCGGTAAATTAATATATTCGATATATTAAACAAAATTAGATTTCGACGCGGAATTAAAATTAGATTTTAATTCGGGCGAACGAATTAATTTAGAATTATTCATTAGCGACGTGAATAGTGAATTCGCTAGGCGTAATCATTTATTTACGATTCGACGGAAAATTCATTAAATTGGAATTAACGAACCCGAGCCCGAGTGTGATCGCGAGCGCATTCGTATTTTGAATTCGAGTGCGGCAACGCAAGTCACATCAAGCGTCAAATCATTCGTCACATCAAGCGTCAAATCAACGTCACTTTGAGTGATGTGATTGATTGATGTGATTGAGTTGATTGATTGATTGACAACATCACATCACTTTATTAAAATGAGTTGACATGAATAGTGAAAGCAAGTTGGAGGGAAAACCTTTTGGTTTTGGCTCCAAATTTCATTTAATTTGTTTGATGAATTAAATGGAAATTGATTATTATTTTTGGAAATATAAAATCAAAAGCTTTACACCTTTTTGTCATAAGTCAACACACTTCTTCTCTCTCCATTTCTCTCATCTCCTCATGGCAAAAACAGAAAAATAAACTTACTGGTTTTGACAAAAACCGTGAGCTTCAAGGGAGGTAAGAGTGGGTTTTTGTGGCAAAAACTCAAGTGATAGCACACTTACGAGACTGCGAAGGTGGTAGGGAGGTTCACCCATAAGCCGGGATTCGTCCGACGAAGCTCGGAGCTCCGTTTATCAACTCCAAAATCTGAAATGCAAGGCAGTGGGCGTGAATGGCAGTGAGTTTCATGGCTTGATTCGTCTTCAAATCGACACAACCGATCGATGTAAGTATTCTGCTATCTTCGTTGATGTGTTTACACATTATTTTCATTGCTTGCTTGATCTTGGGACCTAGAAACAAACTCAACAATGGCATCATGAGCTATTGGTGCAAGCATGAAAATTTTAGGGCTTAAAATTGGGTAAATTGATTTTTAGCATGATTTGGTTAAATTGTTTGATTGAGCATGTTAAATGATGTTTAATTGAAGTTTGATTGGCTCAATTTCATGAATAATGATTGGATCAAAAATCCCCAATTTTTATGTGTTGGCCGAATGTGTATGGAATTTAGGGTTCTTGGAATTTTTTTGATTTTGACTTGTTTGATGAGTTGGAATCATTAGGATAATGTTAATTTGAAACTAATTGGATTGGATTTTGAATTGAACATAAATCCCCAAATGTTATCACCTTGGCCGAATCTATCATTGCCCTAATGTCTTGGTATTTTTTGATTTTTGATATTGGATGTATTGGAAATCATTCGGGATATGTATTTAATGTCGATTGCGGATTAATTGGATTGAAACCGAATTGGACATGAAATCACTCCCTTGGCCGAGACTTAGAAAGCATGTAATGGGTTTGATTTTTTCATTTATGTGTTGGACATGTGATAATGATTATAAGTATGATTAATTGGACTAATTTGATGTTTCGGAAATATCGATTTAGGTTATTAATCATCATATGCACTTTAGTAATTAAGTTGCGGAATTGGATTCATGTGATTTAGTTGTTTAGGCTTTAAATTGGATTTGGGCTTCTAATGTTGTAATTGGGCCTATTGGGCTTGATTTATCAAGTTTGGTTAGGCCAAGTGGATTGGATCCAATTGGGCCCAAAACCTTAACCATAAAGCCCAAATGCGACTAATGAACCTTTAAAGTTTAATTGGGCCTAATGGGCCAAGATTGATTTATGGGCTTATGGGGTAAATCCCGGATTGGACTTTGTTATTCGGATTGACCTGAGTTGACCAAAGTCCACGCCTTAAGAAATCAATCAAAAGCTCATTGGACTTTAATTGAATTGACGTTGGACGTTAATCGGTCTTTGAGACGCGTATGATTAGATTTGGAATTTAAATCGTAAAAGGTTTATTAAATAAAAGTGTAATATTTAATTGGAATTGATAGTGAATTAGTATTAAATACATGTTAAATTAGATTTAATGATGTAGTTTAATTTGATTCATGAATTC
Organism: Zanthoxylum bungeanum; assembly: GCA_019454045.1. Lineage (NCBI taxonomy): Eukaryota > Viridiplantae > Streptophyta > Magnoliopsida > Sapindales > Rutaceae > Zanthoxylum > Zanthoxylum bungeanum. Next base: position 510,850 of record SKCR01021026.1, on the reverse strand, counting down.
GTACTTTAAGTACTTATTCGTAAAAACGAGTTTGACTCGACAAAATCAAATCGTTGTTTGAACATTGGATGATCACATAATTATCAGATTAATTAATTTGATTAGATTTATTGATAGCATGCTTATGTGTGTGAATACATGGTTGTGTTGTATGAATAATGTATATCGGATGGATATTAGATGGGTGGGCAATTTTAGAAATTGTTGTAATAAATTCGATTTATTAAATTGGACCTGCGTGTCCAGCCTTATCACCTCATTCTCTCTTTTGTATTCTCTTCTCACCTATTCCCTCTATGTATATGAGGTTTCTTTAGAAGTGTAGTGTAACGGGTAGAAGTAGTATAAGTGCTAGCTTGAGTGAGAAAGAGAGAAATTTGATCTAGGATCAATGTGTAAAGTATCCATCCGCATATCATTATTATTTTATTTCATACTCGCTTTATTATGTATTTAGAATGCATGTTTAAGGGTGTATGATGATGAGACCTAACAAAGATAATAAATTGGTTGTCAATTACGCAAAAATCCCTCAATCTATATTAAGCGATTATCCTTCCATTGAATGATTCTTGTTCAAGATCCAATTGGCATTGGTTTGTTGGCCAAAGTCTAGACCTTGTCAATTATGGATGTACTTGAATCATGAGGGTTTTGTTCCACATCGGTCTTGTCCAAGTTATGATTTGTTGGCCAAAGTCAAGATCACTTCTTGTCCAACGACATTGATTACGAAACTTCCTTGTCAATGGTCCCGCTTAACTGGAATCATTAGGTTTGTTATGCCAAAGCCAAGGCCTAGATGATTCGGAGGATAAGGTTAGGAAAATGTATTAGATACATTGGCATAAGTAATATGTTTAGGACTTGGATGTCCACCTAACCGGATCTGGGAATTGGATTGGATCCAATTGATCTATGAGATCTACCTGGTTAATAGCATACAGCTTGTTGGCCAAAGTCAAGGTTGTATGTTATTTAACAGGATCCTAGCCCACTAGGAAACAAGGTTTCCCGAGTACTCCACAGAGGGTTAGAGGCTCGACGAAAAATAGTGGGAGGCAAGAATTGAATTTGCAATATTCGTTCGATTACTCGCCATAATACGCGCTCAAACAAATATCACTCGTCAAAAATTAAAAGTACTAGTTGGACTAATATTTAATTATTGTTTTAATAACAGTTGGACTGTATTATAGTTGATTATATAATTGGATTATAGTAATCAATATATTTGAATTAATTAATTTCGATTTACAGTTGATTTTATAATTGGATTATAGTAATCAATGTAATTGAGGTTAATTAATTTAAATCATATTTGATTGTATAGTTGGACTATGATAATCATTATAATAAATAGTACCTATAATAAGTTGATTAAATAGTTGGACTATTGAAATCAAGAAAGTATTGAAAAGTTGAATATTTAAAATGTATAATCCTCGGATTAAATGTTTTAAATGATTTAATTTTCAATTGGGAATTAATAATAGGTTAATTATTTGATAAAATAACTTATTATGACTAAGCCCATAATTAAGCAAATAGTAGAGCATAAAATCTTTGGAAGATTTATGTGATGATGACTTTAATGCTTAATTAATATACTTATAATAAATCTGTCTTAGATTTAAAATTATCAAAGTTTGCAATTGGGCATGTAGCACAAGGTGCACATCGTTTCGATATTCCGAAACCCAAGTCTTGGCCAAAGGTTTGTGAAATATTGAAAGGATAATTGACATATCCAAAGTGACTACCATTTGGATATGGAAGACACGAAGGAATTAAAGAAAGGGCGAGGCTCCAACTTTAAAAAATTTATCAAAATTATGTTCACTACTAGTATTGAAATTGGATTTCAAATTCTTAGTGTGGTACATAAAACATATATGTATTGATGTTCAGAATCCGCTATAAGCTGTATACTGACTTCAAGCCGAGATTTCTCTGCGAATCGGAAAAGGGACGAAAGTCGCTGTTTCGACCGTAGATACCTAAGTTTAGGAACTACCCTTTGGGTATGTACTTAAATTAGGAACTGTTATAATGTAACTAGTTTGACTAGAGACATTATCTCTATATCAGTGTTTAATCCGTTGCGGATAAAACCTTTATATTCTAGAACACTAAAGTGTTTCATTATATAAAGATGATACTGAGATATATACATTAGATGTAAATAACAGAATTTATATTTTGAATATAATAAAATCTCAAACATATAAAAATGACAAATAAATAGCTCAAATTGATTTGATCAATAAAGACTTATTTGTGGCATTGTTGTCTGGGACACAATTAGACAAGACTCGTATATCCACACTTTTGAAGAGTGGGTACTAGGACTGATTTGACTATTCAAATAAGGTCTGCGAATCTAGTTTATTAGGTAAAGTACCTAAAATACTATTTACTTGGTAACAGTATAAGTGCCACAGATCTGTTAGCCCTATTCATGGTGAAGTTAGTGGGCCCATATCTAGCTAGGCTAGATGTGAACATGAATATTTCGTGACCTTAACGGATGTGGCATCACGTTGTGGTTATGTGTTTCTTTTGAAGAACACAAATCGGAAACTTTAGAGTTTTGACACGAAATAGAAAAACAGATCGGCTGTAGTATTATTCCGCCACGATAAGACCGTATTGGAAAATACTTAAGCAGTAAGTTTCATATGTACATGAAAGAGTATAGTATTCTTTCAAATGAGGACTCCTCTAGGAACACGTCAGTTTGACGGTGTGTCCGAACGGAAAAACCGAATTTTGTTGGACATGATAAGGTTTATCACGAGTCGCTTTGAGCTACTATTTCCTTCTATAGGATATGTATTAACAGTGCAAAAACTTATTTAGAATAAGGTTCCATATAATCTGTTTGACAGATGTCATATAGGATATGAACAGGAAAGAAACGGGGTTTCTCATTCCTGATAATTTGGGTATGCTAGGCATAACGTTTGGATGATACCAAACTAAAAGACCCAAATTGGATAAGTGCCAATATGGTTATCCTAAGGGAAACCTTAAGTATAAGTACTTGTAAATCTCACATGAGAACAATGTAATTGTTGCTCACCATGCGGTTTTTCCTGAGAGGAATACCGATATGCAGTGGTCAGTGGGAGGATAGTGATACTCGATGAAAATCGGAGTAATACTGTCAAGGCACGAAGTCCTTAATGGAACACAAATAGTTCATCTATGATGAATCTATACCATTAATCTTCAAATACACAAGAAACTAGTAGATCGGATAGAGTCAGAAAACAACCTAGGGTATGGGTTTCTGATCTCACCCCATAAAGATGTCAATCTTATGAAGGTATACCATCCGACTACGTTGAGGAAGTGATACGAGGTATCGACTCCCTATTATGGCAAAGTGCCATGAATCCGAAATGGATTCCATGTATAACAACTATTTTGGATACTAGTTGTACCACAAGGCATTGTGCCTATTGGTACATTAAACATCTTCGGGAAGACATACATGGATGGCAACATACCAACGTACAAAGCTGGGCTTTTGACGGAAAGGTATCGTTATCAACATTGTGTTAATAACGGTTCAACCTTTTACCTGTTGCCATGATCAATCCATTTTGAAGATGCTTATTGATAACTGCGTATTTCATTTATGAAATGTGTCAGTTATAGATCAAAATCGCTTTCCTGAAAAGGAAACCTTTTGGAGGATGTTTACAACATTCTGACGATTTTGTATAACCACCGACAACAGGTTTGCGGGTATTCAATCCATGTTTGGATTGAAGCAAGCATAAGGTTCTTGGAACTAACGTTTTGAATAATCATAATGGTTTATGATTTGACTCAAAACGAAATAATTCTTGTGTATATAAGGAGGTTAGTGGGAGAGCGCACTGACAGTTAAATTCCCATAAAACAATTGGTGAAAGCTTGGCTTTCATAGATATTCTTTCAATAGAAATTCTCCGTAGAATTCTGGGGAGTAACAACCTTTATTCAAGGAATAAAGATCTGCTGGGATAGATTTGGAGTTGTTAACACTCTCTGGGAAATTGTACATTTAAAATGTACTTGTATTGGTGTCTCAAACGCTTCGAGCATATGGAGTCACAATCGGGTCAATCCAAGTGATAGTCACTAGATTGAAGTTAAGAACATCTGTTAGTATCTCAGAGAACTAAAGATGCTATCTTAAACTATGGAGAAGGAGAACTTGAGTGACTGGGATCACTGCAACAAGTTTCCAAACAATTAAATACTACGGTACTATAAAATTTGAATAACGGGGACAGTGAGCTGGAAATCTTCCAAGCAAGATAACTGTTGCCGAATAAACAACAAACGCGGATTATTGCTGCAGCTGAGGCAGCAATAGAAGTCATTTGGATTGAAATAAATCTAATTAGATTAGATATAGTTCTTTTAGCAGCTGAGCTAGGCGTCAGCACAAGCTAAGGAATTAAAGGTCTCATCGACGATCCAGATATATACTTCTATATCATCTGATTCGTTCGGATGATACATCGTGGCGATGTGATGATCGTATAAATCGCGTCAAACGATAATTAGCAAATCCACTGACGAAAACCTTTCCTCAGCAATTTGAGCAAACCGTACATAGTTCGGGTGTTAGACACTCGAGTGACTGGCTATGTGTCAAGTGGGGATTGTTGGGAATATGACCCATAGCGTCACTATTTGCACAGATCATTGTGTTGTTGTAGCAAATTAACTATGTAATAAGGAAATTGCACTCTCATCATTTGTGATTAGATCACCATAGATATATAAATGAAGAGAGGTCCCTATGATTAGTTCCTGGATTGAGATGATATGAACAGTATCAGTCCACGAAGGATTAATCATTAATATCCCTAGCCGTAGTATTATCGAGACCGGACATCAATAATGCGGAATAGGCTAGTATTGCACTTGTGTGCTTTGTGAGGGCACAACGGCATAGTTCTCATATATATAAGTATTGGATACTTATGCAAGTGCGATAGGAGGTCGTGTTTCACCGATGGTACGGGAAACAGCTTCGCTCTGGATAGACCCCTCGGAATCCCATTGGTATTATGACTATGTGTCTATGGGAGGCCGAAATCAAGGTAGGTGTGTATAGTCTTAACCTGAGACTTGCATCGCTAATACTTACGATAATCGATAAACTTTGGTCTTGGTGGTAGGGGGCTTTGACCGGTTCTGTGTACACCACTTCTAGGTTTATCAGAGAGTCGTAGAGTATTGGGTGTGATGTCAAGACGGAAGTGTCACTTCAGTCATATTGGAGATGATGTCACGCAGGATACGGTATTAGTATATTAAGTGCTGGCCAGCCATCGGGATATTATGACAAGGTCATATATATATCCGATTATAGAGACTAGTTACCAGACATCTGACATGTGTTTCGGACGGGGTAGACACTTATCCAGCCCCAGCCCTAGCACGTGACTATCCGATACTGGGCTGATATGCACAATACATTGGTATACTACGCTTGATACAGATCTTAATATTCTTAAATGGATATGTCCGGAGAATTGGGTAGACTTGGTACTTTGCTAGGAGTCGACCTTGTCTCGTAAATCGGTAGAACGTAGTACTTGGTACGTACGTGATTCGGATACTCCGACGACCGTATTTACTACCAATATATCCGGGGATCTCATGGGTCGCTTCCCGATAATCCACCGATGACGTATGACTCGCACTCTTTAATAATCTGGGATTATATAGAAGAGAGAGAAAATTAATCTAGGATTAATTACGGAGATATTTTATCTAGGATAAAATATCGTCTAGAGAGAGATAACGATTAATTCGAAATTAATCGGTAAATTAATATATTCGATATATTAAACGAAATTAGATTTCGACGTGGAATTAAAATTAGATTTTAATTCGGGCGAACGAATTAATTTAGAATTAATTCGTTAGCGACGTGAATAAATGATTACGCTAGTTTACGACGCGACGGAAAATTCGTTAATTTGGAATTAATGAACCCGAGCCCGAGTGTGATTGCGAGCGTATTTGTATTTTGAATTCGAGTGCGGCAACGCAAGTCACATCAAGCGTCAAATCATTCGTCACATCAAGCGTCAAATCAAACGTCACTTTGAGTGATGTGATTGATTGATTGATTGATGTGATTGAGTTGATTGATTTATTGACAACATCACATCACTTTATTAAAGTGAGTTGACATGAATAGTGAAAGTAAGTGGAGGGAAAACCTTTTGGTTTTTGGCTCCAAAATTCATTTAATTTGTTTGATGAATTAAATGGAAATTGATTATTATTTTTGGAAAATATAAAATCAAAAGCTTTACACCTTTTTGTCATAAGTCAACACACTTCTTCTCTCTCCATTTCTCTCATCTCCTCACGGCAAAAACAGAAAAATAAACTTACTGGTTTTGACAAAAACCGTGAGCTTCAAGGGAGGCAAGAGTGGGTTTTGTGGCAAAAGCTCAAGTGCTAGCACACTTACGAGACATGCGAAGGTGGTAGGGAGGTTCACCCATGAGCCGGGATTCGTCCGACGAAGCTCGGAGCTCCGTTTATCAACTCCAAAATCTGAAATGCAAGGCAGTGGACTGCTGGCAGTGGGCGTGAATGGCAGTGAGTTTCATGGCTTGATTCGTCTTCAAATCGACACAACCGATCGATGTAAGTATTCCGCTATCTTCGTTGATGTGTTTACACATTATTTTCATTGCTTGCTTGATCTTGGGACCTAGAAACAAACTCAACATTACATACACAAGAATCACTTCGTTTTTGAATTAAATCATATACCATTACGATTACCGTCAAAACGATAATTCTAAGAACCTATGCTTGCTTCAATCCAAACATGGATCGAATAACCTGCAAACCTTATTTGCTAGTTTTTTTTGGTACGACAAAACCGACAGGATGTTGTAAACATCCTCCGAAAGGTTTCATTTTTAGGAAAGTGATTTTCCCGTTAAGGTGCCACATTTCAAAATGAAATATGCAGCATTAGCAAGCATTATCCAAATGGATTTACCGTGGCAACAGGTAAAAGGTTAAATCATAATCAACACAATGTTGATAACGATACCTTTTCGCTACAAGCCTAGCTTAGTACGTTGGTATGTTGCCTTCTATGTACGTCTTCCTTAAAGACTTATACAGTACCAACGGCACAATGTCTTGCGGTACATTAATTAGTATCCAAACTTGTTGATATACATGGAATCCATTTCAGATGATATGGCACTTTGCCATTATAGGGAGTCGATACCTTGTATCACTTCCTCATACGTAGTCAGTTGGTATACCTCAATAAGATAGACATCTTATTATGTGAGATCAGAAACCCATACCCCAGGTTATTTTCTGACTCTCTCCGATGCGGTTCTTGTGTATTCGAAGATTACTGGTACAGTTTCATCCTTGATGAACTGTTTATGTTCCATTAGGAATCGGTGCCATTAATAGTATTACTCTGATTTTCATCGAGTTTTACTATCCTCCCACTTACCATTGCATATCGGTATTCCTCTTAGGAAAATCGCATGGCGAGCAACAATCTAATTGTTCTCTGGTGAGATGTATAAGTACAATACTTATGGTATCCCAAGGATAACCTGCAATTGGCACTTATCCAATTTGAGTTTTAGTTTGGTATCATCCAAACTTATGTCTGGCATACCCAAATTATCAGGAATGTGAAACCCGATTTTCTTCCCGTTCATATCTAATATGAAATCAGTCAAACAGATTTTAATGGAACCTTATTCTAAATAAGTTCTGCACTATTAATGCTTATCCGTTGAAGGAAATGGTAGCTCAGAGTGACTCGTGATTAACCTTAATCATGTCTAACATAATTCGGTTTATCCTATTCGGACACACCGTCACTTTGACGTGTTCCGAGAGGAGTCCTCATTTGAAAGAATACTATACTCTTTCAAGTATACTAGAAACTTATTGCTTAAGTAATTTCCATTACGGTATTACCGTGACGGTATAATACTTTAGCTAATCTGTTTGTCTATTTCGTGTCGAAAATTCAAAAGTATCCGATTTGTGTTTCAAAAGAAACACATAACCATAACGCGATGCCACATCTGTATAGATCACGAAATATACATATCCACCTCTAGCTTGGCTAGACATGGGCCCACTTGCTTCACTATGAACTAGGGTTAACAGATTAGTAGCATTTACACTTTTACCAAGTAAATAGTGTTTCAGGCACTTTGCCCAATAAACTAGATTCGTAGACTTTATTTTAATGGAATCAAATTAGTCCTAGTACCCACTCTTCAAAAGTGCGGATATACGATTCTTGTTTTAGTTGTGTCTCAGACAACAATGCCACAATTAGTTTCTTCTGATCAAATCAGTTTGAGCTATTTGTTTGTCAAGTTAAATGTTTGAGATTTATTTATATTCAAAATATAAATACTGTTATTCAGATCTAATGTGCACATCTCAATATCATCTTTATATGATAAAACACTTTAGTGTTCTAGAATATAAAGGTATATCCGCAACGGATAATACACTGATATAAAGATAATGTGTCTAGTCAAACCAGTTACATTATAACAGTTTCCAAATTTAGGTATCTACGGTTAAAACAGTGACTTTCGTCCCGTTTCAATTCGCAAATTAATCTCATCTGAAGTCAGTATCCTGCTCACAGCAGATTCTGCACATCAGTACATATTCATGTACCACACTAAGTATTTAAAATCTAATTTTAATACCAGTAGTGAATACATTTATGACAAATATATTTGAAGTCTGAGTCTTGGTCGTCTTCAATTCATTTATGTCTGCTATGTCCAAACGACAGTCACGCTTCCGCGATCCCGTTTGCCACATTTGTGCAGATATTTTGGGACATGTCCTTTATCTTCCCAGAAGATTATAATGATATTGCCTTTGCCCTTTTTCACATTCCAATAGCCTTTGGCCAAGGCTCGGGTTTCTAGAATATCGAAGTAAGGTGTGCCTTGCGCTACTTGCCTAATTGCAAAGTTTGACTTTATCTCCTTGAGAATAGTCATTAATCTCCAAGAGTTATTTATTGTAATTTAGTACTTCAAAATCTAATTTATAGATTTATGAAGATCCTTCAATTTCTTTATCATACTTTAAGGGTCTAATCCTTAGTTCTGATTCAGAAATTAAGGAGTTTACTGCGACAAGCTTAATGGATTAAGCACTATAGCTATCATCACATAATTTTCCAAAGATTATGCTCTACTGTTTGCTTAACTCCGGGCTTTAGGCTTAATATGTTATTTTATCAAATAAAGTAACTTATTATTTTCCAAGACCATCCTGAAATTATTCCCAATTTTGAAAATTAAACCATTTAAATACATTTTCCCTATGATTATATTTTAAATGTCAATCTTTCAATTTCATATCTTGATTCTAATAGTCCAACTATTTAATCAACGATTAAGGTACTATTTATTATAATGATTATTATAGTCCAACTATATAAATTACATTGATTACTATAATCCAATTATAAAATCAACTGTAAATTGAAATTAATTAACTCAAATATATTGATTACTATAATCCAATTATATAATCAACTATAATACAGTCCAACTGCTTATTAAAACAACAATTTAAATATTAGTCCAACTAACATTTAATATATTGACTAATGATATTTGAATGAGCGAGTATGGCAAGTAATTAAACGAATATTGCAAATTCAATTCTTGCCTCCCACTATTTTTCGGCGAGCCTCTAACCCTCTGTCGAGTACTTGGGAAACCGCTTTTCCTAGTGGGCTAGGATCCCGTTAAATATCACACAATCTTGACTTTGGCCAACAAATTGTATGATAATTAACTAGGTAGATCTCTAAGATCAATTGGATCCAATCCAATTCCTAGATCCGGTAGGGGAACATCTAAGTCCGAAACATATATCTTATATATGCCAATACATCCAATGTATTACCTAACCTTTTTCCTCTGAATCAACTAAGCCTTGGCTTTGGCATAACAAGCTTAATGATCCCAGTTAAGCGCGACCCATTGACCATGGAAAGCTTCGTAATCAATGTCGATGGACAAGAAGTGGTCTTGACTTTGTGTTGAGTTTTTATTAGGTCCCAAGATCAAATCAATGCATGAAAACATGAGTGAATACATCAACGGAGGTAGCGGAATACTCACATCGATCGGTTGAGTCGATTGGAAGATGTTTCAAGCCAAAAACTTCACTGTTTTGGGCGCACATACACTGCAGTGAGCTCACTGGAATGAGCTGATTCGGGCCTCATTTCGGAGCTCCAAACTTCGTCGGATGAGTCCCGCCTCATGGGTGAACCTCCCTAACACCTTCGCAATGTTCACAAGTGTGCTAGCACTTGATTTCATCAAATGAAAATCACTCATTTGCCTCCCTCAAGCTCACGGCAGTGAGCTGTTGCAGAAGAAGAAAATGGCCCCAAAATGGGCGTGAATGAGAGAGAGAAGGAGATGAAAAAGTTTGCTTGAAATTATGTAAATGATTTACCAAAAAGTCTTATATATTTTCTAAAAATAAATAAGTCTTTTACAATAAATTTTATCTAATAAAATCTATGTAAATCAATTACTCCTATCAAGTCACTATTCCACCTACACACATCAACTATTCATAGTCACTTTATAAAAGTGATTTGATGGTGTCAATCAATCAATCAACTCAATCACATCAATCAATCAATCAATCACATCACTCAAAGTGACGTTTGATTTGACGCTTGATGTGACTTGCGTCGCCGCACTCGAATTCGAAATACGAATACGCTCGCAATCACACTCGGGCTCGGGTTCGCTAATTCTAAATTAACGATTTTTCCGTCGCGTCGTAATTAAATGATTACGCCTAGTGAATTCACTATTCACGTCGCTAACGAATTAATTCTAAATTAATTCGTTCGCCCGAATTAAAATCTAATTTTAATTCCGCGTCGAAATCTAATTCCGTTTAATATATCGAATATATTAATTTACCGATTAATTCCAAATTAATCGTTATCTCTCTCTCGACGATATTTTATCCTAGATAAAATATCTCCGTAATTAATCCTAGATTAATTTTCTCCTTCTTCTATATAATCCCAGATTATTAATGAGTGCGAGTTATGCGTCATCGGTGCATTATCGGGAAGCGACCCATGAGATCTCCGGATATATTGGAAGTAAATACGGTCGTCGGTGTATCCGAATCACGTACGTACCAAGTACTACGTTCTACCGATTTACGAGACAAGGTCTACTCCTAGCAAAGTACCAAGTCTACCCAATTCTCCGGACATATCCTTTTAAGAATATTTAGATCTATATCAAGCGTAGTATACAATCGTATTGTGCGTATCGGCCCAGTATCGGATAGTCACGTGCTAGGGCTGGGGCTGGATAAGTGTCTGCCCCGTCCGAAACACATATCGGATGTCTGGTAACTAGTCTCTATAATCGGATATTCATGACCTGGTCATAATATCACGATTGGATGCGCATCACTTAAGAGCACTAATACCGTATCCTGCGTGACATCATCTCCAATATGACTGAAGTGATACTTCCGTCTCGACATCACACCCAATACTCTACGACTCTCTGATAAACCCAGAAGTGGTGAACACAGAACCTGGTCAGGGCCCCCAACCACCAAAACCAAAGTTTATCGATTATCGTAAGTATTAGCGATGCAAGTCTCAGGTTAAGACTATACACACCTACCTTGATTTCGGCCTCCCATAGACACATAGTCATAATACCAATGGGATTCCGAAGGGGTCTATCCAGAGCGAAGCTGTTTCCCGTACCATCGGTGAAAACACGACCTCCTATCGCACTTGCATAAGTCTCCAACACTTATATATATGAGAACTATGCCGTTGTGCCATCACAACGCGCACAAGTGCAATACTAGCCTATTCCGCATTATCGATGTCTAGTCTCGATAATACTACGGCTAGGGATATTTAATGATTAATCCTTCGTGGACTGATACTGTCTCATATCATCTCAATCCAGGAACTAATCATAGGGACCTCTCTTCATTTATATATCTATGGTGATCTAATCACAAATGATGAGAGTGCAATTTCCTTGTTACATAGTTAATTTGCTACAGCAACACAATGATCTGTGAAAATAGTGACGCTATGGGTCATATTATCCAACACTTTGGCCAACAAACCATAACTTGGATAAGACACTGATATGGAACAAAGCCTTCGTGATTCAAACACATCCTCGACAGATAAAGGCCTTGACTTTGGCCAACAAACCAATGCCGTCTTAGATCTTGAGTAAGAATCACTCAATGGAAGGAAAGACGCTTAATATAATGCGATGGTTTATCGAGTGCAAATTGGCAATCAATTTATTATCTTTGTCGATGTCCAATCTCGATAATACTTTGACTAGGGATATTTAATGATTTATCCTTCGTTGATTGATACTGTCTCATATCATTCTCAATCAAGGAACAAATCATAAGGACCTCTCATTATTCATACATCTAGGTGATCTAATCACAGATGATAAGAGTGCAATCTTCTACGTCACATAGTTAATTTGTACAACAACACCATGATCTGTATAAATAGTGATGCTATGGGTCATAATTGTCCAACAATTCATGCATTGCAATCATGTATTCACACAAGCATGTTATCAATCAATCTAATCCAATTAATTAATCTGAATATTAATGACCATCCAATGTTCAAACAACGATTTGATTTTGCACGAGTCAAATTCGTTTTGCGAATAAGTACTAAAAGTACGAATTCTCGAATTAAATTAAACTACAACATTAAATCCAATTTAACTTGTATTTAATATTAATTCACTATTTAATTCCAAATTAAATATTACACTTTATTAACGAATCTTTACGACTTAGATTCTAAATCTAATCGTTACGGGTCTCAAAGCCCGATTAACATCCAATGTCGTCTAATTAAAGTCTAATGGGCTTTCAATTAATTTCTTAAGGCATGGGCTTCGGCAACCAAAGTCCAATCAAGGAATCACCTCATAAGCCTAGAAATCAATTTCGACCCATTCGGCCCAATTAAACTTTAAACTTTAAAGGCCCAATAGTTGCATTTGGACTTTATGGATATGGTTTTGGGTCCAATTGGATCCAACCAATTTAGCCTAAACCATCTTGGTACAACCAAGCCCATTAAGCCCAATTACAACTTTTCAAGCCCAATTTCCAAAATAGGCCCAATTAATTAAATTATCAAATTTCAAATTTTATAACTTAATTAACCAAAGTGTATGCCATAATTAATTACCCAAATTAACATTTCCAAAACACAAATTTGTACAATTAATTATGCTCATTAACATTAAAACATGTCCAACATATTTTAATCAAAAATCAACTCATTTTCCATGCTACATGTCCACGACATTTTAGGGTTTTTAATGTCCAATTCGATTTCGATCCAATTGAATCCACAATCAACATTAGCCAATATTTTCCAACTCATCCAATGATCAAAAACACAAAATACCAAGACATTAGGGCATCAATTGAATTCGGCCAAGCCTTAATTTTTGGGGAAAAATGATCCAATCAAATTTTCATGAAATTGATCCAATACAACTTCAATTAAACATTATTCAAGCATACTTAATCAAATAATTTTATCAAATCATGCTCAAATTGATTTTACCCAATTTTAACCCTAAGTTCATTTCATGCTCAAAATGGCTCAAGATACCATTGTTGGGTTTCTCTAAGGTCCCAAGGATCATTTACAAGCAATGAAACAAGTAAATACAACAATGAAATATGGCGGAATCATACTTACATTGAACGGCTTTGCGATGCGACGAAGAAAATCTTTTTTTTTTCCATGGTGATGAAGTTCACGGCCAAGACCTCCATTTATTCCTTGAGTTGTCTTTAAGCTCCAAGCTTTAATAATGGATTCCATGCTCACAAGTGAGTTTCCCTATCACCTTGTATGGACTCTAATGTGTGCTAGCACTCTTGGAGATTTGTAACAAATCTACTATTTCTTGCTTATGGCTCTCAGCCAAGAGAAGAATTTGAGAGAAAATTTGGCCCTAGGCCGTGAGTAAGAGAGAAAAGAGGAAGATGATGTGTTAGGTTTTTTTTTTTTTTTTTTTTTGAGAATAAGTGTATCTAATACACTTATTTTGATTTCAAAAATCAAAAATAAAACATATACAAATATTAAATAATTGTAAATGTCAATCAACCATCACACTTGAGAGTCAAACACTCCTTCATCACTATTCACATCAAAGTAACATGTTGTCAATCACTCAAAGTTACTAGACATCACATCAATCAAAGTGACTAATGATTTGACGCTAGATGTGACTTGCGGGCCCCACTTTGATTCTAAATGCAAGTGGTTCCGCAAACACTCCCGGGCTCGGGTTCGCTAATTCCGAATTAACGAATTTTCCGTTATGTCATAATTAAATCTAATTTTATTAAATAATCATATCTAGCATAATTACTATTCACATCGCTAATGAATTAATTCTAAATTAATTTGTTCGCCCGAATTAAAATCTAATTTTAATTCCGCGTCGAAATCCAATTTCGTTTAATATATCGAATTTATTAATTTATCGATTAATTCCAAATTAATCGTTCTCTCTCTTTAAATAATATTTTATCCCAAATAAAATATCTCCGTAATTAATCCTAGATTAATTTTCTCTCGTATCAAATTAATCTCAGATTAATAAAGTGCGAGTCATACGTCATCGGTGAATCTTTGGGAAGTGACCCATGAGATCCCCGGATATGTTGGCAGTAAATCTGGTTATCGGACTATCCGAACACGTATGTACCTAGTACTACGTTTTACCGATTTACAAGACAATGTTGGCTTCTAGCAAAGTGTCATACCTACCCAATTCTCCAGAAACATGCTTACAGGAATAAGCGATCTATATCAGGCGTAGTATACGTAGTATTGTGTATGTCGATCCAGTATCGGATGTTCACGTGCAAGGCCTGGGGCTGGATATGTGTCTGCCCCGTATAAAGCACATATTGGATCTCCGGTAACTAGTCTCTATAATTGGATATACATGACCTAGTCATAATACCCCGAAAGCTACAGCATATAAGAAAACAAGTTACGTATCCTACGTGATCATCATCTCCACTATAACTGAAGTGATACTTCCATCTTGACATCACACCCAATACACTACGATTCTCAATATACTCAGAAGAGGCGTACACATAACCGGTTAAAGCCCTGGATGACCAAAACCAAAGTATATTGATTGTCGTAAGTATTAGCGGTGCAAGTCTCAGGTTAAGATCAAATACATCTACCCTGATTCGGACTTCCATAGACATATAGTTATACTACCAATGGAATTCTGAGGGGTCTATCCGGAGCGAAGCTGTTTTCCGTACCATCGGTAAAACACAACCTCCTATTACACTTGCATGAGTATCCAATACCCAGATATATTAGAACTATGCTGTTATGCTCCCATAACACGCATAAGTGTAATACTAGTCTATTCCGCATTATCGATGTCCAATCTCGATAATACTACGACTAGGGATATTTAATGATTAAACCTTCATGGATTGATACTATCTCATATCATCTCAATCCGGAACTAATCATATGGACCTTCTATCATTTATACATCTTGGTAATATAATCACAAATGATAAAAGAGCAATTTCCTTTGTCACATAGTTAATTTGTACAACAACACCATGAACTATACAAATAGTGATGCTATGGGTCATAATTATCCAACAGTTAGGACTTTCTCAATCTACATACATAGATAAAGTTTTGAAAAGATTCAAAATTGAAGATTCCAAAAGAGTAATTTACCTACTTGTCATGGAATCAAATTATCTAAGGAGCAATGTCCACATACTCCTTCAAATAAAGAGCGTATGAGTAGGATCCCTTATGCTTCAGCAATAGGATCAATCATGTACGTCATGCTATGTACAAGACCTGATGTCTCTTATGCTCTTAGCATAACGAGCAGGTATCAGGCAAATCCTGGTAAGCAACACTAGGAAACTGTCAAAACAATCCTCAAGTATCTGAGAAGAACTAAGGATATGTTCTTGACATACGAAGATTGTTTTGAGATGAAAGTCATTGGTTACTATGATGCGAGCTTTCAGATCGATAAGGATGACAACATATCGTAAACATGATATCTATTTACTTTGAATGACGGAGCTTTCAATTGAAAAAGCTCAAAGTAGTCCACTACAACGGACTCCACCACTAAAGCCGAGTATATTGCAGCATCTGAAGCAGCTAAAGAACCAGTCTGGATAAAGAAGTTCATCATGGAGCTGGAAGTGCTTCCCGCTATAAAGAATGACGTCACGATGTACTGTGACAACACGGGCGCCATTGCTCAATCAAAGAAACCAAGGTCCCACTAGAAATCCAAGAATATACTCAGGCGATTTCATCTCATCAGGGAGATTGTTAAGAGAAAATAAGTTTTCATAGAGAAAATACACACAGAAGATAATCTTGCAGATTCTCTGACTAAAGGGCTGACTCAACAAAAGCATAATAGGCACACCCGAGAGTATGGTATCCAAATTCATACTAGTTGGCTATAGTGCAAGGGGGAGAGTTAGGGATCTGCCCTATACCCAACTTGTGGATGGGCTATATGTACATGTATTTGTAATATTTTCATTAATTAATAAAATGGTAATCTTTATTATATGTGTCTTACATAACTTATATGAAACATCAAACACTGTAATAAAGCCATTGGAGTAATAAGATGATGGCTTCCACACCTTATGAGAATCATTACTCTTAAACGTTCCTAGTCATAGTTTTATGAATAATTTGGGCGTTCAAAAAGCGGAGAGACTAGCATGATGATATTATCTGCCCTTAAGTGGGGTAGCCGATCTCATAGACTATTAGCGGAGATCCGTCCGCTTGGTGTATCATATGGATGCATGAGTTTCTCGTGTCCATCGAACTGACTGCCAAAAGTTTTCACATGGAGTGTTTATCCCATGTGTCTGTGAGAACTTTCATGTATCTATTGTATGACTAGTCCTTAGACTTGAGGTCTTTACAATCTTATGTATGGATCAAATAACTTTGACATTCTCCTTCCGCAGTTCAAAAGATCCGGTCATAGGATCAAATAACTTTTACATTCTCCTTCCGCAGTTCAAAAGATCCGGTCATAAGGGTATGATTGGGTCATTTGTTGAAACACATGAAGTTTGTAAAGATACAACAGAGAATCGCCACTCTCTCGGATAATATTTTCTTACAAGAGTAGTATTCCAGTTCGCAGGTTGATATGTGTGATCAGTGCTTGAGACTGTGGCCACAGCGGAAGAATCATGTGAGATTCTTGGGTTAGCATGATTCATGAAATTATCAACATCATACCTTTGACTATATGGGTAGACACTTTTCGTACCCTAGGTCAAAAGGTGGGGATACAGTAAGGAGAGAGACCGTATCATATGTAAATCGCATATAGAATAGGTATATATCTTTTCTTCTCATTTGGGGGCATTGGCATGTTGCTAGATGTCAACCTTAGTCATTGAAATCGAACGACCATCTGATGGGAGGATAATTTATGTTCGATTAAATTATCACGATTCATTTCATGTCCAATTTTAGGGGAACCCAAAAGGTCACATACGACAAAGTCGAAATCAATTGTTAACAGTACACAATACAAATTTAACAGCATATATAATTGATGTAGGAATTGTTCATAAATGGTTCAATGTATTTAATTATTGAACAGATCATTTATGAGGTTCCATATTGGCTTAGGGATTGGTGAATGACGATAGGGGCACTTTGGGAATTGGAATAAATAAATAAATAAAATAAATGTGAATAGTAACGAATCGTAATATGAATAATAACATGAATAGTAAAATTTTTTATTTATTATTTGTTTTGAATTCCAATTCGGCTCAAACTCTTATTAGGATTTTATAATCTCATTAAACCACTAAATTAAGATCCAATGCCTAAGATTAAATTAGCATTTATCCCATATCAGATTCTTAATTAATTTTGTTGAATTTGGAGTACCTATATAAACTCAAAGAATTCTTTATAAATTTTTATACCAAAAACCTTTCATATCTTGGGTTTATATAAGTGAGCAACTCTAAAGTTTAAGAGTAAGCCACTGATTTAGAGGATCCTTAAGTCTAATTGACTAGAGGAATCTCAAGTTAAAAGTTTTGAGGTATTTGCCTAGGCTAGCACCAAGGGCAAAATACCCGTCCACTTAAGACGTAGTCTTGCTGTTGAGTTTTGGCTTTGGCGGGTGCACTTTTGGAGGCCACACACTTGGGTGGCTCTTTTGAACGTGGAAGAGCTTGCTGAGTACGAGAAAAGCTTGTAGATTGGAGGGTGGACTGGAGGAGTCTTCGGTTCAAGTAAGTCTTTTTCTTTCTTTATTTTAATTAGAGTTCTTATGATAGTTAGCATGTTTAGGTTTATGTTCTTTGCATGTTTTTTTTTTTTTTGAGTTTTTATGCTTAGAATATATAGTAACATGCCTAGGCTTGTAGAATAATCAAAATAAATGGGTCTTGGGCAAAGGGTAACAGCATTATAATTTTTTTAATTTTCCGCTGAGCACTTGCAGCCGCTTCCTAATACTATGGTGGTGAAGAACTGAAGTATCTTGGACGTTACCTCTCAGAAGATCCCTTGTTTGAGGGTTTTCAGTGCATTACTTCCCGGGGATGTCTAACTCTATACTCGATTTGGACTAGGGTTTAAACTCGGCGCTTCCCCTGCTTTTAGGGGCTTTATTTCCAATCTCCAGATGGCCAAGCTCTCATCCAAGCCTTAAACTCCAGCTTATCTCCCTGATTAAGGTCATTACCACCATTTCTCATCTCACCATATTCTCTAAAGCAATAACCCAACAAGCCACACCGATAATAGAATTCTTGTAACTTTTCGTAAAGAACAGGAATGACAAATCCAAGCCCTTCCTTGGACTGATCCAACAGTAGATATTTTCTAAGGGATTTGTTTACCAGCAGCCAAACTCTGACTCTTACAGATCTTCCCACATAACTGCCAGAATTTTCCATATCAACCTCCACCACCTCTCTAATCTGACCTCCTAAGAACTTTGCAACATTCTCATTCATACTCATGATCGATAAGTTATGCAGCTGAATCCAGAAAGGCACTTTTTCAAATTTTTATCCACACCCAGTTATTATTGACAATACAATTAAGGAGTTTTCAAAATGTTAAGGCCCCTCGTTTAAAATTCTTCGTTAATCCCCTGCATTGAAGAATTGGAACAGGAACCTGTTAGCGCTCAAGCTTTCCACTTTAACACCATGAAGTGGCTTCCATACCTGTTTTATTATGTGTTAAATGCTTCTCTATTCACAAGCTTCAAAGAAAGCACATTCCCCACTAAACATAACTCCATCATCTCTCTCCCTTCATGCCAGAAATGGCTTGGCAGACTGATAGTCTCCCCTGCTTCCCCTCCTAATGACATTGAACTACAAAACTTGATGAAATCTTCAGTATCCATCGCATATGCAGAAAAACAAAAATTACAATTTACTAAGGAAGAACCCTAAAAACGATAACACGAAAGTTTTGGGAATACACCAGACTGAATGGATAGAAAGAAGGAATAGGAAAGAAAAAAATCAAAAAGGGCGTGAAAAAAAGAGGATCAAAAAGATCCTGGAAATTTCTTCCACCCAACCCTTTCCTCAGAGAAAAGGAGAAAGGAGAAGAGAGTGCATGTTCAAGTGAGGTAGGATAGTTATATAGGTGAAGAGAACCCATAATCGAAAGAGCTGATACAGAAATGGATGGCTTAAAGTGGATACAAATTAATATAATTGGAAATTGAGATAATGACATTAGCTAGCTATTTTCCAATTCCATTGCACTTGTGTCTCATTACGGGAAAACAAGAAAACAAAGAAATTGATGACACTCAAAACTTCAAGCTGCCAGTACATGTAATCAAATCTGCCAGTATTGTATTTTATGAGCTAGCCAATTTAGTTATCCTTTCCCTGGATTTCCTGCGACAGAATTGTTGGTTTCATGTCTTGATAAATTCCGTAAGATCTCGAAGTAATTTGGTATTTTTTATAAGTCGTTAGATGAAGAATACTCATCAAATTCAAGTAATCACGTTCAAATTACATGTGAAAAATGTTCGAACTTCCACTCTGGAGAGCACATGTGTGAAGTATATGCGATGGAGTGTTCGAAAGCTTGTAAGAGTTTGTATAGGGGGAATAAAGAGTAGTTCCATATTGGAAATACCTATGGAAAGTGAAGAGTTTATAAATGTTCTCTAAATATTTATATCAAATTGGAAAGCAAGGCTTAGGCTTGGATTTCCGACTTGCAGATTGTTGTACCCTGGTGGTAGACGTCCAACGAACTACAAGCATAAAAGTATGGACGAATTTCTGATATAGGACATAGCCTCATACGCTAGCCCCAATCTTCACAAGTCAGTGTGTTTATGGATTTTGGTTACTTCAATTGTAAGTTTTCGATTCTAATTTTTTCGTTGATAATTTTGATACTTACATTGTAAGTTTCTGGTGTTATTGATATTGATTACTTGCTTTGTAAGTTTCTGGTTTTTGTTTCTATTTTGTTTATAAGTTTCTGTTTAAATAAAACGTATTGCATTCGTTAATTGTTCTTCAACAACGCTAATGTGATAAATTGAGCTTGCGAAGAGCTATTCCAATACTAATGTGATTTCAACTTTTCTGTATGGCTTTTGAAGATTTGTTTTAGGGTTTAAGAATCCTAAACTATATAAACACAACTTGACCTACTTTATTAGTGTTGGCAACATAAACAGAGAGCCTCCATGACTTGAGTTTCCACCTTCCTTGAGAAATCAGTTGTGAAGATCTTGTGTGATTGCAAAATATGTCTTAACCAATAAGAAAGTTTTATTCTCCATTTGGATATGGAGGAGAAAAAATGTGAATGTAAAATATGTCTTAAACATAGGGTAAATAAAAAAGTAATTGAAATCGAAAATCAAATCGAAATGACAAATTTTTTTATTTTCAAAAATAATTATTCGATATTTTAATTAAAAAATGAATCGAACTGAATTAGAATAATTTTTTTAAACTAAAAAAGCGAATAGAATCGAATCAATTAATTGAATAATTTAATTTATTAAATTTTTAAAAATCTAATCATATTATGTTATTGTTTTGAAATTATATGTGTTACATTATTTAATTTATTTAGTATTTAGTGATGATTAATTTCATGAAATATTTATAATTTTTTACTTTAGTTATTATTCTTTTTATTTTCCTAAATTTTAAATAATTTAAATAATAATTATATCTTATAAAATAAATTATTGGTGTAATTCTGAAGATTATAAGAGTTATAGTATAAAAAAAACTTAACTAAATTTTATATTTAGTGAATGTTATTAATTTTTTATTGTTATTATTAAAAAAAATTATAACAAACCTAATTTTACCGAACCAAACCGAAAAATAAAAATAATTATAATTTTTTAATTAAAAAAACCATACAGATATATTTTTTTTTTTTAAAAAGAAAAATTACAATTACAATTTTTTTTATAACCATACCTAACCAGACCGAACCGTGCACACCCTTATTTAACCCAAAAAAAAAAAGTTTTATTCTCCAATTGGATATGGAGGAGAAAAATATGTATGGGTGGGGTTTTGAAAAGTCCGTATCTAGTTCAAGTGTTATTTATTAATATTTTAAAGATTTTTTAAAAACTCAACTTCTTAAACTTTCTAATGATTCTATTATTATGTTTTATTAAATCCGAACTTAAATAAATAAACTTAAAATTATAGAAGGTTTTTCAAAACTCAACCAATTGTCCCCTCTAAAGTCATCATATGATCATGATTTTATTTTTTTTTAAATAGTACACATATATAAAGTATAAACCATACATACTCTTATCATAACTTATTGGGATTAAATATGTTGTTGTTTTTTGTTGCAAAAGGCTAAACCAATTAAGTTATCACTTGGACAAGTTTTTCTCATCTTGATTTAAAAATACCAAAACATGAAGTAAAGAGAAAAGGATATCGAAACTGTAATTTGGTGAATTTTCTTACTGTTTTAGAGATTGTCACATAAATTATTTTTAAAGGCAGCCATGAGAGTATTGTAAGGATTAAAGTTGACTATTATTATTATGTAGAGTTTGTGGACGATCGCAAGGGGATCAAAGTTGCAACGTTACTTTTAAGGGCAAAGGCTAAATGTGACTAAAATTTATTTATCATGGACATGACCCACGCCACCAATAAATTATTTTGAAGTGTATAGGATCTCTCCACCCAACGTAATTTGGTGAAGCGGGTGTTGGGCTTTCTCCTAAACTAATTTTTAAATTTACTAATAGTTGTTATATAACTATTTATAGGGCTTGTTAATTCCCTCTAATTTTGAATTATTTTTAATAAAATTAATATTTTGTGTTTTTGTGTTCGCTACTCACCTTACATTCTATCAAGTTTTTAGATCTAAAATATGAGTATGTGTATGTGTTGTAAATTCTCTAAATATATATACTTTAAGTGTACGAAAAACATGTCCCTTAAGAAGTGTCTTATGGGAAAGATACAAATTGAAGAGACGTGTCATCTAAATTGGAAGAACACAACCCTGTGCTCCAAAAGGTATAAGGAATGGGTATAACCCTTAGGAGGGTTACACCCTGTAGGCATTGCATTTTTGTATAAAAGTCCGATGATGAGCCTCGTATGGAGGCACTACCCGATAAGTTGCGGAAGTCGCGGGAAACGGACGTCGGAAAGGAAAATTCAAAAATAAGTACGTCCTCAGTTTTAATTCGTTTGTTTGGTCTCGGGTTCTCTCGATGGATCTCCATTTTAAATGTTAGCTTCGGCCCAAAATTCCCGCAACCCACACCAAGCCACACGCCCAAGCTCACAAAAACCCAAGCCACACGCCCAAGCCCACAAAAATCCAAGCCACACGCCCAAGCCCACTAAATCCAATCCAAAAAATTCAAAACACATTTAACACATGTCAAAATCTAAATAAATCACCTTCCAAATTAAAGATATTCCCCCATCAAAAATACACAATATTCTTTGTTGATGGTGTTTTTTAGGCACTATGATATTTAAGCAGTACGACAAGGGTAGAAGGGTAATTCCCTTCTTAAGCATTAATGCCGACCCGACCACGTCAAGACCGACCACATGAAGAGACGTGTTCCAGAAAAGAGTCACCTTATTCCTACAGGATAAGATATTTAATTATCCTACTTCCATGGGGTAAAATTGATAAGTCAACATCCTAATAGGATAAAGAAAGTAAAGATAGTTTTGACTAGGAATCCTTGTAGGAAAATGGGAATCCTTGTATGAAAAGAAAATCATCTTAGACTGGGAATTCTTGTACAAGTAGGAATCTGATTTCTTCACCATTATAAATAGGAGGGTAGAGCATGCATAAGGAGCATCGAAAAATCAGAGTCAATCTCAGGATCATCAAGATCATTGTTGTGAGACTTGTAAACACAAGAACAGATCTGAGAAGCATATTTCAGTAATAAAAGTATCATCCTTTTTGTGCCCGTGGATGTAGGTGGGATCAAAATCCACCGAACCACGTTAAATCTCCTTGTCGATTGGTGTATTATCCATCTTTTGCTAAGTTTTCTTTTGGTTCCCCCATAACCAAACAAATTCACTATTGAGGGAGGATTGTCTCGGGAGTAATATTCACATATTACCCTGAGACCAAAATCAGCCGTCAACAGTTGGCGCCGTATGTGGGGAACTCAACAAAAAGCGGCTCGCGTAATAAAACGATGGCAGAAGGTGGAAATCACTGGTTGACAGGGAGTTCAACAGCAGAATGCATGGAGAAAATAAAGGAAAATATGAGGAAAGATGGGGAGAAAAATCAAGCCCTGTTAAATCGCAGACCGGAGAGAAATGAAGAGACAAATAACAAATTTAATAAATAAAGTTCAAAATAAAAATATTAAGATAACACCAATTATTTATTCCTTCTACAAATTATTTTGAAATATTTTTATTTTCTTTTACTTCATTCTCTCTCAAGTATTGAACAGAGAGACCAAAATCAGGGAGTCATGGTTTCAACGAGACGAAGTGGATCTCTATCTGGTAACAATAGCAAGAGATCTTCATCATCGGAGGATAAGCCTCCGTCGCCAAAGCGTCAGAAGGTCGAAAATGGCTGTGCGGCGGAGAATAAGGTGCCAGCGACGAAGAATTCTAAGGAAGTGTGTACGCCAGTGGCGGCGGATCCAGGAGAATGCGGGACCGGTGATTCTCCGATCGTTAGTAATAGTGTGAGTGGCGGGAAGACGGGGACCACCCCAGCTGTCGCCGTGGCTGCACCGATCGCTAAGGATCCACTCCAGTGGTGATGGAAAAGCCAAGGAGTTCATTTTCTTCATGGAGTTTATATCAGAAGCAACACCTGAATTTCGAAACTTCTACACCCTGGTGCAGGCTTTTATCACAGTCTGGGCAGAATGCAAATGTATCTCTTTGCACTTCGAATTTCTCGATTGGATCAAGCAGAAACTGCAATTTTCCACTAAAAGACCAGCCCATCAGTGCAAATCTATGTAAGACCAAGTCATGCACGCTCTTTTGGTCTGGGGATGGAACATTCCCCCAGAGCCATCTCTCTCAGCTCGGGGTCGGGTTTTAGTCCCACCGAGTCACGCTCTTTTGGTCCGGGGATGGAACATTCCCCCAGAGCCATCTCTCTCAGCTCGGGGTCGGGTTTTAGTCCCACCGAGTCACGCTCTTTTGGTCTGGGGATGGAACATTCCCCCATAGCCATCCCTCTCAGCTCGGGGTCGGGTTTTAGTCCCATCGAGTCACGCTCTTTTGGTCTGGGGATGGAAACATTCCCCCAGAGCCAACCCTCTCAGCTCGGGGTCGGGTTTTAGTCCCATCGAGTCAAGCTCTTTTGGTCTGGGGATGGAACATTCCCCCAGAGCCATCCCTCTCAGCTCGGGGTCGGGTTTTAGTCCCACCGAGTCACGCTCTTTTGGTCTGGGGATGGAACATTCCCCAGAGCCATCCCTCTCAGCTCGGGGTCGGGTTTTAGTCCCACCGAGTCACGCACTTTTGGTCTGGGGATGGAACATTCCCCTAGAGCCATCTCTCTCAGCTCGGGGTCGGGTTTTAGTCCCACCGAGTCATGCTCTTCTAGCCTGGGGATGAGACATTCCCCCAGAACCAAGTCTCTTTTTGCTCGGGGTCCTCGGAATATTCAGGGACATACTCGATGCACAGGATCCGTGAGAAGCATAGCACGGAGAGGGATGATACCCCCGTGGCGATTGCTTGCTCTAGTGCTACCGAACATAAGGAGGAATATGCCCTTAATGTTCTGAACACTCTCTGATCCTCACATACCCGATGTAATGGATCCGTGAGAAAGCATAGCACGGGGAGAGACAATGCCCCCGTGACGATTGCTTGCTCCAGTGACACCGGACCTAAGGAGGAATGTACCCTTAGTATCCCAGACACTCTTTGATCCATTCATCATTTGGATCCAAGAGAGGCGCAGCACGGGGAGGCGTTGCGCCCCCATGGCGTGTGCCTGCTCCAGCGTTGTAAGGAGGGGCCCTCGTGTAAAACGCAGGCTCTATAGTGACCTGACGTACAGCGGAGGTGCCCTTACCACTCAAAACGCTCACCTGATCCAAATCCTGGTTCGCCAGGACGCTGAATTGAAAGGTTCAGAATTGTGTTTTGGAGGCCTCGGGTAGGACGTTGTTTCGAGGCATCAGTGCTGTTATTTACACTTTAAACGTTTTGATTTGGGACAAGTGCTAAGTCACCCCCACATTTTGATTTTATTTGTCATAAATTTGTTTTTATTTTTCACTGGTCTGGCAAGGGGACGCCCGTGCCAGATTCGGTAGGGCTTCAAAGGTTGATTCATTTCCCTTCTGAGTAAGTCTCAATGAGTATTCGGTTCGGGGCTGGATTCGTTCCGCCGAGGCCACTTGGTATATCGGCTTGGGGCTGGATTCGTTCCGCCAAGGCCACTTGGTTAATCGGCTCGGGTCTGCTCTTGTACCGCCGAGACCGATGTTTCTTTCCGGCTCGGGTCTGCTCTTGTACCACCGAGGTCGATGTTTGTTTCCACTCGGGGTCGGGTTACGTCCCACCGAGTCGGCTTCTTTGGACTGGGGATGTAACATTCCCTCAGAGCCAAGTCTTTCTTTCAGGTCGGGGTCGGGTCACGTCCCGCCGAGTCGGATTTTTTGGACTGGGGATGTGACATTCCCTCAGAGCCAAGTCTTTCTTCAGCTCGGGGTCGGGTTATGTCCCACCGAGTCGACTTTTTTGGACTGGGGATGTGACATTCCCCTAGAGCCAAGTCTTTCTTCAGCTCAGGGTCGGGTTATGTCCCACCGAGTCGACTTCTTTGGACTGGGGATGTAACGTTCCCCCCCGAGCCAAGTCTTTCTTCCAGCTCGGGGACGGGATACGTCCCATCGAGAGGCTTATCATCAGCATGGGATTGGAGCATCTCCCCCATGGTCGGCCTTCTATTGGTCTGGAGAGGTGACATTCCCCAAGAGCCAAATTATCTTCTCAGCTCGGGGCGGGCTACGTCCCACCGGGTCGATCGTCATCAGCATAAGGGCAAAGCATTTTCTCCACTGGTAGATATCAGAATCCTCGTTGACTAAGCACATGAAGGTGGCAGGAAGAACCAGATTTGCAGCCAAGGCATTTTTTCTCTGCGGTTTCTGGAGTGACCACCGACGGATTCATCTGCACACCATATTTTTTTATAGTTCCTGGCATCAACTCGCAAACTCGTTGTTACCGAGAACTAGGGGATAGATGTTGATGGTGTTTTTAGGCACTGTAGTATTTAAAACAGCACGGCATGGGCAAAAGGGTAACTTTCTTCTTGGTCAAAATCATTAAATACCGATCCGGTCACATGAGTATTATAAACAGTAAGAGACCGAGCACTTTCATCAGTAACCGACCACTTTGGATCAGCGACCGGGCATTAATCAGATCGGCATAATCATTCTCAGCTCGAAGGATCATGATGACCGACCATGTCAAGACCGACCATCCGG
This sequence comes from Zanthoxylum bungeanum, assembly GCA_019454045.1. Classification (NCBI taxonomy): domain Eukaryota; kingdom Viridiplantae; phylum Streptophyta; class Magnoliopsida; order Sapindales; family Rutaceae; genus Zanthoxylum; species Zanthoxylum bungeanum. Next base: position 483,650 of record SKCR01021026.1, on the reverse strand, counting down.
CGAGACGTGCTCCAGAAGATAAGAAATCTTATTCCTACAGAATAAGATATTTAATTATCCTACTTCAATGAGGGTAAAATTGGTAAGTCAACATCCTAATAGGATAAAGAGAGTAAAAATAATTTTGATTAGGAATCCTTATGGGAAAAGGGAACTGTTTCAACTAGGAATCCTTGTAGGAAAAGAAAATCATCTTAGATTGGGAATTCTTGTACAAGAAGGAGTCTGATTTCTTCACCATTATAAATATGAGGGTAGAGTATGCATAAGGGATATCAGAATCAAGATCATCAAGATCATTGTAATCACACTTGTAAACCCAAGAGATATCGGAGAAGCATATCTCAGCAATAAAAGTATCATCCAGTTTGTGTCCGTGGATGTAGGTCGGATCCAAATCCACCGAACCACGTTAATCTTCTTGTCGATTGGTGCATTATCCATCTTTTGCTAAATTTGCTTTTGGTTTCCCCCATAACCAAACAAATTCACTATTGAAGGAGGATTACCTCGGGAGTAATATCTCCATATTGCCCTGAGTCCAAAATCCACCGTCAACAGTTGGCGCAGTCTGTGGCCCGACCCCGATCCCGAGTCGGACGTAACCCGACCCCGAGTGGAAACAAACATCGACCTCGGTGGTACAAGAGCAGACCCGAGCCAGAAAGAAACATCGGTCTCGGCGGTACAAGAGCAGACCCGAGCCGATTAACCAAGTGGCCTTGGCGGAACGAATCCAGCCCCAAGCCGATATACCAAGTGGCCTCGGCGGAACGAATCCAGCCCCGAACCGAATACTCATTGGGACTTACTCAGAAGGGAAATGAATCAACCTTTGAAGCCCTACCGAATCTGGCACTGGCGTCCCCTTGCCAGACCAGTGAAAAATGAAAACAAATTTATGACAAATAAAATCAAAATGTGGGGGTGACTTAGCACTTGTCCCAAATCAAAACATTTAAAGTGTAAATAACAGCACGGATGCCTCGAAACAGCGTCCTACCCGAGGCCTCCAAAACACAATTATGAACCTTTCAATTCAGCGTCCTGGCGAACCAGGATTTGAATCAGGTGAGCGTTTTGAATGGTAAGGGCACATCCTCTGTACGTCAGGTCACTGTGGAGCCTGTGTATTGCACGAGGGATCCTCCTTACCACGCTGGAGTAGGCACACACCACGGGGGCGCAACGCCTCCCCGTGCTGCGCCTCTCTTGGATCCAAATGATGAATGGATCAAAGAGTGTCTGGGATACTAAGGGTACATTCCTCCTTAGGTCTGGTGTCACTGGAGCAAGCAATCGTCACGGGGGCATCGTCTCTCCCCGTGCTATGCTTTCTCACGGATCCATTACATCGAGTGGCCTCGGCGGAACGAAATCCAGCCCCGAGCCGAATAACCGAGTGGCCTCGGCGGAATGAAATCCAGCCCCGAGCCGAAAGAAAACATCGGTCTCGGCGGTACAAGAGCAGACCCGAGCCGGAAATAAACATCGGCCTCGGCGGTACAAGAGCAGATCCGAGCCGGAAATAAACATCGGCCTCAACGGTACAAGAGCATACCCGAGCCGGATAATTAAGTGGTCTCGGCGTCAGTGGGCATTGGCTATGTGAGGATAAAAGAGTGTTCGAAACATCAAGGGTATATTTTCCCTTGTGTTTAGTGTTACCTGGAGTAGGCAATTCTCCACGGGGGTATCTTCCCTCCCCGTGCTATGCTTCTCACGGATCCTGTGCATCGAGTATGTCCCTGAATATTCCGAGGACCCCGAGCAAAAAGAGACGGTTCTGTGGGAATGTCCCATCCCCAGACCAATTAGCGTGACTCGGTAGGACTTAAACCCGACCTCGAGCTGAGAGAGAGATGGATCTGGGGGAATGTCCATCCCCAGACCAAAAGAGCGTGACTCGGTGGGACTAAAACCCGACTCCGAGCTGTGTAATCTCGTGGCCTCGGCGGAACGTAATCCAGCCCCGAGCCGTATGACCAAGTGAGTAGGGATCCGTGAGTGCCCGAGTTTTTAAAGGCATATCCCTCCTTATGTTTGATGATTCTAGAGTAGATGGATGTGGCAGGGGTATTGTCCCTTTTGGTGCCGTGTTTTCTTTGTGTTTTTCTGGATTTTGTGTTTTTGACATTGGTCTATTATACTCAAGTATGTCCCTAGGGTCTTTTGAAAGTGGGTGAGAAATAAAAAACTTTATTAATATTCGGGGACATACTGTCTTCTTTACAGTTCCCTATCCGGCCCTTTGTCTGGCTGCCATGGCCTCATGGTTGATATAACTATTTAGATACCCATTTCGGGCTAGGTCCTCCATTTGTTCCCGCAGGTCCTTGCATTCGTCCGTTGTGTGTCCCATCTGATTATGATGTACGCAATAAGATTTCTTGTTCCTTTTCCTTTTTATAGTTCCCGGCATCAACTCGCAAACTCGTTGGTACCGAGAACTAGGGGATATATGTTGATGGTGTTTTTTAAGCACTACAATATCTAAACAATACGGTAGAGGTAAAAAAGTAATTTCCTTATTAAACATAAATGCCGACCCGACCACGTCAAGACCAACCATATGAAGAGACGTGTTCCAGAAGAAGAGTCATCCTATTCCTACAGGATAAGATAATAAATTATCTTACTTCCATGGGGTAAAATTAATAAGTCAACATCCTAATAGGATAAAGAAAGAAAAGATAGTTTTGATTAGGAATCCTTATGGGAAAATGGAACTGTTTCAACTAGGAATCCTTGTAGGAAAAGAAAATCATCTTAGATTGGGAATTCTTGTACAAGTAGGAATCTGATTTCTTGACCATTATAAATAGGAGGGTAGAGTATGCATAAGGGGCATGAGCATCAAGATCAAGATCAAGAACAAGAGAAGCATCAGAATCAAGATCATCAAGATCATTGTAATCACACTTGTAAACCCAAGAGATATCGGAGAAGCATATCTCAACAATAAAAGTATCATCCAGTTTGTGTCCGTGGACGTAGGTCGGATCCAAATCCACCAAACCACGTTAAATCTTCTTGTCGATTGGTGCATTATCCATCTTTTGCTAAATTTGCTTTTGGTTTCCCCCATAACCAAACAAATTCACTATTGAAGGAGGATTACCTCGGGAGTAATATCTCCATATTGCCCTGAGTCCAAAATCCACCGTCAACAGTTGGCGCCGTCTGTGGGGATCTTAACAATAAGCAGTTCGCGTAGTAAGACGATGGCAGAAGGCGGAAATCACCAATTTTCAGGGAATTCAACTACGAATTGGATAGAAAAGATAGAAGAAAGCATGAGGAGAGACAGTGAGGAAAATCAAACCTTTCTAAAATCCATGATGGACCGACTGGAGAGAATGGAAGGGATAAACAACGAGAAACTTGAAGCAGGAACCAGTCGAAGGAAAAGCGAAATAGCGGGAGGAAAAAGGGCAACAGATTCCAAAAATGTTTGCTCTTGTACCGCCGAGACCGATGTTTCTTTCCGGCTTGGATCTGCCTTGTACCGTCGAGACCGATATTTTCTTTCGACTCGGGTCTGCTCTTGTACCGCCGAGACCGATGTTTCTTTCCGGCTCGGGTCTGCTCTTGTACCGCCGAGACCGATGTCTCTTTCCGGCTCGGGTCTGCTCTTGTACCGCCGAGACCGATGTCTCTTTCCGGCTCGGGTCTGCTCTTGTACCGCCTCTTTCCGGTTCGGGTCTGCTCTTGTACCGTCGAGACCGATGTTTCTTTCCAGCTCGGGTCTGCTCTTGTACCGCCGAGACCGATGTCTCTTTCCGGCTCGGGTCTGCTCTTGTACCGCCTCTTTCCGGTTCGGGTCTGCTCTTGTACCGTCGAGACCGATGTTTCTTTCCAGCTCGGGTCTGCTCTTGTACCACCGAGACCGATGTCTCTTTCCAGCTCGGGTCTGCTCTTGTACCGCCGAGACCGATGTCTCTTTCCGGCTTGGGTCTGCTCTTGTACCACCGAGACCGATGTCTCTTTCCGGCTAGGGTCTGCTCTTGTACCGCCGAGGTCGATGTTTGTTTCCACTCGGGGTCGGGTTACGTCCCACCGAGTCGGCTTTTTTGGACTGGGGATGTAATATTCCCCCAGAGCCAAGTCCTTCTTTCAGCTCGGGGTTGGGTTACGTCCCACCGAGTCGGCTTTTTTGGACCGGGGATGTAACATTCCCCCAGAGCCAAGTCCTTCTTTCAGCTCGGGGTCGGGTTACGTCTCACCGAGTCGGCTTCTTTGGACTGGAGATGTAACATTCCCCCAGAGCCAAGTCTTTCTTTCAGCTCGGGGTCGGGTTACGTCCCACCGAGTTGGCTTCTTTGGATTGGGGATGTAACATTCCCCAGAGCCAAGTGTTTCTTTCAGCTCGGGGTCGGGTTACGTCCCACCGAGTCGGCTTCTTTGGACTGGGGATGTAACATTCCCCCAGAGCCAAGTGTTTCTTTCAGCTCGGGGTCGGGTTACGTCCCACCGAGTCGGCTTATTTAGACTGAGGATGTAACATTCCCCCAGAGCCAAGTGTTTCTTTTAGCTCAGGGTCGGGTCACGTCCCACCGAGTCGGCTTCTTTGGTCTGGAGAGAAGACATTCCCCCAGAGCCAAATGTTCTTCTCAGCTCGGGGCGGGTTACGTCCCACCGAGTCGATCGTCATCAGCATAAGGGCAAAGCATTTTCTCCACGGGTAGATATCGAGATACTCGTTGACTGAGGACATGAAGGTGGGAGGAAGGATCAGATTTGCAGCCAAGGCATTTTTTCTCTGCGGTCCCTGGAGTGACCACCGACGGATTCACAGCACACCATCTTTTTTTATAGTTCCCGGCATCAACTCGTAAACTCGTTGTTACCGAGAACTAGGGGATAGATGTTGATGGTGTTTTTTAGGCACTATGATATTTAAGCAGTACGACAGGGGTAGAAGGGTAATTCCATTCTTAAGGATTAATGCCGACCCGACCACGTCAAGACCGACCACATGAAGAGACGTGTTCCAGAAAAGAGTCATCTTATTCCTACAGGATAAGATATTTAATTATCCTACTTCCATAGGGTAAAATTGATAAGTCAACATCCTAATAGGATAAAGAAAGTAAAGATAGTTTTGACTAGGAATCCTTGTAGGAAAATGGGAATCCTTGTATGAAAAGAAAATCATCTTAGACTGGGAATTCTTGTACAAGTAGGAATCTGATTTCTTCACCATTATAAATAGGAGGGTAGAGCATGCATAAGGGGCATCATGAGAATCACACACTCAGAATCATTGAGATCAGACTTGTAAGCACAAAGAGATACGAGAAAAGCAGGTTTCAGTAATAAAAGAATAGTTCTGTTTGTGTCTGTGGACGTAGGTGGGATCAAAATCCACCGAACCACGTTAAATCTCCTTGTTGATTGGCGCATTATCTGTCTTCTGCTAAGTTTGCTTTTGGTTTCCCCCATAACCAAACAAATTCACTATTGAGGGAGGATTACCTCGGGAGTAATATTCCTATATTGCCCTGAGACCAAAATCAGCCATCAACAGTTGGCGCCGTCTGTCGAAAAATCAGAGTCAATCTCAGGATCATCAAGATCATTGTTGTGAGACTTGTAAACACAAGAACAGATCTGAGAAGCATATTTCAGTAATAAAAGTATCATCCTTTTTGTGCCCGTGGATGTAGGTGGGATCAAAATCCACCGAACCACGTTAAATCTCCTTGTCGATTGTGTATTATCCATCTTTTGCTAAGTTTGCTTTTGGTTCCCCCATAACCAAACAAATTCACTATTGAGGGAGGATTGTCTCGGGAGTAATATTCACATATTACCCTGAGACCAAAATCAGCCGTCAACATTCTTTTCTTAAATGAATTAATTAAATACACCACATATTTGCTTGATTTGTTCCCTTTTCAAGCCATGCACACACAAGGAAACCCTAACATGCACTATTATAAAAAGAGACCAAAATCCAAACCCTATACTCCATTGGCTCTCACTCACATTCACGATCCTCTCTCTCTCACTCACTCACTCATACGGTATTCAAAAACAAATACACCCCCATCCTCTCCTTCATCTCGCTGGCACCACACCTCTCTCTCAGCCAGAAACAAAAAATAATAAACCCTAGTCAACTCGCTCCCTCTCTCATGATCCCTCATCTTCATCAAACGAAACCAAAACCCTAGAGGCTGACCTTCACGGTCTTCTCTCCTTACTCTTCATTCTCTCTCAAAAACACACACAACTAAACCAACCCACACACTCCCATGAAACCAAGATCACTCACACACTCATAGCCCTCTCCATCTCTCATCTCTCGATCCCCCTCTTCGTCCTATGAAACTCACGGCTTCAACCTAAAGAAAACCCTAACCTCTCTCTTATCTTCTCTCTCTCTTCCTTCTCTCTATAAAACAAAAAATAAACCCTAAACACTCTCGGTAGCTCATCATACCAAATACATAACCAACAAACCTAGACACCGGAAGGCAGTTACACTCACAAGACAACGAAGGCAGCCCCTTCAATCCACCCAAAGATACGTAGATAAACAAATAAAAAGAAGCAACAACCCCATGAACCGACAGCACATAAATGAGAAACACATCTCATTCCCTCACTGAACACACACAAGCCACCGACCCTTCAACAAAACTCAACCCACACGACAACACAGCCTGACCGACACCACCAAACCAACAGAAAATAGCTCCCTAAAATACCTTAAAATAGTATTAAAACTAGTCGCAAAATAATCCAAAATAATCCTTAAACAACCACCCGAAACAGCAGCGAAAATCATCCAAAATAGTGAAGAGAACAGTCCAAAGCAGTGACACAAACCTGCAAAATAGTGAACAAAATTGTTGAACCAGTGAACCGAAAAAGCGATGGAGCATTAACCCTTCCAACGCCGAGTAGCAATTTAAAAAGTAAAACCAGAGGGCAACCTTTATTATTTTATTTATCTTTTCGGTTATTTATTATTATCCCCCCGCATGCACCATTATGTTTTACGTTTATTTTAATTTACGGTGAATTAATGATTGTGTGCTATCTCTTGCGGTATATCGGGTGGAAACCCAGACGTAAATTTCGTAGCCGAATCCGAATGGACGGTAGTGCGGTCTGTACTTGGGATACAACTCCACGTACCGTTTGAGAAAATTTCATGCACGTGTTTCATTTTTTTATTTAATTTTATGTTTATTCGTTGTTTGAGTTTATTATTCCACTATTTATTTTCTACGTATTATTTTATTTATTTACGCATTGTTAATCTAGTGCGCATGGGCTAATTAGGTTGGATTAAAGGTCATCCATTTGAGGGAAATACCTAAAAGTTACTTTTACCATGATGTTTTACCGCGCCGAACGAAATATACTTGATTGAATGTGAAATACGTTCAATCGGGCATACAAGGTCCCAGATAGATGTTGGCATTGGTCGCATCTCTTTTATTATTTCGCTATTTACTTTCCGCATGTTATTGCTTTATTTATTTATGTATTGTTAATTTAATGCGCATGAGCTAATCATGATGGATTAAGGGTCCTCTATTCGAGGGAAATGCTTAAATGATACCTTTACCACGGTATTTTACCACGTCAGACAAAGTATACTTGGTTGAATGTGAAATACGTTAAATCGAGCATACGAGGTCTCATATAGATGTTGGTCTTGGTCGCATATCTTTTATTATTATGTTATTTACTTGAATGTGAAATACGTTCAATCGAGTATACGAAGTCTCATATAGATGTTAGCCTTGGTCGCATCTCTTTTATTATTATGTTATTTACTTTATGCGTGTTATTATTGGGTTAAAGGTCCTCCATTCGAGGGAAATGCCTAAAAGCTACCTTTACCGTGATGTTTTGCCACGTCGGATGAAGTAAGCTTGATTGAATATGAAATACGTTCAATCGGGCTTATGGGGTCCCATATAGATGTCGGCCTTGGCGCATCTCTTTTATCATTCTCTTATTTACTTTCTGTATGTTATTGCTTTGTTTATCCATGTATTGTTATCTCATGTGCATGGGCTAATCATGTTGGGTTAAAGGTCCTCTATTCGAGGGAAATGCCTAAAGGTTACCTTTACCATAGATTATCACGCATTTCTTCTATTGATTTCGATATTCATCTTTTTTTGGTTGTTATTTTTCACTTTTCATTTTCACATTCATGCCGTGTTTATGCTTGAGTGTTGCCTCTCGTGGTATATCAGATGGAAACCCATACATAAATTCGGTAGCTGAATCCGAATGGATGGTAGTGCGGTCTGTACTTGGGTTACAACTCTACGTACCGCTTAAGAAATATTCACGCATGTGTTTGTGTCATTTTAGATACCACTTTGGAAATCATGTTCGAACGCGTTCTCAAACACTACTTGAACGGATGCATTCGGCCTTATCCCGTTCGAATGTGTTTCCAAACGCTACTCGAACGCATGCATTCTGTTTACTGTTCAAACGTTTTTCCGAACGCTACACAAACGTGCATGCAGTGAATCGACTTCTCTTCCTAATATTTCATGCATGTTTGCTTCTTTGGTAATTTTTTTTGCATTACATACTTAATCATCTCACTTTATTATTGACGATTTTTACCATTATTATTTATTTATATTTTTGCATTTCTTTATTTGATATGTTTATGGAATTATACGCTCATTATTTTATTTTATTTACTTTTATTGGTGTGCAAACTTGGGTGTTGATTAAATTATCTTGCATGTGTTTCATAAGACTTGGTTATACTATTGCATAAACCATTTCATTACAATTGGCATAAGTAAAGGACCATTCTGAACCCAACGATTTGAGGTCTTCCCTTGCGAGGGGTGAGTGCGGCCTTAAATCATTTCCCAGTTCACACTGGGTGGTGACTTCTTTATTCTCCGGTTTAGTCCTCCGCAGGCTATTCCGTACTCCCCGATCGGGCCACAAGCCTGGACAGCATCGCACATCTCTATACCATGTCTACAGTTTGGCGACTCCACTGGGGATAGAGAATCGGCCCCGAAATAATGTCTTTTAATGTTTGTGATTTTTGCTTTAGTTAACCTTGTCTCATATATTTTGCATACCTTTCTTACCTTGATGGCATCATGTATCATGAAGTCATTTTCGCTCGAAGCGGCGGATCGTTATCTGGTATCATCACTCGTTGACACGTACCTTAGGGTATAAAAAAGATGTGCTCACTTGGTTGTTCGAACCCTTGAGTGGGGAGACCTAGTTGTGGGCAACCCTTCGCCGGTGGGAGCCTTTATCAATACTCTCATAAAACTTCATGAGAACCATAGTTATATGACCTATAGAAGCCACCCTTTATGCTTGTGTTTGGGAACATCATTATTTGGATTCATTTTGACTTCTTGTCAAGAGATGTGAACTTGTTGGGCCATTTAAACTGGGATGAGTTTGTGTCTTATGACGATTGGGCCAAAAGCTTCTAAAATACTGATGGGTCACTTTGTGTTTGGGCCACCTATCATTTGAATGCTTTGAAATAAAAATAGGCCAACTTGTATGAAGACTTTGATGGGTTTAGAAAGTCTAAAAGTGATCCAAATATGCTAGAAGCACGAGTTTGATATCCGCACTGGCTTTCATCCAGAAAGGATACGCCTTGTTACGACATATTTGTATACTTTTGGATGCTTCTAAGTTCATCCCCATGACCATGGTTTCCGAAAGCCCAATTCGTTGTTTCTAGACAATGACATGATCCCATAATCAGCTTAGACCATGTTGTAAATGGGCGGTCTTTGTCTTTTACCGATGGAAAGGGACAGAAGCGACCAAGGTTCACCCCATAGTATAGGAGAGAGCGATTTTGTGTACCTTGCATCGATGCATATTAGAACCAAAAATAGGCTTGCCATGAGTATGGGAGAAATAAGGTCAGAAGGATATAATCTGTTTGATCACCTCATACATTTTATATATTTCATACATCGCACGCATATATGTACCATGCTAACTTGTAGTTTTAAAGCCGCCATAGATACCCATTGGGTTAGAAAAGAAGGAAGACTCGTCAAAAAAAAGTTAGCGAACATAAGTGAGTCAGATAACGCATGAATCAACTGGAGACTAACCTCACTAAGATTACCGAGCAGTTGCAAGCATTGACCACCGTTGTGGCCAATATGATAATGCCCCGTGCAGGAGGGGCAGAAAGCTATGAGAATGTAAGGCGTGAAGAGCTTCTAAGAAGGATGAGTGATGAGATCCCTATTTTTGATTATGAGATGGCTGACTATGCCGCGGGAAGGGTAGTCGGGTCTCAGGCAGAATTGCAGAAACTCAAGGATCAGGTAGAGTCAATTACACGCAAGATGAGGGGTAAGCATGAGGATTTACTAGACTACGAGATGATGACTTTTGAGGAGCAGTTGCCTTCTCAGTTCAAGATGCCCGATATAGCCAAGTTCAACGGGAATAGGGATCCAAGGGTCCATCTCTGGCAGTATGTTTCTGTGATGAGTTCGGTGGGTCTGTCGAAGCGTCATGTTCAGAAGATGTTTGAGATGTCACTTGAGGGGGCACCCGTGGTGTGGTATCACGACATGGAGAGAAAGGTCAATGATGATTGGAGGGCATTGGCGGAGGCCTTTCTGAATCAGTATGTTACGGATTTGGAGATCGATTTGTCACTTCGTGACTTGGAGAATACCAAGCAGAAGCCGGAGGAGAGCTTCAAGGATTATGTAGATCGCTGGAGGAGCCAACTTTTGAAGATACAGACTCGGCCCTCGGAGAAGGACCAGATCAAGATGATCATCAAGGGCACTAAGCCCTCAATTTATGGCAAGCTGAGGAGGATGACCTCTATGATTAGTGATTTTCGACAGTTGAGGGAGACTATTATGGATATTGAGGAGGAAAAAGCTGAGAATAGGAAATTTTATGGCCTAAATAGGGGGACCATCGGAGGACCATTCGAAACCAAGCCCGCTTCTGCTGAAGTTACCACCATCAGAACATTCGATTTTCTAACCTTGGTAAGCCTTTGTCTAAGGTGCTTGAGAAGTTGAAGAGACATGGCCTCCTAAACCTCTAGAAGCTAGACCACTTCCAAACCCTCCACCACCACACCTCAATATGAACCTATATTTCCATTACCACCAGCAAAAAGGCCATGACACAGATAATTACGCCCGCCTCAGACATGAAATCCAAGGCCTCATCGACTCCCACAAAATACCCGATCCAGAAAGAGAACAACCCAACACACAGAGAAACCCCCTACCTAACTATCACTCTATTCCACCACTCACCTACATGATTAGCTCTGGCCTACCCAGAAGCTTTTTCCTCCAAACCCTTGACCGCCAAGCCTTTTGGCTGGGGATATGGGATAGCAGTAGTGAAGATGAAAGAGAGTAGGGGAAGAATTTCTGTGAGAACTTCTCGAGCAGTGATGAAGAGGAGGTGAAAGGGATGACACGTAGTGGGCATTTTTACGGTGATGCAGCGGAGAAAGGCAAGGAAGTGTTGGCAAAAGGTAGTGAAGTGGTAGAGAATGCGGGTAATGCTGAAGGAGATGTAGTTTTACGTCAGTTGAAGAAGACGCGAGCACAGGTGAGCATTTGGGAGTTATTATGTGTATCTCGGGAGCGCAGATGTGCCATGGTTGAGGGTTTGAGTAAGATAATGGTACCGGAGGATGCCAACCCCACAATGTCCGTAGGGTGGTACAGAAGGAAGCTTTGTAGGTGATGACACTCTCTGAGGTGGAAATCCCATTGGAGGGAAGAGATCACAATAGGCCACTATTCATAAGAGCGGAAGTAATGGTAAAGAGGACATCTTGTGTAATGGTGGATGATGGCTCATCTATCGATGTGTGCCCTTTGAATATTCTATCGAGGTTGGGTATGAAGGCGACATTTTGAGTCCCTCCAACATGACTATCAAGGTGTATGATGATAATAAGCGGGGTGTAGAGGGCACTTTTACTGCGGTAGTCAAAGTGGGCCCAATTGAGGATGAGGTTGAGTTTACGGTGCTTAATTTCCCGGCCACTTTCGCTTTATTATTGGGGAGGCCATGATTTCACAAGCTTGGGGGTGTGCCCTCTACTTTGCACCAGGTCATTAAGTTTCCGTATGGAGGGGAGGTCATCACCATCAGAGCTGAGGTAGATAATATTATGGCCACATTAGAGATGCAGTCTTTCACAAGGTTCTAGGTGGCGGCAAATTTTGAAGAGTGGGTGGATCCTAATGTGGCTAGGATCATGGAGAAGATGAAGTTTGAGCCAGACACAGAATTGGGTATTGGAGAAGCACTGCCAGACTTCAAGGGGTAGACCACTAAGAGAGGATTGGGATACAAATTCGATGGGGATAAGCCAAAGACTAAGAATAAAGGGTTGAAGCTGACAGAATACTTCATGAAAGCTACGGGGTATCAAGGAGAGCCCGAACCAGTGGAAGTCAATGGGATCATGGTACCAAGATTTGAGATCTTCCAGAACGTGATGGGTAAAATGCATCTAGCAGAAGAAGTTGCATAGGAGGAAGACAAGTGGGAAGAGGAGCTAATGCAGTTAGAGAGTTTGACGCTTGAAGAGAGCAATGAGACAGAAGAAGAAAAGGCTGTAGATGACGAAGATGTTTATTTCCCTAATTCATTTGATTGTACTCCCGCCTTTACTAATAATAAAGACATTCATTTCGCTTACTTGCCTGAGTCTCTTCCGTTTAACTTGCACGACATGAGCATATTTGACATTAACTCAACCAAAACAAACGCATTCAACCTTGGTACGCCTGAAAGCCCCAAGGAAATTCTAATTACGAGTGAGGTTACCTCTGAGGAGTTGAAAGAATTAGAGGGAATCTTAATCAAATATGCTAATGTATTTGCTTGGTTCTATGAGGATATGTCAGAAGTAGATAGGAGTATCGCCCAACACGTAATACCGACTTATCCGAACATGAGGCCGGTAAAGCAGAAGCTCTGAAGGATGAGACCTCAGTGGACCGAAAAGGTTAGAGAAGAAGTCAAGAAGCAGATAGATGTGGGATTTCTAGAAGTAGTGAAGTACCTTGAGTGGTTAGCAAACATTGTGCCAGTGCCGAAAAATGATGGGAATGTCAGAATATGCGTAGATTATAGAGACCTTAACAAAGCTTGCCCAAATAATGATTTTCCCTTACCCCATATAGACGTACTGGTTGACAGTGCGGCTTTATCTACCATGTACTCATTTGCAGATGGGTTCTTAGGATATAATCAGGTCCTTATGGCTGAAGAAGACAAGCATAAGACTGCCTTTGTCACTGAGTGGGGCACATATTGTTACAAGGTGATGTCATTTGGGCTCAAGAATGCGGGAGCCACTTATCAACGAATGGCCACTACATTATTCCATGACTTAATGTATAAGGAGATCGAAGTATACGTGGATGTCATGATGGTGAAGTCGGAGACGAGAAGTGAACACATAAATACGCTAAAAAAATTTCTTAAGAGAGTCGACAAATACAACCTTCGACTAGATCCCAAGAAATATGTGTTTGGGGTAATGTCGAGGAAATTACTAGGACATACGGTAGAAATAGGAGGACTAGAAGTGGACCTTGAGAAGATCAAAGTGATTACCGAGATGCCCACGCTGAAGACAGAGAAAGAAGTTAGAGCCTTCCTCGGGAAGGTCCACTACATCAGTCGATTCATTGCCAAACTGACATTGGTATACGAGCCTATCTTCAAGCTGTTGAGGAAAGACCAGCCGATGAAGTGGAATGGGCAATGCCAAGAAGCCTTTGACAAGATCAAAGAACACCTGGTGAAACTTCATGTCTTGAAACCTCCAAGACACGGAAAACCCTTAGTGCTGTATTTGGCCATAGAACCCGAAGCGCTTGGGGCGATGATGGTATAAGCAGATAAGACAGGGGTGGAACATGCAGTTTACTACCTCAGTAAGAAGATGCTTCCGTATGAAGCCTGCTATTATGAAGTAGAAAATATCTGTTTGGCAGTAGTGTTGGCTTTCAGAAAGTCGTGTCATTACTTCCATTCCTACAAGATCCAAGTGGAAGTAAAGGAAAATCCATTAAAGTACCTACATTCGGTACCTTCGCTAGTATGGAAGTTAGACAGATGGTTGGTATTGCTAACGGAGTTTGATATTGAATATCTCACTTCTAAGGTAATCAAAGGGTGAGCCGTAACGGAGTTCCTGGCATTACAACCCGTATAAGGAGACCAATACAAGTTTGAATTCCTAGACGAGGAAATTCAGGCTATAATGGTCCAAGGATGGAAGATGTATTTCGAATGAGCGGTGACTTATAAAGGAGTCGGAATAGGAATCGTGATAGTAACCCCAAAATGAGAAACCCTACCTATGGCCAAGAGGCTAACGTTCAGAGTGACCAATAACATGGCCGAATATGAAGCATGCACCTTTGGATTGACAGCACTAATAGCCCTTCGAGCTAGGGACGTAGAAATTTACGGAGATTCGATGTTGGTAGTCTGACATATGTAAGGAGAATGGGAATTGAAGGAGGAGCGATTGAGACCATACCTATTTCATCTCAGGAATATGGCACAGGCTGTCCCCGTCTGTAAATTTCAGCACTTACTGCGAGAAGAGAACCAAATTGCAGACGCGTTAGCCACACTAGCCACAACTTGGGAGAACCCGGAGAAGTTGGTCATGAGACCTCTAGTGTTGACGACAGCAGGCAAGCCCAGTTATGAGATAGAAAGGATCTTAGAAGTAGAAGTCGACGATGGGAAACCTTAGTACTACGATATTTGCCGATACCTAGAACGTAGGGAATTCCCGGAAGAAGCCAGTAGGAAGGACAGGATAGCTATTCAGAAGTTAGCCTCCTAATATGTGAGTTTGAATGGATAAATTTACAAGAGACAAACCAATGGCATCCAACTGAAGTGCTTAAGAAAGGAAGAGGCTTAGAAAGCGATGGAAGAAGTACACGCCGGAGTATATGGACCGCACATGAACGGATTAAACTTGTCCCGCAAGATAGTGAAACAAGATTTCTACTGGTCGACCATGGAAGCTGACTGCGGGAAGCTGGTGAAGAATTGTCACGATTGTCAAGCACACGGTAACTTGAACCATTTACTGCACAATGAGTTACACGGGCTATCAGAGCCGTGGCCTTTTTCAACATGAGGAATAGATATGATCGGTGAAATTCGACCACACGCGTCAAATGGGCATCGTTTCATAGTATTGGCAGTTGACTACCTTTCAAAATAGGTAGAAGCTGAGTCATTTCGTAATGTTACAGAAAAGCAGATGGTGAAGTTCATAGCCCGAAACATCATATGTCGATACGGAATGCCACATCATATGGTAACAGACAACGGAGTCCAGTTTTAAGGAGAAATGAAGGCGATGCTATAGAGATACGGGATAGGACATCACAAGTCGTCACCCTACAGGCCACAAGTAAATGGGGCGGTAAAGGTAGCCAATAAGACGATAAAGAAGATATTAGCCAAGACGACGGGAAGTTACAAAGATTGGGCGGACAAACTACCATACACCCTGTGGGGGTACAGAACTTCTGTGAGAACAGCAACAGGAGCAACGCCATATTCTTTGGTTTACGAAATGGAAGCATTATTACTGGTGGAAATAGAGATACAGTCAAGCGGGTACTAACAGAGGCAGAGTTATCTGAACAAGAATGGGCCTCACATAGATTCGAACAGTTACCATTACTTGATGAGAGGAGGATGAAGTCCTTATGTTGGATAATTATGACCCATAACATCACTATTTGTACAAAACATGGTGTTGTTGTACAAATTAACTATGTGACAAAGGAAACTGCTCTTTTATCATTTGTAATTGGATTACCGGAATATATATATAAATGATAAAAGGTCCTTATGATTAGTTCCGGATTGAGATGATATGAGACAGTATCAATCCACGAAGGTTTAATCATTAAATAATCCCTAGTCGTAGTATTATCGAGATTGGACATCGATAATGCGAAATAGACTAGTATTACACTTGTGCGCGTTGTGGGAGCATAACGGCATAGTTCTCATATATTTAAGTATTGGATACTTATGCAAGTGTGATAGAAGGTTGTGTTTATCGATGGTATGGAAACAGCTTCGCTTTGCATAGACCCATCGGAATTCTATTGATATATAACTATGTGTCTATGGAAGTTCGAATCAGGGTAGGTGTATTTGGTCTTAACCTGAGACTTGCGACATACATGGATGGTAACAAACCAATGTACAAAGCTAGGCTTGTACAGAAAGGGTATCGTCATCAACATTGTGTAGATTACGACGAAACCTTTTGCCCGTTGTCATAGAAAAATCCATTTGGATAATGCTTGCAAATACTGCATGTTTCATTTATGAAATATGGCAGCGAAACGTCAAAATCACTTTACTTGAACGGAAACCTTTTGGAGAATGTTTAACAACATCCTAACGGTTTTATCGTACCAAAATAAGCAAACATGGTTTGCAAGTTAAATCGATCCATTTATGGATTGAAGCAAGCATTATGTTCTTAGAACTAATGTTTTGATGTAACCATAATAGTATATGATTTAATTCAAAACACATATGATTCTTATGTATATAAGGAGGTTAGTGGGACACACTGCTAATGATTGTTCTATATAATGATGATATATCATTTCTAGGAAATGACATTCTCATAATACAATCGGTGAAAGCTTGGCTTTCATGATAGATTCTCCATAGAATACTTGGAAGAGACAACCTTTATTCTAGGAATAAGGATCTACTGGGATAGATCTAAAATTTGTTGGCACTCTCCGAGAACTCGTACATTGAAAGATATATACGTGACCTGGTGTCTCATGTGCTTTGAGCACATGAAGTCACAATCAGGCCAATCCATGTGACGGTCACTAGATTGATGTTAAGAACATCCTTAAGTATCTTAGAAGAACTAAGGATGCTTTCTTAAAATATGGAGAATGAGAACTTGAAGTGACTGGGTTCACTACTGCAAGTTTCCAAACCGATAAAAATGACTGTAGGTCGTAATAAGGGTACTATATAGTTTGAATAACGAAACAGTGAGCTGGAAATCTTCCAAGCCAGATACTGTTGCCAAATAAACAACAAAAGTGGAACTTTGCTGTAACTTTCACAGCAAAAGAAGCATTTTAGATCTTAATAATTCTAATTAGATTAGAAATAGTTCTATTAGCGGCTGAGCTAGGCTATAGCACAGGCTAAAGAATTAATGGTATCATCAATGATCTAAATAATACTTCAATAATTTCATTAGATTCGTCGGATCATACATCGTGGCGATATAATGATCGTATAAATCACATCAGATGATAACCTTTTAAATCCGCTGACGAAAGCTATTTTCTCAACAGAAGTTTGAGCCACCCGTACATAGTGTAGGTGTAAGACATCTGAGTGATTGGTTATAGGCCAAGTGGGAGATTTTTGGACAATTATGACCCATAGCATCACTATTTGTACAGAACATGGTGTTGTTGTACAAATTAACTATGTGACAAAGGAAACTGCTCTTTTATCATTTGTAATTGGATTACCGGAATATATATATAAATGATAAAAGGTCCTTGTGATTAGTTCTGGATTGAGATGATATGAGACAGTATCAATCCACGAAGGTTTAATAATTAAATAATCCCTAGTCGTAGTATTATCGAGATTGGACATTGATAATACGGAATAGACTAATATTACACTTGTGAGTGTTGTGGGAGCATAACGACATAGTTCTCATCTATTTAAGTATTGGATACTTATACAAGTTTGATAGGAGGTTGTGTTTACCGATGGTACGGAAACAGCTTCGCTCTGGATAGACTCCTCGGAATTCCATTGGTAGTATAACTATGTGTCTATGGAAGTCCGAATCAGGGTAGGTGTATTTGGTCTTAACCTGAGACTTGCACCGCTAATACTTGTGACAATCAATATACTTTGGTTTTGTTCGTCCAGGGCTTTAACAGGTTCTGTGTACGCCTCTTCTGGGTATATGGAGAGTCGTAGTGTATTGGGTGTGATGTCAAGATGGAAGTATCACTTCAGTTATAGTGGAGATGATGATCTCGTAGGATACGGAACTAGTACTCTTAAGTACTGCAGTCATCGGGATAATATGACTAGGTCATGTTTATCCGATTAAATAGACTAGTTATCAGAAATTCGATATGTGCTTCGTACGGGGCAGACACAATTCCAGCCCCAGGCCTAGCACGTGACATCCGATACTGCATCGCAATACGCAATACTACCTATACTATGCCTGATATAGATTACATATTCCTTTAAGAATATTTCTGGAGAATTGGGTAGTCACGGTGCTTTGCTAGAAGCCAACCATGTCTCGTAAATCGGTAAAAACGTAGTACTAGGTATGTACATGTTCGGATAGTCCGACGATCAGATTTTCTACCAACATATCCAGGGATCTCATGGGTCGCTTCCCGAAGATTCACTGATGACGTATGAATCGAACATTATTAATCTGGGATTAATTAATTAGAGAGAGAAAATTAATCTAGGATTAATTGCGGAGATATTTTATATGGGATAAAATACTATTTAAAAAGAGAGAACGATTAATTTGGAATTAATCAATAAAATAATATATTTGATATATTATACGAAATTAGATTTCGACGCGGAATTAAAATTAGATTTTAATTCGGGCAAACGAGTTAATTTAGAATTAATTCGTTAGCGGCGTGAATAGTAATTTTACTAGGCATAATTATTTAATTAAATTTGATTTAATTACGTCGCAACGAAAAAATTCGTTAATTCGGAATTAGCGAACCCGAGCCCGGGAGTGTTTGCCGGCCCACGCGTATTTCGAATCAAGTGGGGCCCACAAGTCATATCACGCGTCAAATTATTAGTCAATCAAGTGATGGAAGTCATATCACTTTGAGTGATGTGAAGCTTGTCATCATTGATTGATGTGAATAGTTTAAAGGCTTTTAAAGCCTTGTACCTTTTTGGAAAATTGGTATATCTGTTATTTGTTTTTTGAAATCAAATAAAACAACTCATTCATCTTCTTTCTCCTCTCTAAACTCTCGGCCAAGGGCCATTTTCCTCTCAAAAATCTCTCATGGCCGAGAAATGCAAGATGCAAATGAAGGATTTGCGACAATTTTTCCGAGTGCTAGCACACATAAGGAGCCACACGAAGGTGATAGGGAAACGCATCTATGAGCATGGAATCAAAAAATAAAGCTTGGAGCTTGAAGATCATCCATGGAGGACAACCAAAGGGCTTGGCCGAGAATCACTTCAAGGAAGATTTTTGTGTTCATCTCATCCAAAAGCCGATCAAAGTGAGTTATCCCGCAACTTTACTTTGATGTATTCGCACTTTTCATCGCTTAATTAGATCTTGGTTTGACGTAGAAAACCCAACAATGGTATCAGAGTCATGATTAAGCATGAAATTGGAAATTAGGATTCTTAACTTTAATTTGGGTAAAATTGATGTGAGCATGATTTGGTGAATTGTTTGATTGAGTATGCTTGAATGATGATAACTTAGAGTTATTTGAGATCAATTTGATGAAAATTGATTTGGAACATTTTTTCCCCAAAAACTAGGCTTGGCCGAAAGTTTAGTGCCCTAAATGTCATGGTGATTTTTGTTTTTTGAATCATTGGATGAGTTTGAATGACTTGGGAAACGTTGATTTGAGATTCAATTGGATTGAAATCGGAATTGGACATTAAAACCCCAAATTGCCGTGAGTTATTGTTGGAGTTTCTAAGGTCCCAAGGATAGAATAACAAGCAAGAAATAAGTGCGAATACAATCGAGGAAGTTGCGGAATACTTACATCGATCGGTTGAGCGACGTGGGGGACAAAAAAATTCATTTTCTGCTCACTGTCATGCTCGGTAGTCCACTGAAATGGGCTCCTCCATTTTCAGTTTTAGACTCCATAAAATCTCCAAGCTTTGGGATGAAACAATTCCATGCACACAGGTGGGTTTCCCTATCACCTTCGGACGACTCCGGAGTGTGCTAGCACCTTGATTTTGCAACAAAATCACCCTATTTCTTCTCTATGGCTCTCGGCATTTTGGGCAGAAACCAGTGGAAGAACAGCCCAAATGGGCGTGAGAGAGAGAGTGTGTAGAGTTGAGAGAGAGATGAAAATTGTGTATTAGATTGATTGTTTTCCAAAAACCATCAAACATATACTAAATATTTAATATATTAAATATCAATCAAGCTTTCAAAAGCTTTTCAAGAACTCCCATCAAGTCACATCTTTCAATCAATCAAGTGACTAGATGTCACATCACTCAAAGTGACTAATGATTTGACGCTTGATGTGACTAGCGATTTGACACTTGATTTGACTTGCACATCGCACTCGAATTTGAAATACAAATGCTCTCGCAATCAATCCCGGGCTCGGGTTCGCTAATTCCAAATTAATGAATTTTCCGTTGTGACGTAATTAAATGTTTATGCCTAGCGAAATCACTATTCACGTCACTAATAAATTAATTCTAAATTAATTCGTTCGCCCGAATTAAAATCCGATTGTAATTTCGCGTCGAATTCCAAGTTCGTTTAATATATCGAATATATTAATTTATCGATTAATTCCAAATTAATTATTATCTCTCTTTAAATGATATTTTATCCCCAGATAAAATATCTTCGTAATTAATCCCAGATTAATTTTCTCTCTCTACTAATTAATCCCAGATTAATAAAGTGCGAGTCATACATCATCGGTGAATTTTTGGGAAGCGACCCATGAGATCCCCGGATATGTTGGTAGTATATGCGGTCGTCGAACTATCCGAACACGTACGTACCAAGTACTACGTTTTACTGATTCACAGGACAAGGTTGGCTTCTAGCAAAGCGTCATGCCTACCTAATTCTCCAGAAATATCCTTACAGGAATATGTTGATCTGTATCAGGCGTAGTATACGTAGTATTGCGTATTTCGATCCAGTATCGGATGATCACATGCAAGGCTTGGGGTTGGTTCAGTGTCTGCCCCGTATGAAGCATATATCGGATGACGAGCAACTAGTCTCTTTATTATCGGATAATCATGACCAAGTCATATTATCCCGATGGTTGCAACCCTTTAGAGAACCAGTTCTGTATCCCTGCGCGATCATCATCTCCATATGACTGGAGTGACACTTCTGTCTTGACATCACACCCAACACACTACGATTCTCGATATACCCAGAAGAGGCATACATAGAAACCGGTTAAAGCCCTAGACGACCAAAACCAAAGTATATTGATTGTCACAAGTATTAGCGGTGCAAGTCTCAAGTTAAGACCAAATACACCTACCCTGATTTCGGACTTCCATAGACACATAGTCATACTACCAATAGAATTTCGAGGGGGTCTATCCAGAGCGAAGCTGTTTTCCATACCATCGGTAAAACACAACCTCCTATTACACTTGCATGAGTGTCTTATACCCAAATATATGATAACTATACTGTTATGCCCTCATAACGCGCACAAGTGTAATACTAGTCTTTTACGCATTTATCGATGTCCAATCTCGATAATACTCTGACTAGGGATATTTAATGATTTATCCTTCGTGGACTGATACTGTCTCATATCATTCTCAAGCCAGGAACAAATCATAAGGACCTCCTATCATTTATTTATCTTGGTGATCTAATCACAAATGATAAGAGAGCAATCTACTTTGTCACATTGTTAATTTGTACAACAACATCATGATCTGTACAAATAGTGACTCTATGGGTCATAATTGTCCAACAATCTCCCACTTGGCCTATAGCCAGTCAATCGAGTGTCTTACACCCGAACTATGTACTGTTGGCTCAAATTGCTGAAAAAGTGCTTTCGTCAGTGGATTTGCTTGATTATCATCTGATACGATTTATTTGATCATCACATCGCCACGATGCATGATCCGAACGAATCAGCTGAATAGATGAAGTATATATCTGGATCGTTGATGAGACCATTAATTCTTTAGCCTGCGCTGAAGCCTAGCTCAACGTCTAACAGAACTATATTTAATCTAATTAGATTTATTATCGACCCAGATGGCTTCTATTGCTACCTTAGCTACAATAATAACCAGTATTTGTTGTTTATATGGTAACAGTATCTTGCATGGAAGATTTCTAGCTCACTGTACCGTTATTCAAACTGTATAGTACCGTTGTTTTTATCGGATAGGAAACTTACAGCAGTGATCCCAGTCACTTCAAGTTCTCATTCTCCATATTTTAAGACATCATCCTTAGTTCTCTAAGATACTAACGGATGTTCTTCACATCAATCCAGTGACCATCACTAGGATTGGCCTGTTTATGAATCCATATGCTCCAAGCGTATGAGACACCAGGTCACGTATATTTTTCAATGTACGAGTTCTAGGAGAGTGTCAACAACTTTAAATCTATCACAGTAGATCTTTATTTCGAGAATAAAGGTTGTTTCTCCTAAGAATTCTACGGAGAATTTTCATGAAAGCAAAGCTTTCACCGATTATTTTATGGGAATATCATTTCCAAGAAATGACATGTCTGTTGGATAATTATGACCCGTAGCGTCACTGTTTGTACAGATCATGGTGTTGTTGTACAAATGAACTATGTGACAAGGAGATTGGACTCTTATCATTTGTGATTAGATCACCTAGATGTATAAATAATAGGAAGTCCTTTTGATTAGTTCCTGGATTGAGATGATATGAAACAGTATCAGTCTTTGAAGGATTAATCATTAAATATCCCTAGTCAGAGTATTATCGAGATTAGACATCGATAATGCGTAAAAGACTAGTATTACACTTGTGCGAGTTGTGAGGGCACAATAGCATAGTTCTCATATATATGGGTATTGGATACTCATGCAAGTGTAATACGAGGTTGTGTTTACCGATAGTATGGAAATAGCTTCACTCTGGATAGACCCCTCGGAATTCCATTGGTAGTATGACTACGTGTCTATGGAAGTCCGAAGTCAGGGTAGGTGTATTTGGTCTTAACTTGAGACTTGCACCGCTAATACTTGCGACAATCAATATGCTTTGGTTTTGGTCATCCAGGGCTTTAACCGGTTCTGTGTACGCCTCTGCTGGGTATACTGAGAATCGTAGTGTATTGGGTGTGATGTCAAGACGGAAGTATCACTCCAGTCATAGTGGAGATGATGTCACGTAGGATACGGAACTAGTACTCTTTAGTACTGCAGTCATCGGGATGATATGACTTGGTCATGTTCATCCGATTATAGAGACTAGTTACCAGACATCCGACATGTGCTTCGTACGGGGCAGACACAATTTCAGCCCCAGGCCTAGCACGTGACACCTGATACTGGATCGCAATACACAATACTACGTATACTACGCCTGACATAGATTATATATTCCAGTAATAATATTTCTGGAGAATTGGGTAGGCACGGTGCTTTACTAGAAGCCAACCATGTCTTGTAAATCGGTAAGCACGTGGTACAAGGTACGCACGTAATCGGATAATCCGATGGCCGTATTTACTACCAACATATCCAGGGATCTCTTGGGTCGCTTCCCAAATATTCACCGATGACAATTGATTTAAAATAGAATTAATCTGGGATTAATTTAGAGAAAGAGAGAAATTAATCTGGGATTAATTGAGGCTTTATTTAATCTGGGATTAAATGTGTTCGGAAGACAGCGAATGCGATTAATTTGGAATTAATCAGTAAAATAAATTTAATAGTTAAATTTGATTTTTCTATTTAATTTATTCGTACGGGCTAAAATTAATATATCGGATATATTAATATGAATTAGATTTCATTACGAAATTAAAGTCAGACTTTAATACGAACGAACGAATTAATTTAGAATTATTTCGTAAACGACGTTCGTAATATATTTGCCAGGCATCGTTATTTAATTAAATTAGATTTAATTATTTAGCGACGAAAGTTTGTTTAATCGGATTAAACGGATCCGAGCCGCAATAAATATTCGTAGAGACATTCAAATTTTGAATTCAAATGTGCGGCCCACTTTTATGTGGTAGTTGAGAGGGTAGTTGGCATTTAAGCCAATACCACTTGCTTTTCAACTACATGGTTTTGGTTTTTGGAAAACCAAGACCCAACTACCAAGTTTGGGTGAAAAGGGTAAAACCCTTTTACCAAACCAAATTCTCTCACATTGAACATACTTGGAACAAAATAAAAACCCTAAAATCCTCTCAAAGTGGCGTGAGCTTCTTGCCTCCTTCTCCTTGATTTTGTGGCAAAATCAAAAAAGCTAGCACTTCAACAAATCAACAAAGGTGATAGGGAAACCACTCCAATAGTTGGAATCATCACTCAAAGCTTGGATCTTTGAGATCTCTTCTCAAATTTTTAAAGCTCAAATTCGTTCATTGTAAGTATATTCCGCAACTTAGTTTGAATTTATGAACACCTTTTCTTGCTTATTAGATCCTTGGCATGTTCTAGGAACACTCACAATGGTATCAGAGCCAATTTTAAGCATGAAAATTTTAGGGTTCATGAGACTAAAATTTGGGGCTCTTATGTTTTGAGCATAATTCCTTCAAATTGATGCTTTGAGCATGTTTAGATTATGTTAACTTAGAGTTGTTCATGATTACAGTTGAGAAAAATTGATTGGATCAAATTTTGGACTCCCCCTTACCTTGGCCTAAACATGCAGTGAATAATACTGCAGTTTTATTTTTTTGTAACATGAAATGATGTGTTTAAATGCATGTTTAAATATTGATTGTTGGTTTGATTGGATTAGAATCAAAGTCAATAAAGTTCATGTTAAAATCAAAGAGCATGTTGAGCATGAAATGATGAATTTTGAATTCAATTTGTGTTGAGCATGAAATGATGTGTTTTGGCTTCAATTTGTGTTGAGCATGAATTGATGGATTAAGTATGATTAATTAAGTTAATTGGTCTTTTGGAAATATTAAGTTTAATTAATTAATCATGGCTAATACACTTTAATTAAATTAATTGTGATATTTGGAATATTATAATTATGTTCATAAGCCTTTAATTAAGAATTGGGCTAAAAGTGTGTATTTGGGCTTAATGGGCTTGGTTTGACCAAGTTTAGTTTTGGACTTTTGGATTGGATCCAATTGGGCCCAAATCCAATTCCATAAAATCCTAATACATCACTTGGCCATTTAAAGAATTTAATTGGGCCTAATGGGCCTAAATTGATTTGTTGGCAATATGGTGATTCCTATTGGGCCTTAGCATTTTGGATTTGATCCCTTATGGCCAAAGCCCATGCCTTAAGGATCAATTAAAAGCCCATTAGACTTTAATTAAAATGACATTGGATGTTATTGGGCCTTTGAGACCCATTAAGATTGGATTTTGAATCCAAGTCTTTAAGGCTTATAAGTAAGTGTAAATATTTAATTTGGAATTAAATTTGGAATTAGTATTGAATACAAATAAATTGGATTTAAATTTGTAGTTCAATATAATTCAAGAATACTTACTTTGAGTATTTATTCTTAAACGAGTTTGACTCGCGCAAATCAAATCGTTGTTTGAACATTGGATGATCATTAATTCAAAGATTAATTAATTGGATTAGATTGATTGAATAATATGATTTGTATGAATACATGAATGTATTGCATGAATAATGTATATCGGATGGATATTAGAAGGGTGAGGGAAATTTTGGAAATTGTAATAAATTTAGAATTTATTAAATTGGACCTGCGTGTCCAGCCTTTTATCTATTTACTCTTTGTAATTCTCTTTTCACCAATTCCCCTCAATGTAAATGAGTTTTCTTTATTGTATTAATTAATTGGGTAGAAGTTAGAATAGTTCTAGCCGGGGAGAGGAAATGGAGTGATTTGTTCTAGAAATAATTTGTGAGATATCCATCCGCATATCATTATTAATTTATTTATTTATCGCACCTTATTATGCTTTTAGAATACATGTTTAAGGGTGTATGATGAGACCTAATCAAAGATAAAAAATTGGTTGCCAATTTGCACACGAAAAACCCTCAAAAACATATTAAGTATTTTTCCTTCCGTTGAGTGATTCTTACTCAATACCCAAAGTTGGCATTGGTTTGTTGGCCAAAGTCAAGACCTTTTTCAATTGCGGATGTGTTTGAATCATGAGAGTTTTGTTCCATATCGGTGTCTTGTCCAAGTCGTGATTTGTTGGCCAAAGTCAAGATCACTTCTTGTCCATCGACATTGATTACGAAGCTTTCCATGTCAATGGGTCCCGCTTAACTGGAATCATTAAGCTTGTTGTGCCAAAGCCAATGCTTAGTTGATTCATAGGAAAAGGGTTAGGAAAATATATTGGATATATTGGCATATATAAGCTATATGTTTCGGACTTGGATGTCCACCTACAGGATCTAGGAATTGGATTAGATCCAATGTATCTTAGAGATCTACCTAGTTAAGTTTCATACAATTTGTTGGCCAAAATGAAGATTGTGTGTTATTTAACGGGATCCTAGCCCACTAGGAAACTAGGTTTCCCGAGTACTCGACAGAGGGTTAGAGGCTCGCCGAAAAATAGTGGGAGGCAAGAATTAAATTTGCAATATTTGTTTAATAACTTGCCATACGCGCTCATATCAATATTGCGTCAAATAAATTAAAGTATTAGTTGGACTAATATTTAATTGTTGTTTTAATTAAACAGTTGGACTGTATTCAAACTAATTCATTTATAGTTGATTATATAATTGGATTATAGTAATCACTATATTTGAATTTTACCCTTTATTTATAGTTGATTATATAATTGGGTTATAGTAATCAATATATTTGAATTTTACCAATCATTTATAATTGATTATATAATTGGATCATAGTAATCAATATATATTTGATTTTAACCAATAAAATTATAATTAGTTATATCGTTAGACTATAGTAATCATTACATTAGATTGTACCTGAAATCGTTGATTAAATAGTTGGACTATTAGAATGAAGATTAAATTGAAAGATTAGTGTTTGAAACATAATCCTAAAGAAAATGTGTTTAAACGACTTTAATTTTCAAATTGGGAATAAAATTTCAGGGTGGTCCTGGAAACTAATAAGTTACTTTATTTGATAAAATAACATATTAGGCCTAAGCCCAGAGTTAAGCAAATATTAGAGCATGAACTTTGAAGATTCATGTGATGATAACTTTAGTGCGTAATCCATTATACTTGTCAATAGGACTCCTTAATTTCCTAATCAGAACTAAGGATTAGATCCTCAAAGTATGATGAAAAAATTGAAGGATCTTCATAGATCTATTCTTAGATCTTAGAAGTATTAAATTGCAATTAATAACTCTTGGAGAGTTAATGGCCATTCTCAAGTAAACAAAGCCAAAGTTTGCAAAAGGCAAGTAGCGCAAGGCGCACCCTACTTCGATAATCTAGAGGGCCAAGGCTTGGCCAAAGGCTTCTGAGTTGTAGAAAATGGCAAAGGCAAGATCATTATAATCTTCTAGGAAGATAAAGGACATATCCCCAAATGTCTACCTGAACTGTGGCAAAAAGGGTCATTGAAGCGTGACTGCCGTATGGACAAGGTAGACATGAAGGAATTGAAGACGGACAAGGCTCTCTGACTTCAAATATGTTTGTCATAAACATGTTCACTAATAGTATTAAAATTAGATTTTAGAAACTAAAAGTGGTACATAAATATATGTACTGATGTGCAGAATATGCTCTGAGCAGGATATTGAATTCAGATTAAGATTACTCTGCGAATAGGAAACGGGACGACAGTCGCTGTTTCAACCGTAGATACCTAAGTTTAAGAACTACTTTTCGGGTGTACTTAAATTAGGAAACCGTTGTAATGTAACTAGTTTGACTAGAAATATTATCTCTATATCGAGTATAACTTGTTGCGAGTATACCTTTATATTCTAAAATACTAAAGTGTTTTATTTTATAAAGATGATATTGAGATAAACACATTAGATGTGAATAACAGTATTTATATTTTGAATATAAATAAATCTCAAACATATAATATGACGAACAAATAGCTCAAACTGATTTGATCCGATAATACTTATTCGTGGCAATGTTGTCTAAGACATATTAAAAAAAACTCGTATATCCACACGTTTGAAGAGTGGATACTAGGACGGATTTGATTCCATTCAAATGATGTCTACGAATCTAGTTTATTAGGTAAAGTACCTAAAATACCTTTTACTTGGAAAAAGTGTAAGTGCCATCGATCTGTTAGCCCTCGTTCATAGTGACGTAAGTGGGCCCATATCTAGCTAGGCTATAGGTGGATATGAGTATTTCGTGACCTTTACGGATGTGGCATCAAATTATGGTCATGTGTTTCTTTTGAAACACAAATCGAAAACTTTTAGAGTTTCGACACGAAATAGACAAACAGATCGGCTAAAGTATTTATATCATCACGGTTAGACCATGATGAAAATACTTAAGCAATAAGTTTCTCAAATACTTGAAAGAGTATAGTATTCTTTCAATGAGGACTCCTCCTGGAACACGTCAGTTTGACGGTGTGTCCGAACGGAGAAACCGAATTTTGTTAGACATGATAAGGTTAATCATGAGTCGCTCTGAGCTACCATTTTCCTTCAAATGGATAAGCATTAACAATGCAATACTTATTTTGAATAAGGTTCCATGAAATTCTGTTTGACAGATTTCATATTAGATATGAATAGGAAAGAAACAGGGTTTTCTCATTCCTGATGATTTGGGAATGCTGGGCATACGTTTGGATGATACCAAACTAGAACCCAAACTGGATAAGTGCCAATTGTAGGTTATCCTAGGGAAACCAAAGTATAGTACTTATAAAACTCACTTGAGAACAATGTAATTGTTGCTCACCATGCGGTTTTCCTAAGAGGAATACCGATATGCAGTGGTAAGTGGGAGGATAGTAAAACTCGATGAAAATCGGAGTTATACTGTTCAAGGCACCAAGTCCTTAATGGAACACAAACAGTTCATCAAGGATGAAACTGTACCAGTAATCTTCGAATACACAATGACCGCGTATGTTGGAGAGAGTCAGAAAACAACCTGGGTATGGGTTTCTGATCTCACCTCACAAAGATGTCAATCTTATTGAGGAATACGAACTGACTACGTATGAGGAAGTGATACGAGGTATCGACTCCCTATTATGGCAAAGTGCCATGAGTCCGAAATGAATTCCATGTATATCAACTATGTTTGGACACTAGTTGTTGTACCGCAAGACATTGTGCCTATTGGTACTATATAAGTCTTCAAGGAAGACATACATGGATGGCAACATATCAACGTACTAAGTTAGGCTTGTAGCGAAAAGGTATCGTTATCAACATTGTGTTGATTACAACGAAATCTTTTACATGTTGCCACGTTAAATCCATTTGGATAATGCTTGCTGATGCTGCATGTTTCATTTATGAAGGAAACCTTTTGAAGGATGTTTTCAACATCCTGACGGTTTTGCCATATCAAAACTAGCAAACAAGGTTTGCAGGTTATTCGATCCATGTTTGGATTGAAGTAAGCATTAGGTTCTTGGAATTATCGTTTTGATGTAATCATAATGGTTTATGATTTAATTCAAAAACGAGAAATGATTCTTGTGTATATAAATAGGTTAGTGTGAGCGCATTGAAAGTGACTGTCCTAAATAAAGTTGATATGTCATTTCTTGGAAATGATATTCCATAATATAATCGGTGAAAACTTGGCTTTCATGAAAAATTCTCCGTAGAATTCTTAGGAGAAACAACCTTTATTCTAGGAATAAAGATCTACTAGGTTAGATCTAAAGGTTGTTGACACTCACCGAGAACTCGTAGATTGAAAAATGTACGTGACCTAGTGTCTCATACGCCTTGAGCATATGGATTCACAAACAGGTCAATCCAAGTGATAGTCACTGGATTGATATTAAGAACATCCGTTAGTATCTTAGAGAACTAAGGATGATGTCTTAAACTATGGAGAATGAGAACTTGAAGTGACTGAGATCATTGCTGCAAGTTTCCTAACTGATAAAAACAACAGTACTATACAGTTTGAATAACGGAACAGTGAGCTGGAAATCTTCCAAGCAATATACTGTTACCGAATAAACAACAAATGCGGGTTATTGCTGTAGCTGAGGCAGCAATAGAAGCCATTTGGGTCGATAATAAATCTAATTAGATTAGATATAGTTCTGTTAGCAACTGAGCTAAGCGTCAGCACAGGCTAAAGAATTAATTGTCTCATCAACGATCCAGATATATACTTCGACTATTCATCTGATTCATTCGGATCATACATCATGGTGATGTGAAGATCGTATAAATCGCATCTGACGAATAACCATGTAAATTCGCTAACGAAAGCCTTTCCTCAGCAGTTTGAGATAACCGTACAAAGTTAGGGTGTATGACACTCGAGTGACTGGTTATAGGCCAAATGGGAGATTGTTGGACGATTATGACCCATAGCGTCACTGTTTGTACAGATCATGGTGTTGTTGTACAAATTAACTATGTGACAAGGAGATTGCATTCTTATCATTTATGATTAGATCACTTAGATGTATAAATGATATGAAGTCTTTATGATTAGTTCCTGGATTGAGATGATATGAGACAGTATCAGTCCTCGAATGATTAATCATTAAATATCCCTAGTCAGAGTATTATCGAGATTGGACATCGATAATGCGTAAAATACTAGTATTACACTTGTGCGAGTTGTGAGGGAACAATATCATAGTTCTCATATATATGGGTATTGGATACTCATGCAAGTGTAATACGAGGTTGTGTTTACCGATGGTACGGAAACAGCTTCGCTCCCTCGAAATTCCATTGGTAGTATGACTACGTGTCTATGGAAGTCCGAAGTTAGGGTAGGTGTATTTGGTCTTAATCTGAGAGTTGCACCGCTAATACTTGCGACAATCAATATGCTTTGGTTTTGGTCGTCCAGGGCTTTAACTGGTTCTGTGTACGCCTTTGCTGGGTATAATGAGAATCGTAGTGTATTGGGTGTGATGTCAATACGGAAGTATCACTCCAGTCATAGTGGAGATGATGTCACATAGGATACGGAACTAGTACTCTTTAGTACAGCAGTCATCGGGGTGATATGACTAGGTCATGTTCATCCGATTATAGAGACTAGTTACCAGACATCCGACATGTGTTTCGTACGGGGCAGACACAATTTCAGCCCCAGGCCTAGCACGTGACACTTGATACTGGATCGCAATACGCAATACTACGTATACTACGCCTGACATAGATTATATATTCCAGTAAGAATATTTCTTGAGAATTGGGTAGGCACGGTTCTTTGCTAGAAGCCAACCATGTCTTGTAAATCGATAAGCACGTGGTACGAGATACGCACGTAATCGGATAATCCGATGACCGTATTTAATGCCAACATATCCAGGGATCTCTTGGGTCCCTTCCCAAAGATTCACCGATGACAGTTGATTTAAACTAGAATTAATCTGGGATAAATTTAGAGAAAAAAAGAAATTAATATGGGATTAATTGTGGCTTTATTTAATCTGGGATTAAATGTGTTCGGAAGAGAGAGAACGCGATTAATTTGGAATTAATCGGTAAAATAAATTTAATAGTTAAATTTGATTTTCCTATTTAATTTATTCGTATGGGCTAAAATTAATATATAGGATATATTAATATGAATTGCATTTCATTACGAAATTAAAATCGGACTTTAATACGAACGAACGAATTAATTTAGAATTTATTCGTAAACGACGTTCGTAATATATTTGCCAGACATAGATATTAAATTAAATTAGATTTAATTATTTAGCGACGAAAGTTCATTTAATCGATTAAACGGATCTGAGCCGCGGTAAATATTCGTAGAGACATTCAAATTTTGAATTCAAATATGGGGCCCACTTTTATGTGGTAGTTGGGAGGGTAGTTGGCATTTAAGCCAATACCACTTGCTTTTCAACTACATGGTTTTGGTTTTTGGAAAACCAAGACCCAACTACCAAGTTTGGGTGAAAAGGGTAAAACCCTTTTACCAAACCAATTCTCTCACATTGAACATACTTGGAACAAAATGAAAACCCTAAAATCCTCTCAAAGTGGCGTGAGCTTCTTGCCTCCTTCTCCTTGATTTTGTGGCAAAATCAAAAAAGCTAAAACTTCAACAAATCAACAAAGGTGATAGGGAAACCACTTCAAGAGTTGGAATCATCACTCAAAGCTTGGATCTTTGAGATCTCTTCTCAAATTTTTAAAGCTCAAATCCATTCATTGTAAGTATATTCCGCAACTTATTTTGAATTTATGAACACCTTTTCTTGCTTATTAGATCCTTGGCATGTTCTAGGAACACTCACAATGGTATTAGAGCCAATTTTAAACATGAAAATTTTAGGGTTCATGAGACTAAAATTTGGGGCTTTTTTGTTTTGAGCATGATTCCTTCAAATTAATGCTTTGAGCATGCTTAGATTATTCTAACTTAGAGTTGTGCATGATTACAGTTGAGAAAAATTGATTGGATCAAATTTTGGACTCCCCTTTACCTTGGCCGAAACATGCAGTGAATAGTGCTGCAGTTTTTTTTTTTTTTCTATCATGAAATGATGTGTATAAATGCATGTTTAAATGTTGATTGTTGGTTTGATTGGATTAGAATCAAAGTCAATGAAGTTAATGTTAAAATCAAAGAGCATGTTGAGCATGTTGAGCATGAAATGATGAATTTTGAATTCAATTGTGTTGAGCATGAAATGATGTGTTTTGGCTTCAATTTGTGTTGAGCATGAATTGATGGATTAAGCATGATTAATTAAGTTACTTGGTATTTTGGAAATATTGATGCCACACCCGTAAAGGTCACGAAATATTCATATCCACCTCTAGCCTAGCTAGATATGGGCCCACTTGCTTCACCATGAACTAGGGCAAACAGATTGGTGGCATTTACACTTTTACCAAGTAAATAGTGTTTTAGGTACTTTGCCCAATAAACTATATTCGTAGACTTTATTTGATTGGAATCAAAACAGTCCGAGTACCCACTCTTCTAAAGTGTGGATATACGAGTCTTGTTTCATTGTGTCCAAGACAACAATGCCACTTATAAGTTTCATCTGATCAAATCAGTTTGAGCTATTTGTTTATCATGTTATATGTTCAAGATTTATTTATATTCAAAATATAAATACCGTTATTCACATCTAATGTGTTTATCTCAATATCATCTTTATATAATAAAACACTTTAGTGTTCTAGAATATAAACGTAAATCCGCAACGGATTAAACACTGATATAAAGATAATGTTTCTAGTCAAACTAGTTACATTATAACAGTTTCCAAATTTAGGTACACACCCTAAGGTAGTTCCTAAACTTAGGTATCTACGGTCAAAACAGCGACTTTCGTCCTGTTTCCAATTCGTAGATTAATCTCAACTGAAGTCAGTATCCTGCTCATAGCAGATTCTGAATATCAGCACATATTTATGTACCACACTAAGTATTTAAAACATAATTTTAATACTAGTAGTGAACATATTTATGACAATCATATTTGAAGTCAAAGCCTTGCTCGTTTTCAATTCCCTCAAGTCTGCTTTGTCTAAACGGCAGTCACGCTTCCGCGATCTCGTTTGCCACAATTTAGGCAGACATTTTGGGATAAGTCATTTATCTTCCTAGAAGATAATAATGATTTTGCCTTTGCCATTTTCAACACTCCATAAGCTTTTGGCCAACCCTTGGACTTCTATAATATCGAAGTAAGGTGCGCCTTGAGCTACTTGCCTAATTGCAAAGTTTGACTTTATCTCCTTGAGAATAGTCATTAACTCTCCAAGAGTTATTTATTGCAATTTAGTATTTTTAAAATCTAAATATAGATTTATGAAGATCCTTCAATTTCATTATTGTACTTTAAGGATCCAATCCTTAGTTCTGATCAAGAAATTAAGGAGTCTACTTGGCAAGCTTAATGGATTAAGCACTAAAGTTATCATCACATGAATCTTCCAAAGATCATGCTCTACTATTTGGTTAACTCCGGGCTTAGGCCTAATATGTTATTTTATCAAATAAAGTAACTTATTAGTTTCCAGGACCATCCTGAAATTTATTCCTAATTTTAAAATTAAACTATTTAAATATATTTTCCCTAGGATTATGTTTTAAATGTCAATCTTTCAATTTTATCTTGATTCTAATAGTCCAACTATTTAATCAACGATTTTAGGTACTGTTAAATATAATGATTATTATAGCCAACTATATTAATCAACTATACTTTAATTGGTTAAATTCAATGATATTGATTACTATAATCCAATTATAAAATCAACTATTTATTGAATTAGTTTGAATACAGTCCAACTGTTTTATTAAAACAACGATTTAAATATTAGTCCAACTAACATTTAATTTATTTGACGAATAATATTTGTTTGAGCGCGTATGGCAAGTAACTAAACGAATATTGTAAATTTAATACTTGCCTCCCACTATTTTTCGGCGAGCCTCTAACCCTCTGTCAAATACTCTGGAAACCGTGTTTCCTAATGGCTAGGATCCCATTAAATATCACACAATCTTGACTTTGGCCAACAAATTGTATGATAATTAACTAGGTAGATCTCTAAGATCGATTGGATCCCATCCAATTCCTAGATCCGGTAGGGGGACATCCAAGTCCGAAATATATATCTTATATATGCTAATATATCCAATATATTACCTAACCTTTTTCCTCTGAATCTACTAAACCTTGCCTTGGCACAACAAACTTAGTGATCCTAGTTAAGCGCGACCCATTGACCATAGAGAGCTTCGTAATCAATGTCGATGAACAAGAAGTGGTCTTGACTTTGGCCAACAAACCACAACTTGGACAAGACACCAATATGGAACAAAGCTCTCGTGATTCAAACACATCCTCGACGGACAAAAGCCTTGACTTTGGCCAACAAGCCAATGCCAGTCTTGGATCTTGAGTGAGAATCACTCAATGGAAGGAAAAACGCTTAATATTATATTAGGGTTTTTCGCGTGCAAATTGGCAACCAATTTATTATCTTTGTTAAGGTCTCATCATCATACACCCTTAAACATGCATTCTAAACACATA
Organism: Zanthoxylum bungeanum; assembly: GCA_019454045.1. Taxonomy (NCBI): domain Eukaryota; kingdom Viridiplantae; phylum Streptophyta; class Magnoliopsida; order Sapindales; family Rutaceae; genus Zanthoxylum; species Zanthoxylum bungeanum. The sequence continues at coordinate 448,456 of SKCR01021026.1, read as the reverse complement.
ATACAGTGCGTATAATAAAATAATAATGATATGTGGATGGATACTTTACACATTGATCCTAGATCAAATCTCTCCATTTCTCTCTCCCGCTAGCACATGTATTACTTCTACCCGTTACACTACACTTCTAAAGAAACCTCATTTACATTGAGGGGAATAGGTTAGAAGAGAATACAAAGAATAATGAGGTAATAAGGCTGGACACGCAGGTCCAATTAATAAACTCTGAATTTATTACAACAATTTCTAAAATTGCCCCACCCATCTAATATCCATCCGATATACATTATTCATGTTGGACAAAATGACCCATAGCGTCACTATTTGCACAGATCATTGTGTTGTTGTAGCAAATTAACTATGTGACAAGGAAATTGCACTCTCATCATTTGTGATTAGATCACCATAGATGTATAAATGAAGAGAGGTCCCTATGATTAGTTCCTGGATTGAGAATGATATGAGACAGTATCAATCCCCGAAGGATTAATCATTAAATATCCCTAGCCGGAGTATTATCGAGACTGGACATCGATAATGCGGAATAGGCTAGTATTGCACTTGTGCGCGTTGTGAGGGCACAACGGCATAGTTCTCATATATATAAGTATCGGATACTTATGCAAGTGCGATAGGAGGTCGTGTTTCACCGATGGTACGGGAAACAGCTTCACTCTGGATAGACCCATCGGAATCTCATTGGTATTATGACTATGTGTCTATGGGAGGCCGAAATCAAGGTAGGTATGTATAGTCTTAACCTGAGACTTACATCGCTAATACTTGCGATAATCGGTGGACTTTGGTCTTGGTGGTACAAGGCTTTAACCGGTTCTGCGTACACCACTTCTGGGTTTATCAGAGAGTCGTAGTGTATTGGGTGTGATGTCAAGACGGAAGTATCACTTCAGTCATAGTGGAGATGATGTCACGCAGGATACGGTACTAGTGCTCTTGAGTGATGCGCATCCAATCATGATATTATGACCATGTCATGAATATCTGATTATAGAGACTAGTTACCAGACATCCGACATGTGCTTCGGACGGGGCAGACACTTATCCAGCCCCAGCCCTAGCACGTGACTATCCGATACTGGGCCGATATACACAATACTACGGTATACTACGCTTGATACAGATCTATATATTCCTGTAAGAATATTTCTGGAGAATTGGGTAGGCATGGCGCTTTGCTAGAAGCCAACCTTGTCTTGTAAATCGGTACAAACGTAGTACGAGGTACTTACGTGTTCGGATAGTCCGATAACCGTATTTACTGCCAACATATCCGGGGATCTCATGGGTCGCTTCCTGAAGATTCACCGATGATGTATGACTCGCACTTTAATTAATCTGGGATTATTTGGAAGAGAGAGAAAATTAATCTGGGATTAATTCGATGAGAGAGAAAATTAATCTGGGATTAATTACGGAGATATTTTATCTGGGATAAAATATCGTTTAAAGAGAGAGAACGATTAATTTGGAATTAATCGGTAAAATAATATATTCGATATATTATACGAAATTAGATTTCGACGCGGAATTGAAATTGGATTTTAATTCGGGCGAACGAATTAATTTAGAATTAATTCGTTAGCGACGTGAATAGTGAATTCGCTAGGCGTAATCACTTAATTAAGACTCGACGGAAAATTCGTTAATTTGGAATTAGCGAACCCGAGCCCGAGAGTGATTGCGAGCGCATTCGCATTTCAAATTCGAACGCGACACGTAAGTCACATCAAGCGTCAAATCGCTAGTCGCATCAATTGTCAAATCACTTGTCACTTTGAGTGATGTGACATGACATGTTGTCACTTTAATAATGTGACTTGATGTGAATAGTGATAGTTGATTGAAAAGCACTTTTGCTTTTTGACTTTGCCTTTTTGAAAAGTAAAAGGAATTGATTATTAGAAATAAAAGTGGTAAATGGTTTAATTAATTTGGAAATTAAATATAAACATCATTACACTTTTTCACTCTCTCTCTCCCCCTTTTACGTTTTTGTTGAAACCTTTTTCCCTCTCTTTTCTTCTTCTCTTCCTCACGGCTTGGAGCCAAAATTTCTTCTCTCATTTTTGGTGATGGCCGAATCTATGAGAAGCAAGGAAGAAGATGATGTGCTAGCACACCTTGAGTGATACATAGGTGATAGGGAAGTGTTCTTGTGAGCATGGAACCATCTTTTGGAGCTTGAAGCTTGAAGCTTCCATGGTGTCCACCCATGGCCGAAAATTTGAAGATTTTTCACAGCCCAAACCGTGCAGTCCACTGCAATGGAGAGGTCAAAACCGAGCTCAACAAAGCAAGAAAAAGACTTGTGTTCTTTACATCTCAAACCAACCATTGTGAGTATTTGTTTCCGCCATTATTCCTTGATGTGTTCATGCCATTTTATGCTTTTTTTGGATGATTCTTGGGACCTAATTAGGAACTCAACAATGGTATCTTGAGCTTTGATCAAGCATGAAAAAGTTAGGGTTAAAATTGGGGATAATCAATTGAAGCATGATTTGGTTAAATTGGATGTTAAAGTATGCTTGTATCTTGATGAATTGAAGTTGTGCATGATCAATTTCATGAAATTGGATTGGATTCAATTTTCCCCAAATTTTGGGCATGACAAATTGGGTAAAATCAATTGAAGCATGATTTGATCAAATTGATTGATTAAGTATGCTTAAATGATGTTAATTTAAGATTGATTGGATCAATTTGAAGAAATTATGTTTGGAACAAATTTCCCCAATTTTTTATGTTGACATAAAGTGATAAATTTGGGTAAACTTGATTTTGAGCATATTTTGTGAAATTGGATGAATGAGAATGCTTAAATGATGTTTAATTTAAGATTGATTGGATCAATTTGAAGAAATTGTGTTTGGAACAAATTTCCCCAATTTTTTATGTTGACATATAGTGATAAATTTGGGTAAACTTGATTTTGAGCATATTTTGTGAAATTAGATGAATGAGAATGCTTAAAGTATGTTTAATTTAAGATTGCTTGGATCAATTTGTTGAAATTATGTTTGGAACAATTTTCCCCAAATTGCTTATGATGGCCGAAATTAAAGAACCCTAAATGTCTTGGAATCTTTTGATTTTTGAACATTGGATGTGTTGGAAATCATTTGTGAACATGATTGAATGTCGATTGTGAAATTAATTGGATTTTATTCGAATCGGACGTAAAATCCCCAAATTGCCAAGAGACTTTAAAAGCATGTAAAATGGGTTTGGTTTTAATAAATTGTGTTGGACACTATTTGATGTTGAAATGCATGATTAAGTATGCTAATTGATGTTTTAGAAATATTAATTAGGTGGTTAATTATGTATGGCACTTAGGTTAATTAATTATGAAATTTGGAATTTTATAAGTTAATTAATTGGGCTTGTTTTTGGAAATTGGGCCTCATAAGTTGTAATTGGGCTTTTGGGCTTTGTTGTACAAAGTTGGGTTTAGGCAAAATTGGTTGGATCCAATTAGGCCCAAAACCGCATCCATAAAGTCCAATTATGACTTAATGAACCTTAATTATTTAATTGGGCCTAATGGGCCAAAATTAATTTAAAGGCTTATGGGGTAACTCCCGGATTGGATTTTGGTTATTTGGTTTGACCCGAGTTGACCAAAAGTCTACGCCTTAAGAAATTAATTAAAAGCCCATTGGACTTTAATTAAATAAACGTTCGACGTTAATTGGGCTTTGAGACCCATAACGATTGAATTTGGAATTTAAATCGTAGAAGGTTCGTTAATAAAAGTATAATATTTAATTTGGAATTAAATAGAGAATTAGAATTAAATGCGTATTAAATTGGATTTAATTATGTAGTTTAATTTAATTCGAGAATTCGTGCTTTGAGTACTTATTAGTAAAACGAGTTTGACTCGAGCAAAAATCAAATCGTTGTTTGAACATTGGATGATCACTAATTATCAGATTAATTAATTGGATTAGATTGATTGATAACATGCTTGTATGAATACATGGTTGCGATGCGTGAATAATGTATATCGGATGGATATTAGTCGGGTGGGGCAATTTTGGAAATTGTTGTAATAAATTTGATTTATTAAATTGGACCTGCGTGTCCAGCCTTATCACCTCTATACTCCTTGTATTCTCTTCTCACCTATTCCCCTCAATGTAAATAAGGTTTCTTTAGAAGTGTAGTGTAACGGGTAGAAGTAAATACATGTGCTAGCTTTGGAGAGAGAAAATGAGAGATTTGATCTAGGATCAATGTATAGTATCCATCCGCATATCATTATTATTTTACTTTCATACTCGCTTTATTATGTGTTTAGAATGCATGTTTAAGGGTGTATGATGATGAGACCTTAACAAAGATAATTAAATTGGTAGCCAATTTGCACGCGAAAAACCCTAGCTTAATATCAAGTGTCTTTCCTTCCACTGAGTGATTCTTACTCAAGATCCGAGATTGGCATTGGGTTGTTGGCCAAAGTCAAGCCCTTTGTCCGTCGAAGATGTATTTGAATCATGAAGGCTTTGTTCCATATCGGTGTCTTGTCCAAGTTGTGGTTTGTTGGCCAAAGTCAAGGCCGCTTCTTGTCCATCGACATTGATTACGAAGCTTTCCATGGTCAATGGGTCACACTTGACTGGGATCACTAAGTTTGTTGTGCCAAAGCCAAGGCTTAGTTGATTCAGAGGAAAAAGGTTAGGTAATACATTGGATGTATTGGCATATATAAGATATATGTTTAGGATTTGGATATCCGCCTACTGGATCTAGGAATTGGATGGGATCCAATTGATCTTCGAGATCTACCTAGTTAATTATCATACAATTTGTTGGCCAAAGTCAAGATTGTGTGATATTTAACGGGATCCTAGCCCACTAGGAAACATGGTTTCCCGAGTACTCGACAGAGGGTTAGAGGCTCGCCGAAAAATAGTGGGAGGCAAGAATTGAATTAGCAATACTCGTTCAATTACTCGCCATACGCGCTCATTCAAATTATTTCGTCGTTAGATTGAATGTTAGTTGGACTAATATTTAAGATTGTTGTTTTATAAACAGTTGGACTGTATTATAGTTGATTATATATAATTGGATTATATTAATCAATATATTTGAATTAATTAATTTCAGTTTACAGTTGATTTTATAATTGGATTATAGTAATCAATGTAATTGAGGTTAATTAATTTGGATTATATTTGATTATATAGTTGGACTATTATAATCATTATAATAAATAGTACCACAAATCGTTGATTAAATAGTTGGACTATTAGAATCAAGATAAAATGAAAGATTAGTGTTTAAAACATAATCCTGGTGAAAATGCATTTAAACGACTTAATTTTCAAATTGGGAATAATTTCAAGATGGTCTTGGAAATTAATAAGTTATTTTATTTGATAAAATAATGAATTATGCCTAAAGCTCGGATTTAAGCGAATAAGTGGAATATGAAATTTGGAATATTCATATAATGATAACTTTAGCGCTTAATCCATTAAGCTTGACGTAGTAGACTCCCTAATTTCTGAATCAGAATTAAGGATTAGGTCTTCTAGGAAGATAATAGGACAAATCCAAAGAAGGAATTGAAGACGAGCAAGGCTCTTACTTCAAATATGTTTGTCATAATTATGTTCACAACTAGTATTGAAATTGGATTTTAAATACTTAGTGTGATACATAAATATGTACTGTTGTGCAGAATCTGCTTTAAGCAGGATACTGACTTCAGATGAGATTACTCTGCGAATTGAAAACGGGACGATAGTCGCTGTTTTAAAACCGTAGATACCTAACTTTAGGAATTACCCTGGGTATGTACTTAAATTAGGGAACTGTTATAATGTAACTAGTTTGACTAGATACATTATCTCTATATCAGTGTTTAATCCGTTGCGGGTGAACCTTTATATTCTAGAACACTAAAGTGTTTTATTATATAAAGATGATACTGAAATAAACACATTAGATGTAAATAACAGCATTTATATTTAGAATATAAATAAATCTCACATATATAACATGACACCTTAATAGCTCAAACTGATTTGATCAATTAAGAGACTTATTTGTGGCATTGTAGTCTGGGACACAATTGAACAAGACTCGTATATTCACACTTTTGAAGAGTGGGTACTAGGACTGATTTGACTATTCAAATAAGGTCTACGAATCTAGTTTATTTGATATAATACCTAAAACATTATTTACTTGGTAATAGTGTAAGGGCCACCGATCTGTTAGCCCTATTCATGGTGAAGTAAGTGGGCCCATATCTAGCTAGGCTAGATGTGAACATGAATATTTCGTGACCTTAACGGATGTGGCATCACGTTATGGTTATGTGTTTCTTTTGAAGAACACAAATCGGAAACTTTAAAGTTTCGACGCGAAGTAAATAAACAGATCGGTTATAGTATTATGCTGCCACGCGGTAAGACCGTAATGAAAATACTTAAGCAGTAAGTTTCTCGTATACTTGAAAGAGTATAGTATTCTTTCAATGGGGACTCCTCCCGGAACACGTCATTTTGACGGTGTGTCCGAACAGGATTAACCGAATTTTGTTAGACATAATAAGATTAATCACGAGTCGCTTTGAGCTACCATTTCCTTCAACGGATTAGCTTTAAACAGTGCAAGAACTTATTTTGAATAAGGTTTCATAATAATCTGTTTGACAGATATCATATTAGATATGAACGGGAAAGAAACCGGGTTTCTCATTCCTGACTATTTGGGTATGCTTGGCATATGTTTGGATGATACCAAACTAAAACCCAAATATGATAAGTGCCAATTCTAGGTCATCCTAGGGATACCATAAGTATTGTACTTAACACCTCACAAGAGAACAATTAGATTGTTGCTCACCAAGCGGTTTTCCTAAGAGGAATACCGATATGCAGTGGTAAGTGGGAGGATAGTATAACTCGATGAAAATCGGAGTAATATTGTTCAAGGCATTGAATCTTAATGGAACAAATATAGTTGATCAAGGATGAAATTATACCATTAATCTTTGAATACACGAGAACAAAGGAAGTGATACGAGGTATCGACTCCCTATTATGACAAAGTGTCATGAGTCCGAAATGGATTCCATGTATATCAACCAGTTTGGATACTAGTTGATGTACCACATGGCATTGTGCCTACTGGTACTATATAAGTCTTCAAGGAAGACGTACATGGATGGCAACATACCAACGTATAAAGCTAGGCTTTTAACGGAAAGGTATCGTTATCGATATTGTGTTGATTACGATTCAACCTTTTACCTATTGCCACGGTAGATCCATTTGGATGATGCTTGCTGACGCGAGCATAAGTTCTTGGAATTATCATTTTGATGCAATCATAATGGTGTATGATTTAATTCAAAATGAGAATGATTCTTGTGTAAATAACAGGGTTAGTGGGAGCGCACTGACAGTGGCTGTCCTATAAAATAATGATAATACGTCATTTCTTGGAAATGATATTCCCATAAAATAAATGTCGGCGAAAGCTTGGCTTTCGAAATACTCTCCGTGGAACCGTACATTGAAAAATATACAAGACCTGGTGTATCATATGCTTTGAGCATATGGATTCACAAACAGGCTAATCCGAGTGATAGTCACTGGATTGATGTTAGGAACATCCATTAGTATCTTAGAGAACTAAGGATGCTTTCTTAGTCAATGGAGAAGGAGAACTTGAAGTGACTGGGATCACTGTAGCAAGTTTCCTATAACCGATAAAGACGACTAAAAGTCTCAAACGGTACTAAACAGTTTGAATAACGGTGCAGTGAGCTGGAAATCTTCCAAGCAAGATACAGTTACCGAATAAACAACACATGCGGGTTAATTGCAGCAGCTGAGGCAGCAATAGAAGTCATTTGGGTCGATACATATCTAATTAGATTAGATATAGTTCTGTTAGCAGCTGAGCTAGGCATCAGCACAGGCTAAAGAATTAATGGTCTCATCGACGATCCAAATATATACTACTATATCATCTGATTCGTTCGGATCATACATCGTGGCGATGTGATGATCGTATAAATCGCGTCAAACGATAATCAAACAAATCCGCTGACGAAAACCTTTCCTCAGCAATTTGAGCGAACCGTACATAGTTCGAGTGTGGGACACTTGAGTGACTGGCTATGTGCCAAGTGGGAGATTGTTGGACAAAATGACCCATAGTGTCACTATTTGCACAGATCATTGTGTTGTTGTAGCAAATTAACTATGTGACAAGGAAATTGCACTCTCATCATTTGTGATTAGATCACCATAGATGTATAAATGAAGAGAGGTCCCTATGATTAGTTCCTGGATTGAGAATGATATGAGACAGTATCAATCCCCAAAGGATTAATCATTAAATATCCCTAGCCGGAGTATTATCGAGACTGGACATCGATAATGCGGAATAGGCTAGTATTGCACTTGTGCGCGTTGTGAGGGCACAACGGCATAGTTCTCATATATATATAAGTATCGGATACTTATGCAAGTGCGATAGGAGGTCGTGTTTCACCGATGGTACGGGAAACAGCTTCGCTCTGGATAGACCCCTCGGAATCCCATTGGTATTATGACTATGTGTCTATGGGAGGCCGAAATCAAGGTAGGTGTGTATAGTCTTAACCTGAGACTTACATCGCTAATACTTGCGATAATCGGTGGACTTTGGTCTTGGTGGTACAAGGCTTTAACCGGTTCTGCGTACACCACTTCTGGGTTTATCAGAGAGTCGTAGTGTATTGGGTGTGATGTCAAGACGGAAGTATCACTTCAGTCATAGTGGAGATGATGTCACGCAGGATACGGTACTAGTGCTCTTGAGTGATGCGCATCCAATCATGATATTATGACCAGGTCATGAATATCTGATTATAGAGACTAGTTACCAGACATCCGACATGTGCTTCGGACGGGGCAGACACTTATCCAGCCCCAACCCTAGCACGTGACTATCCGATACTGGGCCGATATACACAATACTACGGTATACTACGCTTGATACAGATCTATATATTCCTGAAAGAATATTTCTGGAGAATTGGGTAGGCATGGCGCTTTGCTAGAAGCCAACCTTGTCTTGTAAATCGGTACAAACGTAGTACAAGGTACTTACGTGTTCGGATAGTCCGATAACCGTATTTACTGCCAACATATCCGGGGATCTCATGGGTCGCTTCCTGAAGATTCACCGATGATGTATGACTCGCACTTTAATTAATCTGGGATTATTTGGAAGAGAGAGAAAATTAATCTGGGATTAATTCGATGAGAGAGAAAATTAATCTGGGATTAATTACGGAGATATTTTATCTGGGATAAAATATCGTTTAAAGAGAGAGAATGATTAATTTGGAATTAATCGGTAAAATAATATATTCGATATATTATATGAAATTAGATTTCGACGCGGAATTGAAATTGGATTTTAATTCGGGCGAACGAATTAATTTAGAATTAATTCGTTAGCGACGTGAATAGTGAATTCGCTAGGCGTAATCACTTAATTACGACGCGACGGAAAATTCGTTAATTTGGAATTAGCGAACCCGAGCCCGAGAGTGATTGCGAGCGCATTCGCATTTCGAATTCGAACGCGGCACGCAAGTCACATCAAGCGTCAAATCGCTAGTCGCATCAATTGTCAAATCACTTGTCACTTTGAGTGATGTGACATAACATGTTGTCACTTTAATAAAGTGACTTGATGTGAATAGTGATAGTTGATTGAAAAGCACTTTTGTTTTTTGACTTTGCCTTTTTGAAAAGTAAAAGGAATTGATTATTAGAAATAAAAGTGGTAAATGGTTTTAATTAATTTTGGAAATTAAATATAAACATCATTACACTTTTTCACTCTCTCTCTCCCCCTTTTACGTTTTTGTTGAAACCTTTTTCCCTCTCTTTTCTTCTTCTCTTCCTCACGGCTTGGAGCCAAAATTTCTTCTCTCATTTTTGGTGATGGCCGAATCTAAGAGAAGCAAGGAAGAAGATGATGTGCTAGCACACCTTGAGTGATACATAGGTGATAGGGAAGTGTTCTTGTGAGCATGGAACCATCTTTTGGAGCTTGAAGCTTGAAGCTTCCATGGTGTCCACCCATGTCCGAAAATTTGAAGATTTTTCACAGCCCAAACCGTGCAGTCCACTGCAATGGAGAGGTCAAAACCGAGCTCAACAAAGCAAGAAAAAGACTTGTGTTCTTTGCATCTCAAACCAATCATTGTGAGTATTTGTTTCCGCCATTATTCCTTGATGTGTTCATGGGATTTTATGCTTGTTTTGGATGATTCTTGGGACCTAATTAGGAACTCAACAATTCATGCATCGCAACCATGTATTCACACAAGCATGTTATCAATCAATCTAATCAAATTAATTAATTTGATAATTAATGACCATCCAATGTTCAAACAACGATTTGATTTTGTGCAAGTCAAACTCTTTTTGCGAATAAGTACTCAAAGTACGAATTCTCGAATTAAATTAAACTACATAATTAAATCCAATTCAATTTGTATTTAATACTAATTCGTTTATTTAATTCCAAATTAAATACTACACTTTATTATGAACATTTGTGACTTAGATTCCAAATCTAATTGTTATGGGTCTCAAAGCCTAATAAACATCCAATGTCGTCCAATTAAAGTCTAATGGGCTTTCAATTAATTTCTTAAGGCGTGGACTTTTGGTCAACTACGGTCAAACCCAATAACCAAAGCCCAATCCAGGAATAACCCCATAAGCCTAGAAATCAATTTAGGCCCATTAGGCCCAATTAAACTTTAAAGGCCCAATAGTCGCATTTGGACTTAACGGAAGTGGTTTTGGGCCCAATTGGATCCAACCAATTTAGCCTAAACTCAACTTGGTACAACCAAACCCATTAAATCCCAATTACAATATTTCAAGCCCAAATCCAATTCAAGCCCAATTAATTAAATCATAAAAGTCCAATTTCATAATCTAATTAATTCTAATGTGTATTGCATAATCAATTATATAAATCAATATTTCCAATCATCAACTTACACAACTAATCATGCCTTTTAATATCAAATAGTGTCCAACACAATTTAATCAAAAATCAAACCCAAACATGCTTTATAAGTCTCGGCCAAAGGGGGAATTTTATTTTCAATTCAAATTCAATCTAATTAAACCCAAATCAACATTAAATCCACATTCCCGATTGATTCCAACTCATCCAATGAATCAAAAATCAAACAATCCAAGACATTAGGGCTCTTTGACATTCAGCCAACACAACAATATTGGGGAAAATTGTTCCAAATAAAATTTCTTGAAATTGATTCAATCAATCTTCAATTAAACATGTATTAAGCATACTCAAACAATCAATTTAATCAAATCATGCTCAAATACATTTTACCCAAATTTTAAGCCCTAATCAAATTTCATGCTTTTAACCTGGCTCTGATATCATTGTTGGAGTTTCTACGGTCCCGAGGATCGAATAACAAGCAAGAAATAAGTGCGAATACAATCGAGGAAGTTGCGGAATACTTACATCGATCGGTTGAGCGACGCGGTGGACAATAAAAATTCATTTTCTGCTCACTGTCATGCTCGACAGTCCACATAAATGGGCTCCTCTATTTTCGGCTTTAGACTCCATAAAAGCTCCAAGCTTTGTGATGAAACAATTCCATGCACACGGGTGGGTTTCCCTATCACCCTCAGACGACTCCGGAGTGTGCTAGCACCTTGATTTTACAACAAAATCACTCTATTTCTTCTCTATGGCTCTCGGCATTTTGGGCAGAAACCAGTGGAAGAACAGCCCAAATGGGCGTGAGAGAGAGTGTGTAGAGTTGAGAGAGAGATGAAAATTGTGTATTAGATTGATTGTTTTCCAAAAACCATCAAACATATACTAAATATTTAATATATTAAATGTCAATCAAGCTTTCAAAAGCTTTTCAACAACTCTCATCAAGTCACATCTTTCAATCAATCAAGTGACAAGATGTCACATCACTCCAAGTGACTAATGATTTGATGCTTGATATGACTAGTGATTTGACACTTGATTTGACTTACGTGCCGCACTCGAATTCGAAATGTGAATGCTCTCGCAATCAATCCCGGGATCAGGTTCACTAATTCCAAATTAACGAATTTTCCGTTGCGACGTAATTAAATGATTATGCCTAGTGAAATTACTATTCATATCGCTAACGAATTAATTCTAAATTAATTCGTTCGCTCGAATTAAAATCCGATTTTAATTTCGCATCGAAATCCAATTTCGTTTAATATATTGAATATATTAATTTATCGATTAATTCCAAATTAATCGTTATCTCTCTTTAAATGATATTTTATACCAGATAAAATATCTTCGTAATTAATCCCAGATTAATTTTCTCTCTCTACTAATTAATCCCAGATTAATAAAGTGCGAGTCATACGTCATCGGTGAATTTTTGGGAAGCGACCCATAAGATCCCCGGATATGTTGGCAGTAAATGCGGTCGTCGGACTATCCGAACACGTACATACCAAGTACTACGTTTTACCGATTTACAAGACAAGGTTGACTTCTAGCAAAGCGCCATGCCTACCCAATTCTCCAGAAATATCCTTACAGGAATATGTTGATATGTATCAGGCGTAGTATACGTAGTATTACGTATTTTGATCCAGTATCGGATGATCACATGCAAGGCATGGGGTTGGTTCAGTGTCTGCCTCGTACGAAGCATATATCGGATGACGAGCAACTAGTCTCTTTATTATCGGATAATCATGATCAAGTCATATTATCCCGATGGTTGCAACCCTTTAGAGAACCAGTTCTGTATCCCTGCGCGATCATCATCTCCATATGACTGGAGTGACACTTCCGTCTTGACATCACACCCAACACACTACGATTCTCAATATACCCAGAAGAGGTGTACACATAAACCGTTAAAGCCCTGGACGACCAAAACCAAAGTATATCGATTGTCCTAAGTATTAGCGGTGCAAGTCTCAGGTTAAGACCAAATACACCTACCCTGATTTCGGACTTCCATAGACACATAGTCATACTACCAATGGAATTCCGAGGGGTCTATCCAGAGCGAAGCTGTTTTCCATACCATCGGTAATGTTGAGTTTCTATTAGGTCCCAAGATCAAATCTAAGCATGAAATAATGAGTGAACACATCAACGGAGGTAGCGGAATACTCACATCGATCGGTTGAGTCGATTTGGAGGCGAATCGAAGCCAAAAACTCACTGTCAAGTGGCGCCATTCACTGCAGTCCACTGTCCACGTTTTTCAGTTTTGAGATGACGAAACGAAGCTCCAAGCCTCGTCCGATGGATCCCGGCTCATGGGTGAACCTCCCTACCACCTTCGCAAGACTCCCAAGTGTGCTAGCACTTGGATTTTCACCATGAAAACCCACCCTTGGCTTCCCTTGACTCACGGTTTTAAGCTTCAAAAACAGAAACTTTTCATCCCTTGGGCGTGAGTTTGAAGAGAGAAATGAGAGAGAAGAGATTTGTGTGAATGGTAAAAGTAATTTGCATTTTAATTTCAAGTGTATCTTATACACTTTCATGAATTTCAAATGCATTTCACCTTCATTTACATTTCATTTGCTTTAAAAAAGTCAAACCATAAAAGCAAATCACTATGCACATCATGTCCATCACTATTCACATCAACTTTAAGTCATGTCAACTTTAAGTCATGTCAATCAATCAATCAATCACATCAATCAATCACATCACTCAAAGTGACATTTGATTTGACGCTTGATGTGACGATTGATTTGACGCTTGATGTGACTTGCGTCGCCGCACTCGAATTCTAAATACGAATGCGCTCGCAATCACACTCGGGCTCGGGCTCGCTAATTCTAAATTAACGATTTTTCCGTCGCGTCGTAATTAAGTGATTACGCCTAGCGAATTCACTATTCACGTCGCTAACGAATTAACTCTAAATTAATTCGTTCGCCCGAATTAAAATCTAATTTTAATTCCGCGTCGAAATCTAATTTTCGTTTAATATATCGAATATATTAATTCATCGATTAATTCCAAATTAATCATTATCTCTCTCTCGACGATATTTTATCCTAGATAAAATATCTCCGTAATTAATCCTAGATTAATTTTCTCTCTCTTCTATATAATCCCAGATTATTCAAGAGTGCGAGTTGTGCGTCATCGGTGGATTATCGGGAAGCGACCCATGAGATCTCCGGATAATTGGCAGTAAATACGGTCGTCGGAGTATCCGAATCACGTACGTACCAAGTACTACGTTCTACCGATTTACGAGACAAGGTCGACTCCTAGCAAAGTACCAAGTCTACCCAATTCTCCGGACATATCCTTATAAGAATATTTAGATCTATATCAAGCGTAGTATACAATCGTATTGTGCATATCGGCCCAGTATCGGATAGTCACGTGTTAGGGCTGGGGCTGGATAAGTGTCTGCCCCGTCCGAAACACATATCGGATGTCTGGTAACTAGTCTCTATAATCGGATATTCATGACCTGGTCATAATATCACGATTGGATGCGCATCACTTAAGAGCACTAATACCGTATCCTACGTGACATCATCTCCAATATGACTGGAGTGATACTTCCATCTCGACATCACACCCATACTCTACGACTCTCTGATAAACCCAGAAGTGGTAGACACAGAACCGGTCAAAGCCCCCAACCACCAATCCAAAGTTTATCGATTATCATAAGTATTAGCGATGCAAGTCTCAGGTTAAGACTATACACACCTACCTCGATTTCGGCCTCCCATAGACACATTTCATAATACCAATGGGATTCCGAGGGGTCTATCCAGAGAGAAGCTGTTTCCCGTACCATCGGTGAAACACGACCTCCTATCGCACTTGCATAAGTCTCCAACACTTATATATATGAGAACTATGCCGTTGTGCCCTCACAACGCGCACAAGTGCAATACTAGCCTATTCCGCATTATCGATGTCCAGTCTCGATAATACTACGGCTAGGGATATTTAATGATTAATCCTTCGTGGACCGATACTGTCTCATATCATCTCAATCCAGGAACTAATCATAGGGACCTCTCTTCATTTATATATATATGGTGATCTAATCACAAATGATGAGAGTGCAATTTCCTTATTACATAGTTAATTTGCTACAACAACACAATGTTCTGTGCAAATAGTGACGCTATGGGTCATATTATCCAACAATCTCCCACTTGGCACGTAGCGAGTCACTCAAGTGTTCCAACACTTGAACTATGTAAGGTTCGCTCAAATTGCTGAGGAAAGGTTTTCGTCAGCGGATTTGCTTGATTATCGTCTGACGCGATTTACACGATCATCACATCGCCACGATGTATGATCCGAACGAATCAGATGATATAGAAGTATATATCTGGATCGTCGATGAGACCTTTAATTCCTTAGCCTGCGCTGACGCCTAGTTCAGCTGCTAACAGAACTATATCTAATCTAATTAGATTTATGTTCGATCCATATGGCTTCTTTTGCTGCCTCAGCTGCAGCATAATCCGTATCCGTTTTTTGTTTATTCGGCAACAGTTATCTTGCTTGGAATATTTCCAGCTCACTGTCCCGTAATTCAAACTTTATAGTACCGTAGTATTTAATAGTTTGGAAACTTGCAGCGGTGATCCCAGTCACTTCAAGTTCTCCTTCTCCATAGTTTAAGACAGCATCTTTAGTTCTCTAAGATACTAACAGATGTTCTTAATCTTTAATCCAGTGACTATCACTTGGATTGACCCGATTGTGACTCCATATGCTCGAAGCGTATGAGACACCAATACAAGTACATTTTAAATGTACGATTTCCCAGAGAGTGTTAACAAACTCCAAATCTATATCCCAGTAGATCTTTATTCCTTGAATAAAGGTTGTTACTCCCCAGAATTCTACGGAGAATTTTCTATTGAAAGAATATCTATGAAAGCCAAGCTTTCACCATTGTATTATGGGAATTTCACTGTCAGTGCGCTCTCCCACTAACCTCATTATATACACAAGAATTATTTCGTTTTGAGTCAAATCATAAACCATTATGATTATTTCAAAACGACAGTTCCAAGAATCCTATGCTTGCATTGATCCAAACATGGATCGAATAACCCGCAAACCTTGTTTGTCGGTTATACAAAATCGTCAGAATGTTATAAACATTCTCCAAAAGGTTTCCTTTTCAGGAAAGCGATTTTGATTTATAACTGACACATTTCATAAATGAAATATACAGTTATTTTCAAGCATTTTCAAAATGGATTTACCATGGCAACAGGTAAAAGGTCGAACCGTTATTAACACAATGTTGATAACGATACCTTTCCGTCAAAAGCCCAGCTTTGTACGTTGGTATGTTGCCATTCCATGTATGTCTTCCTTGAAGACGTTTAATGTACCAATAGGCACAATGCCTTGTGGTACAACAACTAGTATCCAAAATAGTTGTTATACATGAAATCCATTTCGGATTCATGGCATTTTGCCATAACGGGGAGTTGATACCTCGTATTACTTCCTCTAAACGTAGTCGGATGGTACACCTCCATAAGATTGACATCTTCATGGGGCGAGATCAGAAACTCATACCCTAGGTTGTTTTCTGACTCTATCCGATCTACTAGTTTCTTGTGTATTTGAAGATTAATGGTATAGATTCATCATAGATGAACTATTTGTGTTCCATTAAGGACTTCGTGCCTTGAACAGTGTTACTCCGATTTTCATCGAGTATCACTATCCTCCCACTGACCACTGCATATCGGTATTCCTCTCAGGAAAACCGCATGGTGAGCAACAATTACATTGTTCTCATGTGGGATTTATAAGTACTATACTTAAGGTTTCCTTTAGGATAACCTATATTGGCACTTATCCAATTTGGTCCTTTAGTTTGGTATCAACCAAACGTTATGCCTGGCATACCCAAATTATCAGGAATGAGAAACCCCGTTTCTTTCCTGTTCATATCCTATATGATATCTGTCAAACAGATTTATATGGAACCTTATTCTAAATAAGTTTTGCACTGTAATACATATCCCTTTGAAGGAAAATAGTAGCTCAGAGCGACTCGTGATAAACCTTATCATGTCCAACAAAATTCGGTTTTAGTTTCGGACACACCGTCTAACTGACGCGTTACGGGAGGAGTCCTCATATGAAAGAATACCGTACTCTTTCATGTATGTATGAAACTTACTGCTTAAGTAATTTCCATTACGGTCTAACCGTGGCGGAATAATACTATAGCCGATCTGTTTATATACTTCGTGTCGAAACTTCAAAAGTTTCCGATCTGTGTTCTTCAAAAGAAACACATAACCATAACGTGATGCTACATCCGTTAAGGTCACGAAATATTCATGTTCACATCTAGCCTAGCTAGATATGGGCCCACTAACTTCACCATGAATAGGGCTAACAGATCGGTGGCCCTTTTACTATTACCAAGTAAATAGTATTTTAGGTATTTAACCTAATAAACTAGATTCGCAGACCTTATTTGAATAGTCAAATCAGTCCTAGTACCCACTCTTCAAAAGTGTGGATATACGATTCTCGTTTAATTGTGTCCTAGACAACAATGCCACAAATAAGTCTCATTGATCAAATCAATTTGAGCTATTTATTTGTCATTTTATATGTTTGAGATTTTATTTATATTCAAAATATAAATTCTGTTATTTACATCTAATGTATTTATCTCAGTATCATCTTTATATAATGAAACACTTTAGTGTTCTAGAATATAAAGGTTTTATCCGCAACGGATTAAACACTGATATAGAGATAATGTCTCTAGTCAAACTAGTTACATTATAACATTTCCTAATTTAAGTACATACCCTAAGGGTAGTTCCTAAACTTAGGTATCTGCGGTCGAAACAGCGACTTTCGTCCCGTTTCCGATTCGCAGAATAATCTCGGCTTGAAGTCAGTATCCAGCTCAAGCGGATTCTGAACATCAATACATATATGTTTATGTATCACACTAAGTATTTAAAATCCAATTTCAATACTAGTAGCGAACATAACTTTGACAAATATTTTTAAAGTTAGAGCCTCGCCCTTTCTTTAATTCCTTCGTGTCTTCCATATCCAAATGGTAGTCACTTTGGGATATGTCAATTATCTTTTCAATATTTCACAAACCTTTGGCCAAGCCTTGGGTTTCGGAATATCGAAACGATATGCACCTCGTGCAACATGCCCAATTGCAAACTTTGACTTTTCTCCACTAGAATAGTCAATTAATTCTCCAAGAATTATTAATTGCAATTTTAATACTTTTAAATCTAAGATAGATTTATTATAAGTATATTAATTAAGCACTAAAGTCATCATCACATAAATCTTCCAAAGATCTTATGCTCTACTATTTGCTTAATTATGGGCTCAGTTATAATAAGTTATTTTATCAAATAAATTAACCTATTATTAATTCCCAATTGAAAATTAAATCATTTAAAACATTTAATCCAAGGATTATATATTTTAAATATTCAACTTTTTCAATTCTTTCTTGATTTTAATAGTCCAACTATTTAATCAATTTAATAAGGTACTATTTATTATAATGATTACAATAATCCAATTATTTAATCAACTATAATTTTAATATTGATTACTATAATCCAATTATAAAATCAACTATCATTTTAATTCAATTATATTGATTACTATAATCCAATTATAAAATCAACTATATATTGAATAAGTTTGTATATAGTCCAACTATATATATATTTAAAACAACGTAAAATATTGACGAATGATATTTGTTTGAGCGTGTATGGCGAGTAATTGAACGAATGTTGCAAATTCAATACTTGCCTCCCACTATTTTTCGTCGAGCCTCTAACCCTCTGTGGAGTACTCGGGAAACCGCGTTTCCTAGTGGGCTGGGATCCTGTCAAATAACATACAACCTTGACTTTGGCCAACAAGCTGTATGCTACTTAACCAGGTAGATCTCACAGATCAATTGGATCCAATCCAATTCCCAGATCCGGTTAGGTGGACATCCAAGTCCTAAACATATTACATATGCCAATGTATCTAATACATTTTCTAACCTTATCCTCCGAATCATCTAGGCCTTGGCTTTGGCACAACAAACCTAATGACTCCAGTTAAGCGGGACCCATTGACAAGGAAAGTTTCGTAATCAATGTCTTTGGACAAGAAGTGATCTTGACTTTGGCCAACAAATCACAACTTGGACTAGACACCGATGTGGAACAAAACTCTCATGATTCAAATACATCTAATTGACATGGTCTTGACTTTGGCCAACAAACCAATGCCAATCAGATCTTGAACAAGAATCATTCAATGGAAGGATAATCGCTTAATATAAAACGAGGGTTTTTCGCGTGCAAATTGGCTACCAATTTAATTATCTTTGTTAGGTCTCATCATCATACACCCTTAAGCATGCATTCTAAACACATAATAAAGCGAGTATGAAATAAAATAATAATGATATGCGGATGGATATTTAACACATTGATCCTAGATCAAATCTCTCCCTCTCTCACTCAAGCTAGCACTAGTATTACTTCTACCCGTTACACTACACTTCTAAAGAAACCTCATATACATAGAGGGGAATAGGTGAGAAGAGAATACAAAGAGAAAGAAGGTGATAAGGCTGGACACGTAGGTCCAATTTAATAAATCGAATTTATTACAACAATTTCTAAAATTGCCCACCCATCTAATATCCATCCGATATACATTATTCATTCAACACAACCAAGTATTCACACATATAAGCATGTTATCAATCAATCTAATCAAATTAATTAATCTGATAATTAGGTGATCATCCAATGTTCAAACAACGATTTGATTTTGTTCGAGTCAAACTCGTTTTTGCGAATAAGTACTTAAAGTACGAATTCATGAATTAAATTAAACTACATTATTAAATCTAATTTAACATGTACTTAATACTAATTCACTATTCAATTCCAAATTAAATATTACACTTTTATTTAATAAACCTTTTACGATTTAAATTCCAAATCTAATCGTAACGCGTCTCAAAGACCGATTAACGTCCAACGTCAATTCAATTAAAGTCCAATGGGCTTTTGATTGATTTCTTAAGGCGTGGACTTTTGGTCAACTCGGGTCAAACCGATAACCAAAGTCCAATCCGGGATTTACCCCATAAGCCCATAAATCAATCTTGGCCCATTAGGCCAATTGAACTTTAAAGGTTCATTAAGTCGCATTTGGGCTTTATGGTTAAGGTTTAGGGCCCAATTGGATCCAATCCATTTGGCCTAAACCAAACTTGATTAAAGCCAATCCAATCCAATTATCCAATTCAACAATCTCAAATTAAGCCAACATAACCAATTAAATCAACAAATAATTACAACATTAAACCCAATCATTCAGCCCAAATTAAATTACACCAATTGCGCACACTAAAGTGCGTTACATGATTAATCGACTAAAACAATATTTCTAAAACACAATATTACTCCAATTAATCATGCTAAATTCATTATCACATGTCAAACACACAATATGAAAAATCAAACCCATTTACATGCAAAGGTCTCGGCCAAAAGAGGGATTTTATGTCCGATTCGATTTCGATCCAATCGAACCTACAATCGACATCAAATCACCATCCTAAATGATTTCACACACATCCAATGTCACAAAATCAAAAACACCAAGACATTAGGGCATTACATGCATTCGGCCAACATAAAGATTTGGAGATTTTTGTCAATTCGAAATCCATCCAATTCAATTCGACTCAATTAACGTCAACCTAATCGATTCCAACTCATCAAATGAATCAAAAATCAAAAAATCCAAGATCCAAAATTCCAATTACATTCGGCCAAGGCATTAAATTTGGGGAAAATAATTCCAAATCATTTTTCGTCAAATTAGTCCAACCAAAATGAAATTAAACATGTTATAAACATACTCAAACAACAATTCATTCAAATCATGCTCAAATCACATTTACCCAAATTTTAAATCCCTAAAATTTCATGCTTGCAACTATAGCTCATGATGCCATTGTTGAGTTTCTATTAGGTCCCCAGATCAAATCTAAGCATGAAATAATGAGTGAACACATCAACGGAGGTAGCGGAATACTCACATCGATCGGTTGAGTCGATTTGGAGGCGAATCGAAGCCAAAAACTCACTGTCAAGTGGCGCCATTCACTGCAGTCCACTGTCCACGTTTTTCAGTTTTGAGATGACGAAACGAAGCTCCAAGCCTCGTCCGATGGATCCCGGCTCATGGGTGAACCTCCCTACCACCTTCGCAAGACTCCCAAGTGTGCTAGCACTTGGATTTTCACCATGAAAACCCCCCTTGGCTCCCTTGACTCACGGTTTTAAGCTTCAAAAACAGAAACTTTTCATCCCTTGGGCGTGAGTTTGAAGAGAGAAATGAAGAGAAGAGATTTGTGTGAATGGTAAAAGTAATTTGCATTTTAATTTCAAGTGTATCTTATACACTTTCATGAATTTCAAATGCATTTCACTTTCATTTGCATTTCATTTGCTTTAAAAAAGTCAAACCATAAAGCAATCACTATGCACATCATGTCCATCACTATTCACATCAACTTTAAGTCATGTCAACTTTAAGTCATGTCAATCAATCAATCAATCACATCAATCAATCACATCACTCAAAGTGACATTTGATTTGACGCTTGATGTGACGATTGATTTGACGCTTGATGTGACTTGCGTCGCCGCACTCGAATCGATAAATACGAATGCGCTCGTAATCACACTCGGGCTCGGGTCGCTAATTCTAAATTAACGATTTTTCCGTCGCGTCGTAATTAAGTGATTACGCCTAGCGAATTCACTATTCACGTCGCTAACGAATTAATTCTAAATTAATTCGTTCACCCGAATTAAAATCTAATTTTAATTCCGCGTCGAAATCTAATTTCGTTTAATATATCGAATATATTAATTCATCGATTAATTCCAAATTATCTCTCTCGACGATATTTTATCCTAGATAAAATATCTCCGTAATTAATCCTAGATTAATTTTCTCTCTCTTCTATATAATCCCAGATTATTCAAGAGTGCGAGTTGTGCGTCATCGGTGGATTATCGGGAAGCGACCCATGAGATCTCCGGATAATTTGGCAGTAATACGGTCGTCGGAGTATCCGAATCACGTACGTACCAAGTACTACGTTCTACCGATTTACGAGACAAGGTCGACTCCTAGTAAAGTACCAAGTCTACCCAATTCTCCGACATATCCTTATAAGAATATTTAGATCTATATCAAGCGTAGTATACAATCGTATTGTGCATATCGGCCCAGTATCGGATAGTCACGTGTTAGGGCTGGGGCTGGATAAGTGTCTGCCCCGTCCGAACACATATCGGATGTCTGGTAACTAGTCTCTATAATTGGATATTCATGACCTGGTCATAATATCACGATTGGATGCGCATCACTTAAGAGCACTAATACCGTATCCTACGTGACATCATCTCCATATGACTGGAGTGATACTTCCATCTCGACATCACACCCAATACTCTACGACTCTCTGATAAACCCAGAAGTGGTAGACACAGAACCGGTCAAAGCCCCCAACCACCAAATCCAAAGTTTATCGATTATCGTAAGTATTAGCGATGCAAGTCTCAGGTTAAGACTATACACACCTACCTCGATTTCGGCCTCCCATAGACACATATTCATAATACCAATGGGATTCCGAAGGGGTCTATCCAGAGAGAAGCTGTTTCCCGTACCATCGGTGAAACACGACCTCCTATCGCACTTGCATAAGTCTCCAACACTTATATATATGAGAACTATGCCGTTGTGCCCTCACAACGCGCACAAGTGCAATACTAGCCTATTCCGCATTATCGATGTCCAGTCTCGATAATACTACGGCTAGGGATATTTAATGATTAATCCTTCGTGGACCGATACTGTCTCATATCATCTCAATCCAGGAACTAATCATAGGGACCTCTCTTCATTTATATATATATGGTGATCTAATCACAAATGATGAGAGTGCATTTCCTTATTACATAGTTAATTTGCTACAACAACACAATGTTCTGTGCAAATAGTGACGCTATGGGTCATATTATCCAACAGGTAAAACACAACCTCCTATTACACTTGCATGAGTATCCTATACCCAAATACATGAGAACTATGCCGTTATGCCCTCATAACGAGAACAAGTGGTAATACTAGTCTTTTACGCATTTATCGATATCCAATCTCGATAATACTCTGACTATGGATATTTAATGATTTATCCTTCGAGGACTGATACTGTCTCATATCATTCTCAATCCAGGAACAATCACAATGACCTCCTATCATTTATATATCTTGGTGATCTAATCACAAATGATAAGAGTGCAATCTCCTTTGTCACATTATTAATTTGTATAACAACACCATGATCTGTACAAATAGTGACGCTATGGGTCATAATTGTCCAACAGTTATAAGCATGGAAATGAATTGATTTTTTTTATTCAATAATGGTTGGACATGTGTTGATGATGATTAGCATGATTAATTATATAAATTGATTTTTTGAAATGTTAATTTGGTAAATTAATTATGGCTATATACTTTAATTGATTTAATTGTGGTAGTTGGATATTGTGATTAAATTAATTAGGCTTAATTTGGAATTGGGCTTGTAAAGTTGTATTTGGGCTGAATGGGCTTGGTTGGGCCAAGTATGGTTTAAGGGATCCAATTGGGCCCAAAACCATATCCATAAAGTCCAAATATAACTATTGAGCCTTTAAAGTTTAATTGGGCCTGATGGGCCGAAATTGATTTCTAGGCTTATAGGGTGATTCATTGATTGGGCTTTGGTTGCCAAAGCCCATGCCTTAAGAAATTAATTGAAAGCCCATTGGACTTTAATTAAACGACATTGGATGTTAATTGGGCTTTAAGACCCATTTAGATTAGATTTGGAATCTAAGTCGTAAATGCGCATTTAAAAGTGTATTTATTTAATTTAGAATTAAATATAGAATTAGTATTGAATACGAATTAAATTAGATTAAATTGTAGTTCGATATAATTCAAGAATTCGTACTTTGAGTACTTATTCTCAAACGAGTTAGACTCGTGCAAATCAAATCGTTGTTTGAACATTGGATGGTCATTAATTTCAGATTAATTAATTGGATTAGATTGATTGATAACATGCTTTGTGTGAAAACATGGATGTGATGTATGAATAATGTATATCAGATGGATATTAGATGGGTGAGGGCAATTTTAGAAATTATTATAATAAATTTAGAATTTATTAAATTGGACCTGTGTGTCCAGCCTATTACCTCTTGACTCTTTGTATTTCTCTTCTCACCTATTCCCCTCAATGTAAATGAGGTTTCTTTAGAAGTGTTATGTAATGGGGTAGAAGTTAGAATGGTGCTAGCGGGAGAGAGGAAATGGAGAGATTTATTCTAGGAATAATTTGTGAGATATCCATCAGCATATCATTATTATTTTATTTCACGTGCCTTATTATGCTTTTAGAATGCATGCTTAAGGGTGTATGATGAGACCTAAATAAAGATAATTAATTGGTTGGCAATTACGTGAAAAACCCTCAATAAATATTAAGCGATTTCCTTCCGTTGAGTGATTCTCTCTCAAGATTCAAGATTGGCACTGGTTTGTTAGCCAAAGTCAAGACCTTTGTCCATCGGGGATGTGTTTGAATCATGAAGGCTTTGTTCCATATCGTATGTCTTTTCTAAGTTGTGATTTGTTGGCAAAAGTCAAGACCACTTCTTGTCCATCGACATCGATTACAAAGCTTTCCAAAGTCAATGGGTCACGCTTAACTAAAATCTTTAAGCTTGTTGTGCCAAAGCCAAGACTTAGTTGATTTAGAGGAAAAAGGTTAGGAAAATATATCAGATATATTGGCATATATTAGATATATGTTTCGGACTTGGACGTCCACCTACTGGATCTATGAATTGGATGAGATCCAATTGATCTTAGAGATCTACCTAGTTAAGTATCATACAATTTGTTGGCCAAAGTCAAGATTGTGTGTTATTTAACGGGATCCTAGCCCACTAGAAAACTAGGTTTCCCTAGTACTCAACAGAGGGTTAGAGGCTCGCTGAAAAATAGTGGGAGGCAAGTATTAAATTTGCAATTTCGTTTAGATACTTGCCAATATGCGCTCATTTCATTTTTCGTCATTAATATTTAATTGTTGTTTTAAATTAAACAGTTGGACTGTATTCAAACTACTTCAATTTATAGTTGATTATATAATTGGATTATAGTAATCAATATATTTGAATTTAACCAAATTAAAAATATAGTTGATTATATAGTTAGACTATAGTAAACATTCTATTAAATAGTACCCGAAATCGTTGATTGGATAGTTGGACTATAACAATCAAGATAACTGAAAGATTATCGTTTAGAACATAATCCTGAGTGAAAATGTCTTTAAGCGGTTTTAATTTTTAGAATGAGAATTGTACCTTATGATAGTCTTGAGAATCGAGAAGTTACTTTATTTGATAAAATGACGTCACGAGCCTGAACTAAGGAGTTGAGCAAATAGTAGAGCATGATCTTTAAAAGATTCATGTGATGATAACTTTAGTGCTTAATCCATTATCCTTGCCATAATGACTCCTTAATTTCGTCGTCATAACTAAGGATTAGATCCTTAAACCATGATGTTGAAATTGAAGGATCTTCATAGATCTATACTTAGATCTTAGAAGTACTAATTGCAATAGAAAACTCTTGGAGAGTTATGGCTATGCTCAAGGAGACAAAGCCAGAGTTTGTAAAAAGGTAAGAAGCGTACGGCGTATTTTATTTCAACATCCCAGAAAGCCAAGGCTTGCCCGATGGCTTCAAGATGTAATTAAAAGGGCAAAGTCAAAATCATCACAGTCTTCTAGGAAGACAAAGGACATATCCCAAGATTTCTGCCCATAACTGTGGCAAACGGGGTCACTGGAAGCGTGACTGCCGTATGGACAAGGCAGACATGAAGGAAGTGAAGACGGGGCAAGGCTCCGGCTTCAAGTATGTTTGTCATAAACATGTTCGCTATTAGTTTCAAAATTGGATTTTTGATACTAGATGTGGTACATAATTATGTACTGAAGGGAATGATCTGGTAATTAGCAGAAGACTGACTTCAGATGAGATCGACCTACGAGTCGAAAATGGGACGAGAGTCGCTGTTTTAACCGTAGAAACCCAGTTTTGGAACTGCCCTTGGGGCATGTACTTAAATTAAGAAACTGTTATAATGTACCTAGTTTGACTAGAAACATTATCTCTATATCTAAGTTTAACCCGTTGTGGGTATACCTTTATATTCTAGAAAACTAAGTGTTTTATTTTATAAAGATGATATTGAGATAAATACATTGGATGTAAATAACAGTATTTATATCTTTAATATAAACAAATTTCAAACATATAATATGAAAAACAAATAGCTCAAACTGAATTAATCAGATGAGACTTATTTGTGGCATTGTTGTCTATGACACATTAACAAGACTCGTATATCCATACTTTCGAAGAGTGGGTACTAAGACAGATTTGATTCTAGTTCAAATGATGTCTACGAATCTAGTTTAATTAGGCAAAGTGCCTAAAATACCTTTTACTTAGTAAAAGTGTAAGTGCCACCGATCTGTTAGCCCTCGTTCATAGTGACATTCGTGGGCCCATATCTAGCTAGGCTAGAGATGGATATGAATACTTCGCAACCTTTACGGATGTGGCATCGTGTTATGGTTATATGTTTCTTTTGAAACATAAATCGGAAACTTTTGATTAATTCAAAGAGTTTCGACATGAAGTATAAAAACAGATCGGCAAGAGTATTAAAACATCACAATTTGACCGTGATGAAAATACTTAAGCAATAAGTTTCTCGACTAATTGAAAGGGTATAGTATTCTTTCAAATTGGACTCTTCCCTGAACACCTCAATCCTGATGGTGTGTCCGAACAGAGAAATCGAATTTTGTTGGACATGATAAGGTTAATCATGAGTCGCTCTAAGCTACCATTTTCCTTCAAGGGATTCGTATTAAATAGTGCAATACTTATTTTGAATAACGTTCCATGAAAATTCTATTAGACATAATTCATATTAGGTATGAACTGGAAAGAAACCGGGTTTCTCATTCCTGAAGATTGGGAATTTTGGATGATACCAAACTAAAACCCAAATCGGATAAGTGCCTAATTTGTAGGTTATCCTAGGGTAACCAAAGTATAGTACTTATACAACTCACAAGAGAACAATATAATTGTTGCTCACCATGCGGTTTTCCTAAGAGGAATACCTATATGCAGTGGTAAGTGGGAGGAAAGTAAAACTCGATGAAAATCGGAGTAATACTGTTCCTGGCACCGATTCCTTAATGGAACACAAACAGTTCATTAGGGATGAAACTGTACCAATAATCTTCGAATACACAAGAACCGCGTAGGTCGAAGAGAGTCAGAAAATAACCTGGGAGGTATGGGTTTCTGATCTCACCTCATGAAGATGTCAATATTATTGAGGAAGACAAACCAACTATGTATGAGAAAGTGATACAAGGTATCGACTACCTATTTATAGAAAAGTGCCATAATGTCCGAAATGGATTCTATGTATACCAACCATGTTTGGACACTGGTTGATGTACCAGAAGGCATTGTGGCTATTGGTACTAAAGTCTTCAAGGAAGACATACATGGATGGCAACAAACAAATGTACAAAGCTAAGCTTGTACAGAAAGGGTATCATCATCAACATTGTGTCGATTACGATGAAACCTTTTGGCCATTGTCATAGATAAATCCATTTGGATAATGCTTGCTAATGCTACATGTTTCATTTATGAAATATGGCAGCAGAACGTCAAAATCGCTTTCCTTGAACGGAAACCTTTTGGAGAATATTTAACAACATCCTAACGGTTTTGTCGTACCAAAACAAGCAAACAAGGTTTGCAAGTTAAATCAATCCATTTATGGATTGAAGCAAGCATTATGTTCTTGGAACTAATGTTTTGATGTAATCATAACAGTATATTATAATTTAATTCAAAACACATATGATTCTTGTGTATATAAGGAGGTTAGTGGGAGCGTACTGCTAAAGATTGTTCTATATAATGATGATATATCATTTCTTGGAAATGACATTCCCATAATACAATCGGTGAAAGCTTGGCTTTCATGATATATTCTCCATAGAATACTTGGAAGAGACGACCTTTATTCTAGGAATAAAGATCTACTGGGATAGATCTAAAAGTTGTTGGCACTCTCCGAGAACTCGTACATTGAAAGATATGTACGTGACCTGGTTTCTCATGAGCTTTGAGCACATGGAGTCACAATCAGGCCAATCCATGTGACAGTCACTGGATTGATGTTAAGAACATTCTTAAGTATCTTAGAAGAACTAAGGATACTTTCTTAAAATATGGAGAAGGAGAACTTGAAGTGACTGGGTTCACTACTGCAAGTTTCCAAAGTGATAAAAATGATTGTAGGTCGTAATAAGGGTATTACATAGTTTGAATAACGAAACGGTGAGCTGGAAATCTTCCAAGCAAGATACTATTGCCAAATAAACAACAAAAGCGGAACATTACTACAACTGTCGCAGCAAAAGAAGCATTTTGGATCTTAATAATTCTAATTAGATTAGAAATAGCTCTGTTAGCGGTTGAGCTAGGCTACAGCACAGGCTAAAGAATTAATGGTCTCATCAATGATCTAAATATGTACTTACATTATTATTTCATCAGATTCGTCGGATCATACATCGTGGTGATGTAATGGTCGTATAAATCGCATCAGATGATAACCTTTTAAATCCGCTGAAAAAAGCTATTTTCTCAGCAGAAGTTTGAGCCACCCGTACTTAGTTCAGGTGTAAGACACTTGAGTTATTGGCTATAGGCCAAGTGGGAGATTGTTGGACAATTATGACCCATAGCATCACTATTTGTATAAAACATGGTGTTGTTGTACAAATTAACTATGTGACAAAGGAAACAGCTCTTTTATCATTTGTAATTGGATTACCGGAATATATATATAAATGATAAAAGATCCTTATGATTAGTTCTGGATTGATATGATATGAGACAGTATCAATCCACGAAGGTTTAATCATTAAATAATCCCTAGTAGTAGTATTATCAAGATTGGACATCGATAATGCGGAATAGACTAGTATTACACTTGTGCGCGTTGTGGGAGCATAACGACATAGTTCTCATATATTTAAGTATTGGATACTTATGCAAGTGTGATAAGAGGTTGTGTTTACCGATGGTACAGAAACAACTTTTCTCTGGAAAGACCCCTCAGAATTCCATTGGTAGTATAACTATGTGTCTATGGAAGTCCGAATCAGGGTAGGTGTATTTGGTCTTAACCTGAGACTTGCACCGCTAATACTTGCGATAATCAATATACTTTGGTTTTGGTCATCCAGGGCTTTAACAGGTTCTGTGTACGCCTCTTCTGGGTATATTGAGAATCGTAGCGTATTGGGTGTGATGTCAAGATGGAAGTATCACTTCAGTTATAGTGGAGATGATGATCACGTAGGATACGGAACTAGTACTCTTAAGTACTGCAGTCATCGGGATAATATGACTAGGTCATGTTTATCCGATTAAATAGACTAGTTACCAGAGATTCGATATATACTTCGTACGGGTAGACACAATTTCAGCCTCAGGTCTAGCACCTTACATCCGATACTGGGGTGATGTAAAGCTTGTCATCATTGATTGATGTGAATAGTTGAAAGGCTTTTAAAGCCTTGTACCTTTTTGGAAAATTGGTATATCTTTTATTTGTTTTTTGAAATCAAATACAACAACTCATTCATCTTCTTTCTCTTCTCAAAAATCTCTCATGGCGAAGAGATTCAAGATGCAAAGGAAGGATTTACGGTAAATTTTTTCGAGTGCTAGCACAAATAAGAAGTCACACGAATGTGATAGGGAAACCCATCTATGAGCATGGAATCACAAAATAAAGCTTGGAGTTTGAAGATCATCCATGGAGGACAACCAAAGGGCTTGGCCGAGAATCACTTTAAGGAAGATTTTTGTGTTCATCGCATCCAAAGCCGATCAAAGTGAGTTATTCCGCAACTTTACTTTGATGTATTCTCACTTTTCATCGCTTAATCAGATATTGGTTTGACCTAGAAAACCCAACACCTTACACATATGCAGTTGTATCAGAAGATATTGGCCCGAGCATTCAATAAGAAGGTGCGCCCTACCAAGATTAGGGAAGGTGATCTGGCACTCAAACAGTCAAAGTCGTCGACGATGAACCCAAGAGGAAAGTTCAAACCCAACTAGGAAGGACGCTACAAAGTCAAGAAAGTGATGGGGAACGGGGCAGTGAGACTGTCAGATTTAAAAGGGAACGAGTTCACCGAGCCTATCAATGTGGACAGGTTGAAGTAATATTTTGCCCGAGGAAGAGAAAACCAAACAATCACCGGAGAACTGGCGGAAAGCCTAATTCGGCAGAATAGAAAACACATCCATGCATGCATGCATACATGTCACATCCTTGTAATTTTTTTGTTTTATTTTCGCAGGTTTCGAAGAAAAGAAAGAAAAACATCAAATATAACAAGTCGGGAGGAGCAACACATTGTCAGCAGTTTCGGGAATAAGACCCAGGGTTGAGGCCCACACTATCAGCAATTGAAAGGAAGAATTCCAATGGAGTTGAAAAAAAAGAGAAAAAAAGAAGGAGAGAGAAGTCCTTAATGGTTAAGCATAAGTCCGATGATGAAATTGTTTGCTTTAGGGTGAAACCTTAGAAACGATAAGTTCATGATAAACTCTCACCCGATATTTTGAGTATTTGATCTCGGCTAGACTTGCGAGCAATTAACTATAGGATCTTAGCAATGAAAGCCTGAGTAGTTGGCAAGGTGACTAGTTGAAAAGATTACGGATCGATGAATGACTGTTCACTTAGATGTCTATCCTGACTCGCTTGAGTTACGATGTGTGGTATGGTTGAAAACAAAAGAAAAGTCTCTAAAGAAAAAATAACTGATAAGCGTGAAGCTATCTATAGGCGAGTATTAGGACCACCATGAGGAGAAATGCTACCTTAAAGTGTAGGTGTGAAAAAAAAAATGAAAAGAAAGAAATGAGACGAAAGCAAAGAAAAAGAAAACCATACCACATTGAGCACAAAAAAGTAATTACGGAGCATAATCGAGACATCTAGGTTGGTTTGACCTATCGATCCCATTCTTTGAAACAAAATCATTGAGTTGGCTTACCTAAAGATCAAGTTGTAAAAGAACCTAAGCACACACCACTTTGAGTCTGGTTCAGATCATTTATTCAAACGCTCGGATTTGAGTTGCATCGAGTACTTTGAAGGTTCTCTGGTTTTGACACTGGGCATCCTTTGAGGGCAATAATATGTATAACTACTTGTAGGACACAGAAAATGGCGACGCTGTTCTAGGCTCGCGGCATAGTCGGGAGTACGGAATAGTCTACAAGGAACTAAACCGGAGAATAATGGAGTCGCCACCCAGTGTGAACTGGGAAAATGATTTAAGGCCGCACTCACCCTTCGCAAGGGAAGACCTCAAACCGTTGGGTTCGGAATGGTTGTAGGCATTGCATTTTTGCATATCAGCCCGATGATGAGTCTCGTATTGAGGCAACTACTTCTTTAGTTATGAAAGTCGCGGGAAACGCACGTTGGAAGGGTAAAGTTGGAAATTAGAATTTTTATTGGATTTTATCTGAGTTGTTTAGTTCCGGATGCTTGTTGGACTTCCGTTTCAAAGCTTACCTAGGGCCCAAAACCCAAACCAAACCCAAACCAAACCCAAAACACCTGAGTCAACCCAAGTCAACCAAGTCAAACCAAAGCCCACGCCCATATAGCCTTATTCACGCCCATGGCTTCCTAGATTAGGGATATGCACATTTATCACATGCTAAAATCAAGTTAGATCCCTTTCCTAATCAAAAGCAATCACCATCCTAAATAAGGAGATTCATTCCTTGTGAGATACAAATTAGGAGATTCTTTCCTATTCAAATTAGGAAAGTCTTCTCTCATTTGCCTATAAAAAGAAGCCTTCACCCCCATTCAAAACCCTGGCACACATACTTCCCCAAGCACGTCCCAAACACTTTCTCAAGCCTCCTTGCACGTCCAAAAACCTCCTTGAAGCCTCCATTGCCGAATTATTAAACCTAAGCACCCTCCATTGCCGCATCATTCATCCTTCACCAACACCTTTCACGCCTAAGCCCCTTTTCACAACCCTCCATTGCCGAGTTCCAGCCACCATTCACAGCCCTAAAACACCTTAGGATAAGCCTCAAATACAGCCCCAAAGTCGCACAAAAGACCCCCCAAAGCAGCTCCAAATCAGCGCCAAAACAGTCCCTGAAATGGCTTCACTGCTCGAGTGAACTGCTGTAGTTTAGCCGCTGTTCTGGTCTGATTCCCTGCGTCTTTAGAACACCAAAACCACCCTAAAACCATCTTAAAACCATCACAAACATCCCCAAAAAGTTTCACCAAAAAACCTTTACAAACGCACCTCCCGAGACCACCAAAATCACCCAAAACAGTCCAAAAACGCCCAAAACAGTGACCTGAAATGCAGCGACCAAACGGTGGTGAAACGGACTTAAAACAGCAGCCCGAGCATCAAAACAACGAGGAAAAACAGTGAGCAAACCAATCGGAAAAGTATCGGATCATTCGCCCTTCCAACGGACGTGTAACGCCCTTTCTTGAGACGACAAAAGAGGTTAGACCTGAGGGCACCCTTTTACTTATCTCTTTCTGTTTATTTATTTATTTTTGATATATAATTGCATGAGAGTCGTTTGAGGCATGATTTGATTGTTGGATGAGCGGGATATGTGTTCCCTTTTGTGTGTATATCGGATGGAAACCCGGACGTAAATTCCATAGCCGATTTCGAATGGACGGTAGTATGGTCTGCACTCGGGACACAATGCCACGTACCACTTAAGATACATGTATCTCGTCTCATCCAAATTTGTATTCGAGCATGATGTAGTTCTAGGTTGTTTATTATTATTTTAAGCATGTCTTAACTTAGTTTCGTTATTTAATTTTAAAGCATGATTATGTTTCTTCTTTTATGCATGATATTCAATTAGTTTATATTTATGTTTAAGTAATTATTTGTTTGCGTTGGTTTGATGGCTTAGTATGTTCAATGTATGATATTGCGTGTTTATTGTTTAAAGACTTATTTTCAAGCATGCGAACTTAGATTAGGAGTTAATTAGATGGAAGCATCTTAGATCTAGGTGACACTTGAACATGATTATTGATTAGATGCGGTTGGTTTATTGCATGAATTATATCATCACAATGACATAAGTAAGGGACCATTCCGAACCCAACGGTTTGAGGTCTTCCCTTGCGAGGGGTGAGTGCGGCCTTAAACCTTTGTCCGGTTCACACCGGGTGGCGACTCCATTATTCTCCGGTTTAGTACCCCGCGGACTATTCCGTACTCTCAACTAGGCCCTGAGTCTAGAACAGCATGCGTCGCCCGAGTTCTGTTGTCTACAGTCTGGCGACTCCACTGGGGATAGAGAATCGGCCTCGAAATCATGTCTTGTGTTGTTTATAATTTATGCATTAGTTGACCGTGTCTTAGTGGGTTGAGGGGGTTAATCAAAGGCTTAGTTAAAGCTAGGTGATGGTTGGGTGTCTTCCTTCAATCACTACCTTTCGAGGAAAAGCTGTAAAGGCACCTAGATGATCATTACCCGTAGCTTGTTGTGATATACTAGTTTGGAGGACTCGTTGTTTATTCCTGACAACAAGCGATAAGAGCCTAAGGGGCTTGGGTATTTAAGAGAGCCTCGCTCCACCCTCCCTCTGGGGAATCTACAACGGGAAATCCATTCGACAGTTAGTCACACACCATAACTCGTCGGCACGTACCGTAAGGTAAAAAAAAGGTGCGCTCACTTGGTCGCTTGAACCCTTGAGTGGGGAGTCCTAGTTGTGGGCAATCCTTCGTCAGCGAGAGCCTTTGTCCGCACTCCCGTAAACCCGCATGTGAACCATAGTTGTATATCTTGTAGGAGCCACCCCTTTTATGCTTTTGATAACCACATGCATATTTTATCTCATACATCACGTGCATCTCATGCATACATGCATCATGTTAACCCTTGTGTCTTAAAAGCCATTATAGATAACCGTTGGGTTAGGGGTGAGAGAAGACTTGTCAAGAAGAGTTTAGCAAACGTGAATCTAGAAATAGAAAACCTTACGGCAAGGATAGAAAGAACATTGAGGGGCCTTCAAAAAAAAAAAGAAAAAAAAAAATTCTTTGTTTTTAGTCCCTGATAGTTAGACATAAGTCCAGTGATGAAATTGATTGCTTTAGAGTGAAAATTTAGAAACGATAAACCCTTGACGTGCTTTTATCTGATGCTTTGAGTAATTAATCTATGTTAGACTCGCAAACACCTGACTATGGTTCTTAGCAGTGAAAACCTGAGTAGTTAGCAAAGTGACTAGTTGAAAAAATTGTAGGTCGGTGAATGACCGTTCGCCTAAATGTCTATCCTGACTTGCGCGTGCTATGATGTGTGGTATGGTTGAAAATGAAAGAAAAGTCTCTAAAAAAGAATTGAACCACCTATAAACCGATAAGCGTGAAGCTACCTATGGGCGAGTATTAGGACCACCATGAGGAGAAATGCTACCTTAAAGGGTAGGTGTGTCGAAAAAGAAAAGAAAGAAAAAAAGAAAAGAAAAGAAAAAGAAAAGTTCAAAAGAAAGAGACGAAAGAAAGAGAGAAAGAAAACTATATCACATTGAGCATGAAAAAGCAACTGCATGCATAATTAAGACATCTAGGTTGGTTTGACCCATCGATCCCAACTATTTTGACGAAATCATTGAGTTGGCTTACCTGAGGATGAATCTGCGAAGGAACCTTTGCACACACACACTTTGAGACTAGCATAGATCATTTATTCAAAAACTCAGATTTGAGTTGCATTTAGTGTTTTGAATATTCTCTGGTTTCATTACTGGGCATTCCTTGAGGACGATAATATGTATAATTACTGGGACTGTTTCGTAGCATGTGATATAGTATGATGATATGGAAGGCCCCGCCATGTGGTTCATCTTGACTAAATACAAACAGCGGAGAATAGAAAGCTAAATCAAGACTAGGAGCGACCAGTCTACCACCTCGTGAATCCGGGAAATAACAAGAAATTGAGTCATGAGACCAGAGAGAAGACTAAGTAATCACCTGGAGAACCGGCGGAAAACCTAACCCAGCGGAATAGGAAATTCATTCATGCATGCATGCATACACGTAACATAGTTTGCATTCTTTTTTGCGTGTTGTTTTGTTTTGTATTCACAGGTTTCAAAGAAGAAAAAGAGAAAGTGGCAAAAGGCCATACAATCAGAAACAGCAACAGTACAATGTCATCAGTTTCAGAAATGAATCAGTTTCAGTCTAAGGGGGAGGCCCACGTCAGTATCAACTTGGGGGCGAGGCCCACATCCGTATCGGTTTGGGGCCGAGGCCACGTCAGTATCAACTTGGGGGCGAGGCCCACACCAGTATCAACTTGGGGGCGAGGCCCACATCAGTATCAGTATGGGGGCGAGGCCCACATCAGTATCAGTCTGGGGACGAGGCCCACATTATCAGCAACATCGGGAAAGAATCCCAGGGTCGAGGCCCATATTATCAGTAGCATTGGGAATAAATCCTAGGGCCGAGACCCACGTTGTCAGAGTTTTGAAATGAATCTCAGGGCCGAGGCCCACGACGTCAGAATTTGGAATGAATCCAGGGAATGAATCCCAGGGCCGAGGCCACATCGTCAGAATTTGGAATGAATCCAGGGAATGAATCTCAGGGCCGAGGCCCACATCAGCAGAGTTTTGGAATGAATCCAGGGAATGAATCCCAGGGCCGAGGCCCACGTCGTCAGAATTTGGAATGAATCCAGGGAATGAATCCCAGGGCCGAGGCCCACGACATCAGAATTTGGAATGAATCCAGGGAATGAATCCCAGGGCCGAGGCCCACATCTTCAGAATTGGAATGAATCCAGGGAATGAATCCCAGGGCCGAGGCCCCCGACGTTAGAATTTGGAATGAATCCAGGGAATGAATCCCAGGGCCGAGGCCCACATTAGATCAACATTAGTAACAGACTTGCCGGGCATGGCATTCTGGGGGCGAGGCCCACATTGGTTCAGAGCAGCTTCAGCCAGGTACGGCACTCCGGGTATGGAGATATCAGATCAGTCAGGTACGGCACTCCGGGTATGGAGATATCAGTTCAGCCAGATACGGCACTCCGGGTATGGAGACATCAGATCAGCCAGGTACGGCACTCCGGGTATGGAGATATCAACTGCGATACCCTAGGTATGGGGTTAGCATCAGACATTTGTGGATCTCTAGGTACGGAGATGTCACCGCGACACCCTAGGTACGGGGTTAGCATTCAGACACTTGTGGCTCTCTAGGTATGGAGACGTCACTGCGACACCCTAGGTACGGGGTTAGCATCAGACATTTGTGGCATTCTAGGTACGGAGGCATCACCGCGACACCCTAGGTAAGGGGTTAGCATCAGATATTTGTGGCACTCTAGGTACGGAGGCGTCACCGCGACACCCTAGGTACGGGGTTAGCATCAGACATTTTTGGCACTCTAGGTACGGAGGCGTCACCGCGATACCCTAGGTACGGGGTTAGCATCAGACACTTGTGGCTCTCTAGGTACGGAGACGTCACCGCGACACCCTAGGTATGG
The DNA here is from genome assembly GCA_019454045.1 of Zanthoxylum bungeanum. Taxonomy (NCBI): domain Eukaryota; kingdom Viridiplantae; phylum Streptophyta; class Magnoliopsida; order Sapindales; family Rutaceae; genus Zanthoxylum; species Zanthoxylum bungeanum. Next base: position 411,469 of record SKCR01021026.1, on the reverse strand, counting down.
GGTTAGCATCCAGACTTTATGGCTCTCTAGGTACGGAGACGTCACCGCGACACCCTAGGTACGGGGTTAGCACTCAGACCATAGCGACACCCTAGGTACGGGGTTAGCACGCCAGGTGCGGCATGTGGACTATTTGGATTATGAGGATTGTGTGGACTACCGTGGATCACCGTGGATTATGTGGACTACCGTGGACTATCATGAAGTGTTGTGGACTATCGCGAAGTGTTGTGGACTACCGTGGACTATCGTGAAGTGTTGTGGACTACCGTGAAGTGTTGTGGACTACCGAGGACTACTGTGGACTACCGTGGACTATCATGAAGTGTCGTGGACTATCGTGAAGTGTTGTGGACTACCGTGGACTATCGTGAAGCGTCGTGGACTACCGTGAAGTGTTGTGGACTACCGAGGACTACCGTGGACTACCGTGGACTATCGTGAAGTGTCGTGGACTACCGTGAAGTGTTGTGGACTACCGTGGACTACCGTGGATTATGTGGACTACCGTGGACTATCGTGAAGTGTTGTGGAATATCGTGGACTACCGTGGATTATGTGGACTACCGTGGACTATCGTGAAGTGTTGTGGACTACTGTGGACTACCGTGGACTACCGTGGATTATGTGGACTACCGTGGACTATCGTGAAGTGTTGTGGACTACCGTGGACTACCGTGGATTATGTGGACTACCGTGGACTATTGTGGACTATTGTGGACTACCGCGACACCCTAGGTACGGGGTTTAGCACACTAAGTATGGCATTGTGGACTACCGCGACACCCTAGGTACGGGGTTAGCACGCCAGGAATGGCACGTCATCAAATTCAGTTCAGAGCAACAGGCAAGTCAAGTGGCAGCTGGCGAGCCAGGTAAGTAAAAATGCATTGCACATACTTTGATAGGAATTGTCATTGTCACACACTGCACAAGTCCCATCAAAGTGGGGGCGACTGTAGGCATTGTATTTTTGCATATCAGCCCGATGATGAGTCTCGTATTGAGGCAACTACTTCTTTAGTCATGAAAGTCGCGGGAAACGCACGTTGGAAGGGTAAAGTTGGAAATTAGAATTTTTATTGGATTTTATCTGAGTTGTTTAGTTCCGGATGCTTGTTGGACTTCCGTTTCAAAGCTTACCTAGGGCCCAAAACCCAAACCAAACCCAAACCAAACCCAAAACACCTGAGTCAACCCAAGTCAACCAAGTCAAACCAAAGCCCACGCCCATATAGCCTTATTCACGCCCATGGCTTCCTAGATTAGGGATATGCACATTTATCACATGCTAAAATCAAGTCAAATCCCTTCCTAATTAAAATAAATCTCATAGATCCCTTTCCTAATCAAAAGCAATCACCATCCTAAATAAGGAGATTCATTCCTTGTGAGATACAAATTAGGAGATTCTTTCCTATTCAAATTAGGAAAGTCTTCTCTCCTTTGCCTATAAAAAGAAGCCTTCACCCCCATTCAAAACCCTGGCACACATACTTCCCCAAGCACGTCCCAAACACTTTCTCAAGCCTCCTTGCACGTCCAAAAACCTCCTTGAAGCCTCCATTGCCGAATCATTAAACCTAAGCACCCTCCATTGCCGCATCATTCATCCTTCACCAACACCCTTCACGCCTAAGCCCCTTTTCACAACCCTCCATTGCCGAGTTCCAGCCACCATTCACAGCCCTAAAACACCTTAGGATAAGCCTCAAATACAGCCCCAAAGTCGCACAAAAGACCCCCCAAAGCAGCTCCAAATCAGCGCCAAAACAGTCCCTGAAATGGCTTCACTGCTCGAGTGAACTGCTGTAGTTTAGCCGATGTTCTGGTCTGATTCCCTGCGTCTTTAGAACACCAAAACCACCCTAAAACCATCTTAAAACCATCACAAACATCCCCAAAAAGTTTCACCAAAAAACCTTTACAAACGCACCTCCCGAGACCACCAAAATCACCCAAAACAGTCCAAAAACGCCCAAAACAGTGACCTGAAACGCAGCGACCAAACGGTGGTGAAACGGACTTAAAACAGCAGCCCGAGCATCAAAACAACGAGGAAAAACAGTGAGCAAACCAATCGGAAAAGTATCGGATCATTCGCCCTTCCAACGGACGTGTAACGCCCTTTCTTGAGACGACAAAAGAGGTTAGACCTGAGGGCACCCTTTTACTTATCTCTTTCTGTTTATTTATTTATTTTTGATATATAATTGCATGAGAGTCGTTTGAGGCATGATTTGATTGTTGGATGAGCGGGATATGTGTTCCCTTTTGTGGTATATCGGATGGAAACCCGGACGTAAATTCCATAGCCGATTCCGAATGGACGGTAGTATGGTCTGCACTCGGGACACAATGCCACGTACCACTTAAGATACATGTATCTCGTCTCATCCAAATTTGTATTCGAGCATGATGTAGTTCTAGGTTGTTTATTTATTATTTTAAGCATGTCTTAACTTAGTTTCGTTATTTAATTTTAAAGCATGATTATGTTTCTTCTTTTATGCATGATATTCAATTTAGTTTATATTTATGTTTAAGTAATTATTTGTTTGCGTTGGTTTGATGGCTTAGTATGTTCAATGTATGATATTGCGTGTTTATTGTTTAAAGACTTATTTTCAAGCATGCGAACTTAGATTAGGAGTTAATTAGATGGAAGCATCTTAGATCTAGGTGACACTTGAACATGATTATTGATTAGATGCGGTTGGTTTATTGCATGAATTATATCATCACAATGACATAAGTAAGGGACCATTCCGAACCCAACGGTTTGAGGTCTTCCCTTGCGAGGGGTGAGTGCGGCCTTAAACCTTTGTCCCGGTTCACACCGGATGGCGACTCCATTATTCTCCGGTTTAGTCCCCCGCGGACTATTCCGTACTCTCAACTAGGCCCTGAGTCTAGAACAGCATGCGTCGCCCGAGTTCTGTTGTCTACAATGGTCCCTTACTTATGCCACTTGAAAAGATTTGAGTAATAATTTAACCAAGTCTACACAACCTACATATGCGAGAGTACCCTACGTCTAAGTTTACATACAACTTATGTCTAAGTTTGCATGCATAAAAATAAAGCCTAAATCTAAGTTTACATGCATAAAAGTAAGTCGGCATAACGGCAAGCACGCAAGCACATGAACACATTAAATTGAAAAACACGACAATATAAATAAATAACAATCTAAACATGAACATAGAAGAGACATAATTAAATTCTTAATGCAAAAGAAATAAATAAATCATGCTTGGAAATAAACAACCTAATCTTACATGAAAATAATATACTATTTTTTAATAAACAACGAATAAATGTAAACTTGGATGAAACGAAACACGTGTGTCTCTCAAGTGGTACGTGGCTTATATCCCGAGTACGGACAGCACTACCATCCATTCGGATTCGGCTACGAAATTTATGTCCAGGTTTCCATCCGATATACCTCAAGAGATAACATATACTTCATTCATCCCATGGTCATAACATACACCAATTAACAATACTCATGCGAAGTAAAATAAGAAAATAAATAAAAGATAAATGAGAATAAACAAAAAGGGTGCCCTCAGGTCTACCTCTTAAGTCGTCTCTTAGAAGTGCGTTACGCGGTTGTCAAAAGGGTTGATGCTCCGCGACTTTTTCGATTCACTATTTTGTTATTTTCCTTCGTTGCCTCACTATTTTGAACTGCTGTTTTTACTGTTTTGGCTGTTGTTTTTGCTGTTATTGGTGTTGTTTTAAAGTACAGTTTTTTTGGTAATAAAATACTATTTTAAAGTGTAGTTTTTTGTGCTTTAAAAGCTGTTTTGGAGTGTAGTTTTTTATGGTTTAAGGGTGCAGTTTGGGGACTGTTTTACGATGAATATGGGCTGTTCGGGGGCTGTTTTGGGCATGAACGGGCTGCTATTTCTGTTTTTACTGTTTGGGCGTGAATGGGCTGTTGTTTGGGGGTGTTTTGGGTGTGAATATACTGCTGTTTGGGGGTGTTTTGGGCATAAATATGCTTCTGTTTGGGGGTGTTTTGGGCGTTGCTTGTTACGGTAATGGAGGACAGTTTTTGGGAGAGCTTGGGCGTCAAAGCTTTAGTTTTTGGGGGGTGATTTGCGAGAATGAGCTAGGGCCTTGAATGTGTTGGTTTAGGCTTTTTTTATAGGCAAGGGTTGGGGTTTACCTTGTGAAAGAAGGAAAGGAATATTTGTGTAATTATGAGGGGATATCTTAATTAGTGTGCTATAAGGAAAAATCTATCTTAATTAGGGATATGATTTGGTTTGATTTGATTTGATCTCTTTTAATTACGAATATGATTTAATTTGATTTGATTTGATTTCTTTAATTTGGGAAGTTGATTTGTCTTGATTTTAGCATGTGTTTAATATGTGTGTTTGTTATTTTGGAATGAGAGGCGTGGGGTTAGAGGCCATGGGCGTGTATTTGGCTTGTTTTTGGTGGGCTTGGTGTGTGTTTACGGAGGTTTAGGCCGAAGATAAGCTTTAAAACAGAGGTCCGATGAGCAAAATTGAAGCTAGGCAAGCAAATTAACCCCAACAAAGTATTAATTTCTGACTCTTTCCTTCGACGTCCGTTTCCCGCGACTTCCAAAACTTAAAGAGGAGTGCCTCCATATGAGACTCATCATCGGGACTTATATGCAAAAATGCAGTGCCTAACACTACTAGGACTATTTCGTAAGAGGCAGTATAGTATGTTGGTATGGAACGTCACATCATATGATCTACTTTGACCTAGTGCAAGCAGCAAAGAACAGAAAGATAAACCGAGTCTGGGGGTGACCAATCTACCCTTTCTCACACAATAATGATTCAGGAATGGACCACCCCATAGTAACGGCTCGGGAATGGACCACCTCACAGTAACGGCTCGGGAATGGACCACCTCATTCAGTAATGGTTCGAGAATGGACAACCTCATATAGTAACGGTTTGGGAATGGACCACCTCACAGTAACGGTTCGAAAATGGACCACCTCATTCAGTAACGGTCCGAGAGTGGACCACCTCACAATAACGGTTTGGGAATGGACCACATCATAGTAACGGTTCAGGAATGGACCACCTCACCACCATCAACTCGGTTTGAAGCATCTCAGAATAACAGGTAAGTCAAACAACAGCTGGCGAGCCAGGTAAGTAAAAAAATACATGCATGGCTTTGATAGGATTGTCATTGTCACACACTGCACAAGCCCATCAAAGTGGGGGAGACTGTAGGCCTTGCATTTTTGCATAAAAGCCCGATGATAAGGCTCATATGGAGGTACTACCCGATAAGTTGCAGAAGTCATAGCAAATAGACGTCGGAATGGAAAATTCAAAAATAAGTACATCCTCAGATTTAATTCGTTTGTTTGGTCTCGGGTTCGCTCGATGGATCTCCATTTTAAATGTTAGCTTCGACCCAAAATCCCCACACCAAGCCACACGTCCAAGCCCACAAAAACCCAAGCCATACGCCCAAGCCCACAAAACTCCAAGCCACACTCCTAAGCCTACTAAATCCAATCCAAAATATTCAAAACACATTTAATACATGTCAAAATCTAAATAAATCACTTTCCAAATTAAATATATTCACCCACCAAAAATACACAATATTCTTTCCTTAAATGAATTAATTAAATACACCCCATATTTTCTTGATTTGTTCCCTTTTCAAGCCATGCACACACAAGGAAACCCTAACATGCACTATTATAAAAAGAGACCAAAATCCAAACCCTAGACTCCCTTGGCTATCACTCATATTCACGGTCCTCTCTCTCTCTCTCACTCACTCACTCATACGACATTCACAAAAAAATACACCGTCATCCTCTTCTTCATCTCGCTGGCACCACACCTCTCTCTCGGCCACAAATAAAAAATAATAAACCCTAGTCAGCTCGCTCCCTCTATCATGATCCCCCATCTTCATCAAATAAAACCAAAACCCTAGAGGCAGACCTTCACGGTTTTCTCTCCTCATTTTTTTTTCTCTCTCAAAAACACACACAACTAAACCAACCCACTCACTCCCAAGAAACCAAGATCACTCACACACTCACAGCCCTCTCCCTCTATCATCTTTTGGTCCACTCTCTTCGTCCTATGAAACTCACGGCTTCAACCTAAAGAAAACCCTAACCTCTCTCTTATCTTCTTTCTCTTTCTTCTCTCTATAAAATAACAAATAAACCCTAAACACTCTCGACAGCTTATCACATTAAATACATAACCAAAAAACCTAGACACCGTACGGCAGTTACACACACAAGACAATGAAGGCAGCCTCTTCAATCCACCCAAAGATACATAGATAAACAAACAAAAAGCAACAACGCCCTGAACTGACAGCACATAAATGAGAAACATGTCCCCTTCCCTCACTGAACACATATAAGCCACCGACCCTTCAACAAAACTCAACCTACACGAAAACACAGCCTGACCGACACCACCAAACCAACAAAAAATAGCTCCCTAAAATACCTTAAAACAGTCTTCAAATCAGTCCCAAAATAACTCAAAATAGTCCCTAAACAACCACCCAAAACAGTAGTGAAAATCATCCAAAACAGTGAAGAGAACAGTCCAAAGCAGCGACACAATCAGGCAAAACAGCGAACGAAATTGTTGAACCAGTGAATAGGAAAAGCGATGGAGTATTAACCCTTCCGACGACGGTGTAACGCACCTCCGAGAAGCAATTTAAAAGGTAAGACTTGAGGGCACCCTTTATTATTTAATTATCCTTTCGGTTGTTTATTATTATCCCCTCTCATACATCATTATAGTTTACGTCTATTTTCATTTACGTTGAGTTAATAATTGCGTACTATCTCTTGCGGTATATCAGATGGAAACCCAGACTTAAATTCCGTAGCCGAATCTGAATGGACGGTAGTGTGGTCTGTACTTGGGATACAACTCCACGTACCGCTTAAGAAATATTCAAGCATTTATTTCATTTTGTTATATAATTTTACGTTTATTTGGTGTTTGCGTTTATTGTTCCGCTATTTATTTTCTACGTATTGCTTTATTTATTTACGCATTGTTAATCTAGTGCGCATGGGCTAATCATGTTGGGTTAAAGATCCTCCATTTTAGGGAAATGCCTAAAGGCTACCTTACCATAATGTTTTGCCGCTCCGGACGAAGTATACTTGATTGAATGTGAAATACGTTCAATCGGGCATACAAGTTTCCATATAGATATTGGACTTAGTTGCATCTCTTTATTATTCTGCTATTTACTTTCTGCATGTTATTGCTTTATTTAATTATGTATTATTAATTTAGTGCGTATGGGCTAATCATGATGGATTAAAGGTCCTCTATTCGAGGGAAATGCCTAAAGGCTACCTTTACCATGATATTTTACCGCGCCGGATGAAGTATACTTGGTTGAATATGAAATATGTTCAATCAGGCATACGAGGTCCCTATAGATGTTGGCCTTAGTCGCATCTCTTTATTATTATGTTATTTAATTTCTGCATGTTATTGCTTTATTATTTCATGCATTGCTATCTAGTGCGCATGGGCTAATCATCTTAGGTTAAAGGTCCTCCATTCGAGGGAAATGCCTAAAGGCTACCTTTACCACGATGTTTTACTACGCCGGATGAAGTACGCTTGATTGAATGCGAAATACGTTCAATCGGGGGTATGAGGACCCATATAGATGTTGGCCTTGGTCGTATTTCTTTTATCATTCCGTTATTTACTTTCCGTGTGTTATTTCTTTGTTTATCCATGTATTGTTATCTCATGCGCATGGGCTAATCATGTTGGGTTAAAGGTCCTCTATTCGAGGGAAATGCCTAAAGGCTACCTTTACCATAGATTACCGCGCTTTTCTTCTATTGATTTCGCTATTCATCTTTTTTTTTGGTTATTTTTCACTTTTCATTTTCACATTCATGTCATATTTATGCTTGAGTGTTGCCTCTCACGGTATATCGGATTGAAACCCAAACATAAATTCCATAGCCGAATTCGAATGGACGGTAGTGCGGTCTGTACTTGGGATACAACTCCACGTACCGCTTGAGTAACATTCACACATGTTTTGTGTCATTTTCGATACCACTTTGGTAATCTCGTTTGAATGCGTTCTTAAATGCTACTCGAACGCATGCATTCGGCCTTATCCCGTTTGAACGCGTTTCCAAAAACTACTCGAACCCATACATTCTGTTTACCATTTGAACGCGTTTCCGAACGCTACACGAATGTGCATGCAGTGAATCAATTTCTCTTCCTCATATTTGATGCATGTTTGCTTTTTTGGTCATTACATATTTTTACCGTTATTATTTATTTATATTTTTGCATTTCTTTAATATGTTTATGGAATTAGGCGCTCATTTTTTTATTTTATTTACTTTTATGGGTGTGCAAACTTGGGTGTTGATTAAATTATCTTGCATGTGTTTCATAAGACTTGGTTATACTATTGCATAAATCTTTTCATTACAATTGGCATAAGTAAGGGACCATTCTGAACCCAATGATTTGAGGTCTTCCCTTGCGAGGGGTGAGTGCGGCCTTAAATCATTTCCCAGTTCACACTGGGTGGCAACTCATTTATTCTCCGATTTAGTCCCCCGCAGGCTATTTCGTACTCCCGATTGGGCCACAAGCTCAGACAGCGTTGCACATCTCTGTACCATGTCTACACACCCTAAGCTAAAGGGTGCCCACAAAGGCACCATGTCATGCCTATAAAAGCGGGGCTTAGGGTTATTCTCTCCAATCTATATTCCAACATTCTATCATAATCAGAGAGTATAGTTTAAAAGAGAATTTCCTTCATTTTTCCTTTGTTCAAGTTCTTGTGAAAGGAGTGCATCTTCACCAAGAAGCATCCAAGTAATCCTGGGAGAATGTTAGCCATAAGACATCCGTAAAGCACCGAGACGGGGCTAATAAGTACTTAAAGAAAGAGACAAGTTGACTTGGTATCTTTTTTATCATCATCTTTAACATTTTCCAATTTTTTCTAAGTTTCCTAGTCATATTCTAATTTTGGCATATTAGCAAGTGATTGAGATAAATATGCATGTTAAATTTTATTTGATAATATATATTCTCTGACAATCTTAAGAACTTATCACTTTTAAAGTATTGTTAAATCGAATTTTACATGTCGTAAATAGTCTTATGCTTGGAAAATATGTTCTATGCATGAAAAATAGCATGGGCATTCGAACGCCCGATGAACGCATATGTAACAATTATATTTTACTTAGTTTTGTTCGAATGCATCTTCAAACACAACTCGAACGCCAGTCTTCTGCTAAAGAACGTTCGAACACGTTTGCTAATACAACTAAACATGAACTCTCCGGAAAACTTCGTTCAAACTCGATTATAAATGCTACACGAATGTGAACTCACTGGACAGTTTCATTCGAATGGATGAACGAACGTGACACTAACGAAATTAATCCTGGAATTATTTTAGGTTAAAAAATAATAACATAAACTTAGATTAATTTATATTATGATATGATATAAATGTATATCATAAATGTAGTAATGTGAACTTAGTAAAATCATATATTATATTATTATAAACTTGGTAGTACAGGTTTAAGTTAATATTATGGTGTTCAATTATCACAAGCATATACATAGTGATATAGTTGAAAATTATTTATGTATTGCATACGTGGCTGAGAATTGAAAGTGTAACTTTACATAAGTAATTTCGTCCAAGCTTGATTGACTTATACATATATACATACAAATTTACACATATTGATGATTGAAGTGTAATACTATGTTTGAATGTCTAAGATATTTTATTGAGAAATTATTTAAATGATATTCTGTCAACAGGACAATAAGAGCCTAAGTGGGTAGAGATTTAAGTGGTTACCCTGGACTCTTCTCGTCCTCTGGGAATTTTCCTTTATTCATTTATCATTAGAAACCTAAGTCGTAAATTCAAGGACTTGTGTTATTTAATACTGTTGTCCAATATAACAACGAGTGGATTCTTAGTATATCACTTAAACAAGACCATACGTTTCATTATTGTGTAATTTATCCTTTGTAGACTTATTGATTACTGTTGGATTTTCCAGTTACATATGGCTAGTGGAAATATCACAGTACTGGTCGCTCATGGGGAGAAACTGAAAAAATTTGGTGTAGCAAACTTTAAACAATGGCATAGAAAAATGTTATTCTATCTGACAACACTGCAGTTGGCTAAGTATCTCAAAGAACCTCCGGGTCCTGTGGAGGGAGAAATAGAAACAGCCAAACAACTGCGAGATGAGACATGGTCGTCAGACGACTTCTTATGCAAGAACTACCACTTGGGAGGACTTGAAAATACCATGTATAATATGTATCAAGGGACTTCTGCGAAGATTCTCTAGGAATCTATCGAGAAGAAATACAAAATCGAGGATTCTGAACAGAAGAAATTTATCATGGATAGGTTCATGGACTATAAGATGGTAGATTCAAGGACGATGATGTCTCAGTTGGGTGAACATCAGTTAATCATTCATGAAATATTGGACTAGGTAATGAAACTCTGTGAGACGTTTCAAGTTGCCACAATCATTGAAAAATTGCCTCTATCATGGAAAGACTTTAGGAGCTATCTGAAACACAAAACGAAACAGACGAGTCTTGAAGACCTTGGAGTTTGATTGAGGATCGAAGAGGACAATAAGAAGTTCGAGAAGGCTAGCTACAAGACTATGGAGTCTAAGGCCACATCGTCAAGGGTAGCAAAAAGAGAAAGAACAGTGGAGCTAATTCTTCCCAAGCAAACAAGAAGTTAAAGAGGAAGTGCTACATCTGTGGAAAAAGTGATCACATGGCAAAGGACTGCAAAAATAAGAATTCTCAGGACAAAGGCAAGAAAAAGAAAAATGAGGCTCATGTCACTGAGGATGAGTAGCTAACTAATGAGATCTCAAAGATGAACCTCTCATGAGTTATAACCGAAGCCAACTTGGTTGGGAATCCGAGAGAATTATGGGCAGACACTAGGGCTACTCGCCATATCTGCATCGATAGCAAGATGTTTTCCTCGTATCAGAAGGTCGATGGTGGCGATCATCTAACAATGGGAAACTCGTCTACCTCTAGAGTTGTTGAACAAGGCACAGTGGTTCTAAAGATGACATATGGGAAAGAGCATACATTGAAAAATGTTTTGCATGTTCTTGAAATTCGGAAGAACTTGGTTTCGGGTTCACTCCTTAGCAAGAATGGTTTCAAGCTTGTATTTGTTTCTGATAAGTTTGTACTGACCAAGAATGAAGTCTATGTAGGAAAATGATACTTCACTAAGGGACTTTTCAAGTTCAATGTAATGAATGTCAATCAACACAGTGCTAATAATAAAGCTACATCTTCTGTTTATGTTATTGAGTTACAAAATATATGGCATAAGAGGTTAGGATATGTTAATTATGATACAATGCATAAATTAATTAACATGGACATTATAACCAACATAAATGTGAGGCATGTGTTGAAGCAAAAATGAATAGAGCATCATTTCATTCTATAGAATGAAGTTTTGATCCCTTTGAATTTATACACACCGATGTGTGTGATATGAATTTGTGCAAACCAGAAGCGGTAAAAAGTACTTTGTCACTTTAATCGATGATAACACAAGATTTTGTTATATGTATTTGCTAAGGAGCAAAAATGAAGCTATTAAGAGCTTTATACACTATATGAACGAAGTTGAAAATCAACTTGGCAAGAAAATCAAAAGAATCATGAGTGATAGAGGAGGTGAATATTTATCACTATTCGATGAATATTGTTCCAATCATGGAATTATTCATGAAACTATTGATCCTTATTCACCTCAACAAAACGGGATAGCGGAATAAAAAAACTGAACGTTGAAGGAAATGATGAATGCCATGTTGACAAGCTCTGGTTTACCCCAGAACTTGTGGGGGGAAGCCTTACTTTCCGAAAACTATGGTCTGAACAAGCTACCTCACAGACGATTTGGCTAGATACTATATGAATTGTGGAAAGGTCACGAACCTTCCAACAAATATATGAAAATGTAGGGGTGTCTCACCAAAGTGATGGTTCCTAAACCTAAGAAGATTATAATAAGACCTAAGACTATTGATTGTATATTCATTGGATATGCTCAAAACATTAGTGCGTATCGATTCTTTGTTCATAAGTCTGAAATTACTGACATCAATCCACATATGATAATTGAGTCAAGGAATGAGACATTCTTTGAAGAGACATTTCTTTGTAAGGAAAGACATAGAACATAGTCTCTCAAAAGAACTATTGATATTGTTAAAGGTAGTAATCAAGTTGACCAAGAATTAGATCAACATGAAAATGTTTAGGAAAATGAACGGATGTAGCAAAAGAGCTAGAACGTCTAAGTCATTTGGACCTGATTTTCTGACATACTTGATATAAAATGAGCCTCAAAGCTATAAAGAAGCAATGTCTTCTTCAGAGGAACCTTTGTGGAAAGAGGTTATCAATAGAGAGATTGATTCTATCCTTCAAAACTATACTTGGAAGCTGGTTGATCTTCCTCCAGATTATAAGCTGTAGGGTTATAAATGTATTTTCAAATGGAAGATGAAGCCGGATGTATCAATAGATAAGTACAAGGTAAGACTTGTTATAAAATATTATAGACAAAAAGAAGACCTTGATTACTTTGATACATATTCACCAGTGACTCGTATCACATCAATAAGAATGCTTATAGCCATAACAGCTATATTTGGTCTTGAAAAACATCAAATGGATGTAAAGAAGATATTCTTAAATGGTGAACTAGTTGAAGGGATTTACATGGAACAACCAGAAGGTTTCAATGTTCCTAGACAATAATAGATTGTGTGCAAACTTGTGAAATCCTTATACAGATTAAAACATGCACCTAAACAATGGCATGAAAAATTTGACAAAGAGATGTTGTCAAGTGGGTTCAAAATCAATTAGTGTGATAAGTGTGTATACACTAAATCAACTCAAAAAAGATATGTCATTGTGTGTCTCTACATAGACGATATGCTGATAAATGGTAGTAATCATAATATGATTTAGTCTACCAAGAAAGTATTGACCAGTAAATTCGATATGAAAGATTTAGGAGTAGCTGATGCGATCTTAAGAATTAAGATTTCAAGAACATCAAATGGGTACATATTATCTCAGGCTTATTATGTTAAGAAGATACTTGAGAAATATAATAAAGGAGATCTAAATGTGGCTAAAACTCATGTGAGCCTAACTCTTCATTTATCAAATAATACTAGCTCAAGCATATCATAATTATAGTATTCGAGAATCATCAGAAGTCTAATGTATCTCATAAATTACACACGACCTGATATCACTCAAGTTGTAAACAGGCTTAGACGATATACGAGTAATGTAGGACATAACCACTGGAAAGCTATAGTAAGAGTTTTGAGATATCTGAAAGAAACATCAAAATATGATCTGCATTATACGAGATATCTTATTATTCTAGAAGGGTACAACGATGCAAACTAGACATCTGATACAGTAGATTCCAAATCTACGAATTGATTTATTTTCACACTTGGTAGTGCAGCTGTGTCATTAAAATCCTCGAGGCAAACGTGTATTGCCCGGTCTACTATGGAATCAGAGTTCATAGCATTAGATAAAACAGCAGAACAAGTGGAATGGCTTTAAAATTTCCTAGAGGATATTCTAAATTGGCCAAAACTAGTACCAATAATAAGCGTACATCGTGATAGTCTATCAGCTATTGGGAGATCCCAAAATAAAATGTATAATGGTAATTCTCGACACATATATTGTAGACATAATACCATATGACAACTACTCACAAATGGAATAATTTCGATAGATTATGTCAAATTAAAGGAAAACATAGCGGATCCACTTACTAAAGGTTTACCTATAGAGCAAGTTGAGAAGTCATCGAGGGGAATAGGCTTAAAGCCTATAAATTAAGAAATGGCACTGTGGAAACCCAACCTAGCTCACTGGAAATCCCAAGATCTAGGTTCAAATGGGACAACTGAAACTTTGTGCAATTCAAAACAAGAACTATAGAGTTTTATACTTTTTTCTATTCATGTAATGACGCAGAGTGTTGTCTATCGAGGTTATTATAAACTAGGGCTTTTAATGATCACTATATTAGGAAAAGAGTCCTAATGAGGCAGATTACCTCTTTATAATAGATCATCTATTTCAAGTAAGAAGTGAGACCGCTTCCAAAAGAGTTTTAAAGACTGAATTCCCTAAAGTACTTGATGAATCCAAGATAAATGTTCATGGTCGAAATGAATACAATCGTAGAACGAGAAATGGTCGAAGTAAAGTTGTGTGTTGGTAATTGTCTTGGTTTACACCAACGGCGGAACAGTTCAAAACTATGGGTCATTGGTTTGCCAAGTAAATCTGATTATCTTTCACTATGAAAAGTTCAAGGCGAAAACTACCTATTTCGATGAAGTTTTATTTCACAAAAAACTCTCTTAAATGTCAGTATTAATATTTAGAGAATTGTGGGGGATTATTATAAATTTTCTAAATATATATAGTCTAAGTGTATGAGAGACATGTCCATTAAGAAGTGTCTTATGGGAAATACATAAGTTGAAGGGACATGTCCTCTAAAATGGAAGAACACACCCATAGGCTCCAAAAGGTATAAGGAAAGGGTATAACCCTTTGTAGGGTTACACCCTAAGCCAAAGGGTGGGTGCCCACAAAGACACCCTTCCATGTCTATAAAAGGGGGGGATTAGATTTATACTCTCCAATCTAGAAATTCCAACATTCTATCATAATTAAAGAGTCTTGTTTAAAATAGAGTTTCCTCCATTCTTCCCTTGTTCAAGTTCTTGGGAAATGAGTGCTCTTTCCACAAGAAGCATCCAAGTAATCTTGGGAGAACGTTAGCCACAAGACATTCGTAGAGCACCGAGGTGGGGCTAGTAAGTTCTTAAGGACAGAGGCAACTCGACTTGGTTTCAGTTTTATCATTATCTTCAACATTTTCAAGGTTTTTCTAAGTTTCTTAGTCATGTTCTGATTTTGGCAAGTTAGTGAGTGATTGAGATAAAGTTGCATTTTAAATTTTGTTTGATAACACATATTCTCTACCAGTATGTATATTTTAGTTGTCCCCACGGGACATGGCTTGATGGTGTAGAGCTCAGGATCTCACCTTGAGGTCCTTAGTTCGAATCCAGAGAGTTGTTTCTTGTAAGAGTCGGGGATAGCCGGAGGTTTTACCTGCTCTGCTCAAACCCGCAAGGGGTGGTTTGGCGGTGGGGTTTCCAACGATTAAAAAAAATATTTTAGCTTTCATGTTAAGTAACCTTATATATTTCGTTGCATATTATATCAGATCAAACCTCTAAGTATAAACATGGTGTCATATGTTATTAATAAATCTCTTTATGATAATTGAAAAAGATAAATTTTTTGCATCTAATATATCATAGTGAATTTGTGTTTTAACATTTTTTTTAAAAAAATATTTAGACTTATAAAATTTATGTCGGATGTTATTTGTTTTTTAGTTAAAATTGGTTTGATATAACTTTCAATTAAAACTTTTTCAAATTGCATTTTCATTAGTAAAATTTTCAAATTTTTTAAAATAAACTTGTAACGATATGGAATCTCAACTACTATTACGAGGTGATGCGAGTGTCACATAACATAAATTATGTATGAACATATATACACTCATGAAATGACCTTAGGGACAATCGGTGATACGAAATTGTACGATGTTTCATTCCAAACAACCCATCGTATGTGGGCCATAACTTTCTCATACAAACATTTGATTTTTATGAATTTTATATCGCCGAAAAGATGAGACCGAGATCTACAACTTTTGCATTGAATGTTTTTCCAAAATTGAACAGAACATAGGTTGAAAATGTAGATAAAAAATCTGGATGAATAGTGACTCGTTGACCTATATAGAAAACTCTCAAACTATCTCAAGAATTCTAAATTTTCTATTTTAAAAGATCGTAAATTAGTTAAATACCCCACTATAAATAGAGACATTATTTACTAATCCCTAAATTTGAAAAAAAAAAAAAAGAGACGTTAGAAGAAGAAGAGGAGAAGGAAATAAAAGAGAAAAAAAAAAAAAGAAGAAAGATATAAGATAAGCAAATAAGAGATGGCAGATATCAAATCTCCATAACATCAGAAGAGGCTTGGCAATCATTGAGAGATTTGGGAATGAAGGAAATCAAGAGAAATAAAGTAAAGAACCTTGACCCAAATTCTAAGTTATGAGATTTTTATAAAATGTCGTTATGGTTAGTAATTCCATTGAGGTAGATAATAAACTAATAAATTGATTTTATTGAAAGACGATCAAGAATTAAGAAATCCTAGGTAATGAATTTAAGTTGAGATTATGATATAAAGGATGTTAAGATAATGATATTTGGAGTATGAAAGATGAATATAGTAGTTTAAGGAGTTGTTTGTACAAAAGTTTTAGTATGGAAGTGTGGTAAATGTGTTTGGAATAAGTTAGACATAAAAGGACTATTTTAGACCCTGAAACTAGCGTTGCGTCGCGACGCCATGCACCTTGCATCGTGACGTGTTTTGGAAAAATAACCCCAATTCGATTCTATGTCATGCGCGTCGTGACGCTCGTAGACACGCGTCGTGAAGTGAACCAAAAATAGCTCATTGTCTCAGCCTTCTCCAGGTCGTGTCGCGATGCGTGGCCATTTTCTAGGATTTTTTTTACAAATTCAGTTTTGACTTAGGTTATTATAGGCCACCTGAAAGACTTCTTATCATCTTATATACAGGTAAATTATCATGAAATAGTTGAAAATCCTATTGTATCAGTAATAATTTCGAAGTGTGTGTGGGAAGTGTGTTTGGAATAAGTTAGACATGGAAGGATTAATTTTAGACCTTGAAACTAGTCTTGCAACGCCACGCCATACACCTTGCATCATGACGTGTTCTGGAAAAATAACCCCAATTCGATTATGTGTCGTGCGCGTCGCGACTCGCGTAGACACGTGTCGTGAAGTGAACCAAAAACAGCTCATTGTCTCGGCTTTCCCCATGTCTCGTCGCGACGCGTGGCCATTTTCCATGATTTTTTTTTATTAATTCAATTTTGACTCAAGTTATTAGAGGCCACCTGAAAGACTTCTTATCATCTTATATACACGTAAATTACCATGAAATAGTTGAAAACCCCCTTGTATCAGTAATAATTTCGAAGTGTATCTATGATATGTATTCTAACTAAGTTGCTCATTAAAGGTTATTGTAGGAACCACACATTCTTTCAGAGTATTGAAGTTATGCCAGCCAAATTCCAAATCAGTGAGTGGACATACACTTTTCTTTAGTTGATTTTACATTATGATTGTTTTTAATATCAGACTTACATTTTCAACGTTTAGGGCGTTAGCCAAGTTTGTTTTGCATTATATTGTAATTAAGCATATTCTGAGAAATATTTTAGAAAGAGATGTTTTCAAAAGCATGGTTTTATATTTTCGAGGCATGGGGGAAAACCCACCTCAGTATGTAACTTGATTCAAATATGGAATTGATGGAGAGAACATGTGCACATGAAGGACTGGAGGACAGCGATACATAGTGCACCCAGATCCTAGTTCAGTGGATCCTAGATCCTTGATTCAGAACTAAGAGAGTAGCATAGATCCGCACCCCCAGTTCTAGTTCAGTGGCTTGGGGGACGGTGATACGTAATGCCCCAAGACCACTAGTTTCAGGGATAGGTAGTGGCATATTTTAGTGGACGACGATACGTAACGCCCCAATATCATGGATTTGTACTCTTTGCTCTAATTAGGCATATGGGAGGACAGCGATACGTAATGCCCTCATACACCAGGTTTTTCAGATACAGTTTTCAGAAACAGATGTTTCAGAATTAGTTTTCAGAGACAGACTTTCAGAAAAGATAGTTTTACTAAGAAAAATTTTCTAGAAATACAGTTTTCAGATAAAGAAGACTTCAAAAAAGTTTTCCAGAAAGAAAGAAAGTTGTTTTCAGTTAATGAAATGGATTTGTGAAAGGATAATTTGAGAAGACTTGGGTTTTAGAACCATGTACTTTCAAAAGCATTTTTAAAACTGTCCACTCACTTAGATTGTTCAAACGATCTAACCCCCCACACATAATTTCTTTATTTTACAGGTTTCTTGAAAGACGAGCTCGGGAGGATGGATACTGATAGTAGTAACTAGGGTTTCGGTACACCAGGTCAAGTCAAAAATAGAGTTCAGTCAAGTCACATATTATCTAGTTACACATATTTTGTATAACAGAGCTACATTTGAGTATTCGTGTATAGAGTTGTATTATATATGATATTTTCTGTTCAGTCGTACGTATGTTATTTTATGAGGTATGTTAAGGTTTTGGGCAATGGTCTCATATGTGAAAATATATTGAGAAAAGTATTAGTATTATTTGCAGTTAGAAAGTTAATGTCTTAAGGGGATAGTACGGTCTATTCACTACTGATAACATCTCTCGGATTGGGGATGTTATAAAGATGGTATCAAAGCATGGTCTAGGGAGTCAGTGACTGTAGTGGGTAGAGTGTTAGGGTCTTGTATACATAGTATGCCCGAGGTACTAGTATGTGATCCACTACCTCTCTAGTATTCGATCCTCGAATACGTCCTCAATCCCTATAGATAGGTCAATAAGAATCCCTATGTTATCAGAATTCTTTTTTTAGTAAAAGTAACCAAAATTCTTATTCTAGTTAAGGATTCTTCTGTAGTTATCCTGGCTTATTAAGCCGAAGTCCAAGATAAGTTGGGAAAACAGATAGTAAATTTCTAAGAATAGTTACCCAAATGAGTGGAAAAAGAAATTTATAAGAAGTAAGGAAGGATGTACATATGTTTAAGTAGTGAGAGACAAATAAAAGTAAAGAGATAAAATAAGATAGCAAAGTTCTAAGGAAACCCACCCGGGGAAGTAATAAGGGAAAGAAAAAGCTAGAAAGAAAGGTAGATGATAAAATACAGATGCTTAAGCAATCAGTAGCAATTAGAGGTAAAGATACAGAAACAAATAAGTAAGGAAGTGCGAGAACTTATAGTAGAAAATAAAATAGAACAATAGGAAAACCTAAGTACAGTTTCTTTCTTTCTCGTAAGATTTTTTCCTTCCTAGTCAAACTTTTCCTCTCATCCAAAAATTCCTTCAAGAATATCGAATAGCCCTGAATACCCCTTTATAGGTAGCAAGTTCCCCGAGTAATGAAGAATAGATAAGAAGATAAAAGAAACAAGAAATCAAATATAGAATTAAAAGTTCTAATAAATAAAAGATGCCAATGAGGGTGAAAATATTTTAGACTCCAAATCCAGGCTAGCAAGTAAGAAAAAGAAAGATGTAAGTAAAGATGATTAAATTACCCTGCCCCAAGAAACTCGATATAGATACGACACTAAACTACACAGTTTCTTATTCCTCAGTAATACCGGTTACGGAAGTTATACTGATAAAATATATCTCATACTTACCTTATATAAGTAATGGACTCTACCATGACACAAAGTATTAGAACAAAGACGTCGATATCCATTGAGATATAGACTTCCACCTTACCTTAAACCAGCACTAGATAAAGATAACCGTAAAGAAGTTCGATGAGAATTTATCCTAAGTAAGAACAAAAAGCACTGAATGATAGATCACCCAGATGAGAACTAAAGAGGTTTTAAGGGATAGAAAATAAAGAACCTCGACCCAAGCCAAGAAGAGTAAGATCGCAGAACTAGTGAGAATCCATATATCTGACCAATATCGGTAGAAATTTGTGAAAGAAATATAAGGGCAGACCCATGGAATTGGAGATACTCAAGAGTTAATAAAAGTACCCTTACAAACAGCAAGGCTAAAGGATATACTTGTAACCTATAGTAAGAGCGAAGAATAGAACATTAGGAAGAAACCCAGAAAAATGGACTAGTACTAGTCTTAGCAGCTCAGTCTATAACCAAAAGTTAAGATAAGAAGATATATAGGGGGATGTAGAAAGTAGTAAGAGAATTCAATACATATATTGACAAAGATAACATAACTTGAAGGCAGAAACATAAAGTAGAGACCTCAGATTTGGTAATGAAAGTTGAAGAATCCTAAAATATTATATAGTCGAAGTGGTTTTCAATAAAACGAATAGTAATTTCCCTTTCAATAGCCTCAAACTCTAAGTAAGCTTAACCAGACCGTCACCAAGCTTATAAAAATAATAGAATTGCTTAGAACTAAATCTCAAAATTATTATTGAATTGAGAACCTTTTAGGAGGTAAAGAATCATAAGAGTAAAGAACCAAAAAGGACAATTCTTAGGAAGATAGCATATAAAGAATCTCATTAAATTGTGATGAACAAACTAGTAAGGGAATAGTACCCGAGCCAAAGAATTTAATAGATAAGTCTTAAGTAATCAAATTAGATAGAGTTTTCAGGAGAGTAGAGACAAAAGAAGTTCAATGAATTGAGATGTGAAGAAAATCTAAGTAAGTGGAGTAAACATCATATGGAGCAATAATATAGAAAGTATAGTAGGACTCTGAGAGTAAGAAATGATTGCAGACGTTCAAGCAATATAGACTAGTGAAAAGAAATACAGAGGCATCATAATGGAGTTTTTAGAGAGCATAACTCTAGAAGAGGCAGTATGATTGACAGTCATAAAAAGAATCAAGAGTGAAGTTGAAGTAGAAAAATCAGGAAGTATCTAGCAGAAGAATCTTAATAAGAGAGTCGATGCTAGATGCGTAAACATGGAAATTACAACTTATAGATAAACAGCAAGTTCAACCATAATATGGGAAGTTACTGAGATTATCACCATCATTAACATGTTAGAATCTATCCCCCACCCTCCCAACCCTCGTTAAATAAAAACAGCAAAGATGGACCTCGATTTTTACTTTAAAGATATCTTCAGAAGCAATTGAATACGCAGTAATATATGCCGAAATATAAAAATCTTCAGATCTAGTATAAAAACAGAGTGGAATGAGAAAAATTGGCCTAAGTAAAAGATTTAGAAGAAATATGGTCTATATGACACGACTAAAGAAAAAAGTATTAGTCAGGCAATACCGGAATTTCCAAAGAATCAGTGATAGACACGACTAAAGTCAGGTAAATGTTGATACCCTTTTGAACCAAGAAACAAAGACAGAGACCGCAGAAGTTCTAGGTATAGAATAAAGTAGAAAAAGAAGATAAAAGACAAGTAAAATACTTAGAGATATGACTCTCTTAATAGATCGACAATGGAAATGATATTAAATAGATGATGATGAAGGTATAAAAATACAAGAATAAACTTTATATAGTTAAGATTAGTAGTACTACAGAATAGCATATTTTATAAATGTCGAAATAAGATTGAAATCCTATCAGACAGTAACAAAAAAAAGGTATCAAGTATAACTAATAAGTTCCCATACTGTGCAATAAGAAAGAAATATGACAAGGAATGGATTTATTGAGGAACAACATTTGGATGCCCAAAGAAACTAAGATGAGACTACAAGAATAACAGAATAAAGAAATTTTAAGTACAATAAGGATAAGGGAACAAGTTATTGTAAAATAAGGATAATCAGATTTATATTCGCAACGAATATAAAGATGAATACAGCAGAACCTAAAGGTTGAAGCGCGTAAGTAACTGGAAGTTAGCAATAAGGAAAAAATAAAGTTAAGAAGTCAAACTAAGAAAGTAAATGCCTAGCTGAAACTGAGCAAGTAGAACTGGAAATGTATTGGGACGATTTTTTTTATTAACAATAAGGTATGTCTTTATATATTTTTGTTTCAAAGTATATAAAACACCCTCAGTAAGACTTTTAAAGAAGTTATATTATAAAAGGAAGTGAGGAACTTGAGGTATATTTAAATCGAAGAAAACAAAAGGTTATCGATTGTGGTACAAAGTATAATATGAATATGATAGGTGCAAGAGAAATAAGAGATGAAAATAAGATTCCTGTAGAACAGTCATAGATAGACCCATATTAGCATAAATTCAACCAGAACATTTGGGATTTTATATGTTGAATATACTTTCGTGAAGATAAATATAGCATAAATAGTTATCCAAGAAGCCTTAAAGAAGTATTAAGCCTTAAAGGAAAGAAAGAAATAAGTAAAATACAATCATAGACTGTCAGATAGAAAGAAGTAACCCCCGGATACCAGTTTGAGAAGAACAAGAGTTCAAAGTTTAAGAAATAAAGTTATATTTTGCTAGGATTTCATCAAGAGGAAGAATAAGAGATGAAAGAATACACCTCTTTATAAATAGTATGTACATAATATGAACTATGTTTTTATATAAGAATGAAGATTTCTAAAGAGAACTTTAAGGAATTAAGCTTTCAGCTGTGTAAACCAAATAAGGTATATCAAGCCAATAAATTCCCAGAGGTTGCAGTACCAAGCTCAGTATTAGAAAGGATTCGAGGACGAATCCTATTTAAGGGGGAAGAATTTGTAATGACCAGGAATCTCAACTACTGTTACGAGGTGAGGCGAGTGTCGCATAACATAAATTATGTATGAACACATCTACACTCAAGAAATGACCTTGGGGACAATCGGTATATTTCTCAAAATTCCGATACGAAATTATACGATGTTCCATTCGGACAGCCCATGGTGTTTTGGCTATAACTTTCTTATATGAATACTGATTTTTATGAATTTTATATCGCCGGAAATATGAGATCGAGACTTACAATTTTCGCGTTGAAAAAATTTTTCAAAATCAAACCAGAAATAGGTTGAAAAAGTATATTAAAATTTTGGATGAATAGTGACTTATGGACCTATCTAGAAAACTCTCAAACTATCTCAAGAATTCTAAATTTTTCTATTTTAAGAGTTTGAAAATTAGTCAAATAATTCCACTATAAATAAGGGACGCTATTTACTAATCCATAAAGTTGAAAAGAAAAAAAGAGAGATGTTAGAAGAAGAAGAAGAAGAAAAAGAAAAAGAAGAAAAAGAAAAAGAAAAAGAATAAGAAGAAGAAGAAGAAAAAGCAAAGAAGGGAGGGCAAAATCAAATCTCCATAAGATAAGAAGAGGCTTGACAACCATTGAGAGTTTTGAAAGTGAAGGAAATCAAGATAAATAAGGTAAAGAATCTTGACCCAAATTCTAAGTTATGAGATTTTGATAAAAGATGGTATGATAGTTTTATTGGCATGTTAGTAATTGCATTGAGGTAGATAATAAACGAAGAAATTGATTTTATTGAAGGATGATCAAGAATTAAGAAATCCTAGGTAATGAATTTAAGTTGATATTATGACATAAAGGATGTTAAGAAAATTATAATTGGAGTATGAACGATGAATATGGTAGTTTTAGGAGTTGTTTGTGCAAAAGTGTTAGTGTAGAATTGTGAGAAGTATGTTTGGAACAAGTTAGACATGGAAAGGTTAATTTTAGGCCCTGAAACTGGCCTTAAGTCATGACGCCACGCACATCGTGTCGCGACGTGTTCTAGAAAAAAGCCTAATTCGATTTTGTGTCATTCGTGTCGCAACGTGAACCAAAAATAGCTCTCTCTCGGCTTTCTCCAGGTCGCGTCGTGACGTGTAACTCTTTACGTCGCGACGCTGGCCATTTTCCAGGATTTTTTTACCATTCAGTTTTGACTCAGGATATTAGAGGCCACCCGAAGGACTTTTTATCATCTTATATACACTTAAATTACCATAGAATAGTTGAAAAACCCTTTGTAGCGATAATTGTTTCGAAGTGTATTCTACGATATGTATTCTAACTAAGTTGCCCATTAAAGGTTATCGCGAACCATAAATTCTTTCGATACAGTGTAGTTATGCCAGTAAAATTCAAAATCAGTGAGTGGACACACACTTTTTTCTTAAGTGGATTTTACATTATGATTGTTTTAAATATCAGACTTAAATTTTCTGCGTTTAGGACGTTAGCCAAGTGTGTTTTACATTATATTATAATTAAGCATGTTCCGAGAAATATTTTTGAAAGAGATATTTTCAAAAGCATATTTTATATTTTCGAGGCATGGGGAAAAATCCACCTCAGTATGTAACTTGATTCAGATATGGAATTGACGGAGAGAACATGTGCACATGTAGAGGACTGGGGGGACGACGATACGTAACGCCCTCAGATCCTAGTTGAGGACTAGGGATGAGAGATGCCCCTAGATCCTAAATCAGAGCTTGGAGGGTAGCATAGATCCGCACCCCCAGTTCTAGTTCAGTGGCTTGGGGGACGACGATACATAACGTCCCAAGACCACCAATTTCATGGACATGTAGTGGCATGCTTTGAGGGACGACAATATGTAACGCCCTAATGTCATGGATTTGCACTCATGGCTCTAGTTAGGCGTATGGGGGGACGACGATATGTAACGCCCCAATACGTTAGGTTTTTCAGAGACAGTTTTCAAAAAAAGATATTTCATAATTAGTTTTCAGAGACAGACTTTCAGAAAATATACTTTTACAAAGAAAATTTTTCTAGAAATATAGTTTTCAGAAAAAAGCCGGTTTCAGAAAAGTTTTCCAAAAAGAAAGAAAGTTGTTTTCAGTTAATGAAAGAGATTTTAGAAATGATAATTTGAGAAGACTTGGATTTTAGAACCATGTACTTTCAAAAGCATTTTAGTACCTATTTTTAAAATTGTACATTCACTTAGATTGTTCAAACAATCTAATCCCTCCCCTCCCAGTTTCTTTATTTTGCAAGTTCTTTGAGGACGAGCTCAGGGGGATGGATACTGATAGCAGTCACTAGGATTTCGGTTCACCAGGTCAAGTCAGAAATAAAGTTTAGTCAAGTCAAGTATCGTCTAGTTACAAATATTTGTATAATAGAGTTGCATTTGAGTATTCATGCATAGAGTTGTAATATATATGATATTGTCTATTCAGACATACGTATGTTATTTTACGAGCTAATAATTTGTTCAAATAGTGGTCGGCGGGAAACACAGTATCAATAACTAATAATCGAGACAATATCTTTCTTTATTCCTACTTATTACAATATACTGTGTAGTTAATTATAATAAAGTATTGCAATAAAAAAGCAGGTGCACATGTGATTTTCACCCAGTTCTCACAGTTCCCTGGTGTATTGTATACCCCCAAAAAAAATCTCTTTGAGAAATTTTATCAGGCAGGTTGTGTGCAGAATTATGTGTTTTGTAAAATTTGCAACTAAAATCAAACATTATATAATCATCAGCTTTCATTGTTCCGAGTAATTTACTTCAATGAACTAATAACTATACAAACATAATAACAAGTCTAACGGTTATTGAATGCAGATCATCAAAAGTATATTCAACGCAATTTCTTCTCTCATTTTTCGTCAAAAGAAAAATAAGAAGAAAGTTGATTTATCTGGCTTCTTCATGAGACAGAGGGCGAGAGGCGAGAGTGAGGCTGAGATTCAGAGGGAGACTTCACCGAGAGTACTGAGATTGAGAAAGGGCGTGGCAAATAAAAGGAAAGGGAAAGGGAAATTTGTTTATGGATGTGACAGGGATTTCAGGGATTTAGGAAAAGGAAAGGAAAGGAATTTCAGGGATTTAGGGATGGAATTGGTGGGACGGGGGAAAAGGAAAAGGGAAATTTTTTGTTTAAGTAACTTTGCGATGGAATTAGAAATCTGTCGCTAAATTTAGAGACGGAATTATAAATCCATCACTAAAATTAGAGATGGAATTATAATTTTGTCTCTATTAGCGACGGAAAATAATTTCGTCTCTAAATTCAACGATGGATTTTTTAATCCGTCACTAAAATTAGAGATGGAATTATAATTTTATCGCTAATAGAGACAGAATTGTAATTCTGTTACTAAATTTAGCGACGGAATTATAATTCTATTACAATATATAGAGACGGATTAAAAAATTTCTTGCTAGTCCGTCGCTTTTGTTTCCGCGGTTTTGTTGCCGCCACTATTAGTTACGAATTTTATCCTGTTGTTAAATTTCATAGCTAATCTTTTAATCCATTTCAATTCCGTCACTATTCTGTTTCTAATTTTTGAAAAGGATTATTCCGTCGCTAATTCTGTATTTCCTTGTAGTGTAAGTGAAAACAGGATATATGAGGTTTAGACTCAGTTTCACATGATAGGTACAACTTTAATGTGTTTTCTAATGTCTATTTTCAAAAACCTAAAATTCAAGAAGTAAACTCCAAAAACTCAACCTAAAAAAAAAAAATATAGCATTTATAGTTTATACCAAACAGATTGTAATTTGTAAAACAAAAAAGACCCATCAGTATTTTTCCAAAAGGAAAAACCTCATTATCCCAAAAAAAAAAAACTTATTACACAGCCAGCAATATCCAAACTGTCGAGCCGGAGCAATCTCCATTGCACGTTGGGCATCCCGGCGTCTCCTTGGTATGTGAATTCTATTTCCACCTTATGAATATGCCCATCTAATTTGAATGCTTGTGGCATTACTTAATTATCTATTGTTATGAAATTATCGATTGTTTCATTGTTTGTATTTGATACAGTGAGTTAGTGGGATTGTGAGTTTGATTTAAGACAATGGATGATAATGAAGGATATAAACCTACAGAAGAATACGAGGAAGATTTGAGAGACCCTCTTGTTGATATTTCTTCAACTGACTCCACTGAGCTTTAGCTCATTCAATGGCCTTATAAGCAAGTATGTTTCTTACCTTCTTGTTTTCTTATCTTGTTTTCATAAAAAACAGATGAATTTTTATTGAATAAATAGGGCAAAAGAATTATGAAAGTGTGTAAAATCTCATGAAAGTGTGCTGGTGATGGTGATTTATTTGCTGTTTGGAAAATAAGAAAATGTAAGAAAGTAAAGGAAAACGAAAATGCTCAAGAGATTACATTTTCATTAATAGAATGATTACAAAATGATGAAGAATTATTGTTACAAGTAATCTAAAATCAACTCTCTATTTATATCCAGATTTGACGCTTCAATTCTAATATTTGAATATTAGAATTATGGCGCCACTTTTGAATATTTTGAATATTTGAATTATGGAGCCACTTGTCTTCGTCATATAGATATTCTGAGTCTGGTATTTGAGATTCTGATGCTGAGTGAGGTAGACTCTGGTATCTGAGTTTCTAATGCTGAGTACGAGAGAGTTTGATTCTGGAGGTTGGCGGTAGAGTCTGATGTAGGGTCTGATTCTGAGTTTGCGGTAGAGTCTGATGTAGGATTTAATTATGAGGTTGCTGTAGAAACTGCCTTTGAGGTTGTAGTAGAGTCTGACTCTGAGGTATTGATTCAGACCTTGACATTCACAATCAAATCCTGAGTTTCTAATTTGGATTGCAACACATATGCAAAGTTATTTATATGCTATATTATCTAACATCTAAGTATCACTAGAAATCTAATATCTAATTATCATCATAACAGCTCCTTTACACTTTCGTTACAAGCTACGACTTCTTTATGTCTTCATCATATGTAAGTCATTTACACAATCCTTATCCTTAACATCCCTCCTCGAGCTCATGGTCTTGTAAAGACATTGAGCTTGTGTTGTGATATTTTATATCGTACCGCAAGTATATGGGTGTCAAGTTTTAGTAAGATAAGTGAAAGAGTGTCGAACCCATAGGGATTGTGCTTAACTCAAACTAAGTACTATAATTAGTAAACCTAATTTTATTTAGAAAGCAACTAAATTGAGATTAAAAACTAAATAAACAAAATATTAAAAAGTTTATTGTGGAGAAACCAAGATAAGAGAGATTCTGGAGTCTGATTTCACCTAGCTATCTCATATGTATTTGTTATGCCAATCAACTATTATTGAGTTTATGAGTTTATAAGCCAAGAATCCTAATCTATTCTAACTCCCTCTCCCGGGTGTTGAGTGAATATATTATCAATTACAAACTTCGACATCCCTATAAAAATCTAGTAATTAACAATTCATTACACCTGTGATTTTTTATTAACGACTTCAATGGGATTATAGATTCTCCCGAACTCTATAACACTCCTAAGTTATATTCTCTAGATCCTATTCAAAATCTATCTCTCTCGAGTGATAGATTCTAAACATTCATCATCTCAATTTGTGGCCAACAAACAAGAAGCATTAAACATAAAAGAATATAAATAAACTGAATCAAAACTTCATAAAACTCAATTTAGAAAATAATATATAGGTTCAAGCATTGGCTACATCATCCTCTAGAATTATGGAGTTAGTTCATGCCTAAAGATAAAAACAATGAGAGTAATGTCATGAACATAATGGAAATCATTAGAGTTTAAAGATAGAAACTAGAAGATTAAACCCGAATCGAATCCCTTCGTCTTTGGACGTCATCGTCTTTGTCTCCTCTTGTGGCCTTTCAATCCTCCTTTTTTGATCTCTCTAAAAATGTGTTTTGAGTCTTAAGTTGTATGTTGGTCTCCTCTTTAGGGTTGTGGACGAGCTTATTTATTTATAAGAAAGTACTAGAGTCCTTATGCGTGTAGAACTCTGAAAACTGAAGATTTTGTGCTTCTGTCGCAGCATCGCGACGCCAAATCCTCGAGAATAATGTATTTTGGGCGTCGCGATGTTACAATGGGCGTCGCAACGCCATGCCAAATTTCCCAGATGTGATTTTTCACGTATTCTGCTTTCCCGCTTGCTTTCGATGCTTCCGTAAGGTCCCAAAACAAGTACATTTGCCCCCAAGATCTATGTTTCAATGCTTCCTATCAATAAAACATAAAACAAACTACAAAATGCATTAAATGATATGGAATCTAACAAAATAATAAGCTAAGAGTACATGAATAAGTGGGTAGAAACCGCACTTATCAAACCCCCCCAAACTTAAGATTTTGCTAGTCCTGAGTAAAAAACTAAATAAAAATAAACAAAAAAAATAACAAAATTAACTAGGCCACTTTTGTAGGGATCATGATTGCATTTAGCGTATACAACAAACCTTTAAACCCTCAGGTGACTCTATTGGACGAGTTTTAATCTCATGGGGATTTACAGCAACGACACCCACAAATGTCATTCACACACAATCATGCATTCAAAAATATAAAAATAATAAAATAAAATAAAATTATCTCAATAGTTACACGTAATATTGTAGTCCCGATAGTTACACACAATCAGTGGCAATGGACGATTGGGCAGTTTTGAGGATTCATCTGGTATTTATGAACTAATAAATAACTATATATTCACACACCATTAACAACATGCATGCTGATGTAACCCTTTCATCTTTTATAACTTGATTTCAATCGATTTTCATAAGCTGTTATAGATTTGTTTTGTGACTATATTTTGTATTGTTGTTGTAGGAAAAGCTTATGATGTACTCAGCAATGACTTTCAAGAGTCAGATGAAATGGTTTGTCTTAGCTCTCCAGCAAAGCCAAAAATTGGTATGTATTTGAATGATTATTTTTTCTTTCCTTATATTCTTATGGATGTTTTGTACTTGATTCCGATTACGATTCTTACAGCTAAGTAAACAACTTATTCTTATTCCAATTCACCATTCACCATTCACATTTCATCCTATTCTGATTCCAAATACGTAAATTACCATTAATACATGTAAAATTGTGTTAATTTTACATGTGTTAATAATTGACAATCATAATTTTATTATTGGAAATAGATAATGAGTTTAAATTTTTTAATATATGCAACACTATGTTAATAAAATATACAGTAATATAATCAAACTCTATTATATATTTAACATCTTCAAATAAATGTAATTATATATACACACGTATCTGCGTATCCTTTTTTTAAAAAAAAAAAAGATGTATCGGCATATCCGTATCGTAACGTATCCGAATTTGTGCTTCTTAATTGCTCCATAAGCAATTATCATCTACTTTGTTCACACAATCATATAATTTTTTCCTCATGGCATCAGAAAACCAAAATCACCAGTTTTAAGATGACTAGATGTAGATTTACAACCATCTATTTCTCCCAGATTAAGTTTTTGAGAGTTTTTAGTTTTGCAAGTGCTATGTAGTGCTCAGGCAAATATGTTTGCATACATTTGTTACCTTGTCATGGTCCAGTTGAATGAAGGTTTCATCACAATTTTATACATTGTCAATTCTTAAGCATACTTATAGTAGTACTATACTGCTGGTGAAAATAAATTCAACTACAAAAAGGAAAAAAAGATAATTTTTGAAAAAGCTAAGATCTCCTAAATCCAAACTGACTTCCTTCGTTCTTTCATGCGTCAGTAGTTCAGTTTCATCTGAACTAAAAATTGGAACTGACCCTCATTATTACTGTTTGTTCGGGCAAAACTGGACCAAATTGTATTAGTGGTTCTCACTTCATAACTAATATATGTGAACTATTGAGTATTGACTGATATTTTCAGCTTGTTTATAAAAATTAATTTGTTTAACCTTGTTTAAGAATAAGTTATTTGTGTCCTCTGAATTTTTAGTGATTATTAGAGGACCTGTCCATTGTGATTACAGCATTTCAGGATGATTCGAAAGGCTAAAATCCCTCCCAAAGTTCAAGTCTTTTAGGGTTTTTTGGGCTAAATCAATAGCAGGAAATTCTTTCAAATTGATTTTGGAATTTATTAACATAATAACATTTTCCAAAATAGGTAGGGATGGAAGGTGGAGGCCTTTGGTCCCCTCTAGTCAATAAATGGGGCCTCACAAGCATCCGAAGATATGCCTTTCACCATCGAAATAGTGAAAAGAATCAAAGACATCTAACCATCCTTTTGCACATTCAGCAGTGGCGTCAAATATGTGGACTAGAGTTTTAACTACTAAGCTAAGATCCTATAGGGCATTGTGGGTTCCTGTGAGTCTTTACTGTTAAAAACAGTTGTGTTTGGGAAAGGGAAGATATTACATAGTGCAGTAGATGCATTATTTAATCTCTCAGATAGATTATATGGTTGCAAAGAAACAACCATATCTTTAATGAGAATATGTATGAAATTTTATGCTACTTGTGGGAGAGAATTCCTCACTTAGCTTCCTATTGGTTTTGAAAAATCGGGGTTATCCTAAGGTTCTGACCCTATACGGAATTAAAAATAATAAACAAGACAAGTCCTGATTACTACTACTATGGATAAATTAACAAGCAACTACAATGTCCAACAATTAATTATGCTGCAAATATAAAAACAATAATAATAAATTAAAGCAGCAAATTAAATCAATCACACAAAATCAATACAATAATTTTGGTGACGAAGTGGAAAACTCTTACGAGTAAAAAACCACTCCGGGTATAGGCTACCACCCGAATCCATTATATAAAGAAAAACTTACAGTGATGGTCAAGACCTATGGTGGCAACTCCACCGACTCAAGTACCTCAATACTGTAAGAACTCAAGGCAACTCCTCAAGCCCGCGACCCATGGTTTTCTTCAGAACCTCTAAAGTCTCTGAGTAGATTGTATCACCAATGACGCCGGAACTCCGACTACCAAACTTCCTCCTAAAGAACTCTAAAGGATTAGGAATTTTAGGTTAAGTTGTGTTGAAAGTTTATCAAAGAAACATTTGCAACATCAATGAAGAAGACAAAGAGATAAGAAGTCTTCAATGGTGGAATCAAAGAGAGTTGAAAGTTTTGAGAGATCTTGGCTCAAGGAAAATATGTTTCAACTGTTTCAACCAACAAGGCATGGTGGCTAAGTGATATATTTATAAGTAGGGTGAAAATGCTAGGGTTTCAAAGTGAAAAGGGCCAAAGACGCGTTCAAATCGCAGTCGCGTTCGAACACTTACTAGCACGCTCCATGAACACGCACTTTCTATGAATACTCGTTCAAACGCCACTCAAACGTACAACGAACGTGAGCTCTCTGGAATGACCTCGTTCGAACGCACCAAGAACATTCCTTGAACGATTTCTTTCTGGAATGCTCTCGTTCGAACCCAAAAGAGAACGCGCAACTAACGGCACATGTTCGAACCAAATAACGAACGCAGCACTAACGCCAACTGTTCGAACACTTAAATGAACGCTCCACGAATGAATGTCTGATGCACAGCAGCCAAAAACAAGTCCAATTGCACAAAGATCTTCATGAAAGATTACAACTCAATTGAACTCGTTCTGTCACGGACACATGCCAATAAAAATGGAACTAACAATCTTCCTCTTGGCATTCCGTGATAGAACACTACCTAATACAAAGACTACGGTATTAGACCCAAAAATAAATAGTCAACTGTCAACCATCAAAACAGTGACTGTTTTCAATAAGACTCAATCTAATACCTAGCCAAGTAGTCTTGAAATCAATACTGCCTCAGCAATAAACCTGCTTACCTGAAACATCCACAAACAACAATATACCGTGAAAAGCATTGGGATTATCAAGTAAAAAATAAAACAGGTATAAAACCCATGCATGTTCAAATAGATATCATTCTCCCTCTTAATCATAACTCTCCTAATAACAGAGATAACAAAGGATATCCTACGCCTACTACTCCCCCTTAATCCGAACTCTAAATCACTATTACTCCCCATTTTTGACATGAAATGGCAAAGCATGCATATACCAAGATAAACAACAAGCATATATTAAAAATCTGACTCCCCCGCACAAATGCACAGTTATCATAAGAATAATCAGGAAGGAAACAGAAAAATACAGTATTCAAAAGTATGCAAGTAGGAACAGTCATTAGTCGATGTCAGAAAAAATATATCATTGTTCAGTAAGGAACATCAATAGCCATCAATACATCGGAAACACAAAATAGATAGTCAGCAACCATCAAGAGACAACAAAACGTCACAACCGGCTATGACAGAGATGAAAAAACAGAGAAACTCCCCCTATCTCTAATAAGTCCTCATAAATAAAACACAACTACGAGTCTGACTCCGACTCCGACTCGGCAGAAGAGCTCTCATTATCAGATCCGGCCTGGGAATCTGCAAGATGCTGGGCAAGCTGAGTCTCCAAGTGACGAATAGAAGTACGGATCTCTGATTGACCTCCGGAAATTAACCGAAGCTCTATCAGGACAGTCGCCTGAGAGTCTAAGATGCGCTGGTAAAAATCTGACGGAGGATCAGCGGAAGATGAAGAGGCAGAAGTCGAAGCGGGAAGAGCAGAAGCTCGATGAGGAATAGGTTCACAAGCATGTGCTGGGAGATGAACAGCTCCCGAGGAGACAGTCTGACGGCCTATTGGCTTGAGTAGAGGGAGATGAGGATCTTGCACAAAATTAGGTACCAATGCCGAGATGATACAGCGAATAAGGAACCCATATGGAAGGGTGTGAGCAGCATAAGATGCAGTGCGGATGCGTATCATCTCTCGTAAAATGACACTGAGGATGTCGATAGATAATCCCTGCTCCATGGCGTAAAAAAAAAAGCAATAATGGTAATCGGTTGGGTGTTCACATGCGATTTGGGCCAAAGATTGTGGCAGACAATCCTGTTGAGTAGACGATATGAATGGATCAATATGGCAACAATGATAGCACCCCCGGCAAACGAACGATGCTGGCCGGTGGCAACGTCCATGATGAGCTGATCTGAAGGGACGCATTTGGAGGCCACGGGAACTGAGGATAGGGCACCAAGAATCCTAGACAGAACAGAAGCATCGATGTCTAAGTATCGGCCCCGAATGTACACAGAGAAGAAAGTGGCGGAAACTACCTCCATGTTCGAGCAGAACTCCTGGACCATGGAGGCCAATGGGCCAACGAAACCAGATAAAAGAGGCCCTCAACCTCGGTTGACCAGCATGAGTACGATCCCAGAATCACGTAACTCATCATCTAAAATGTTGCGCTCTAAAAAGAGAATGCCCTGCGAGAAATGATCATCAAACATCTTAGCAGCAGCGGGATTGCGAAAACGATCTCGAGGTCGTGAGTCGCGAGGACGTTTCTTCGAAGCAACAGACTTCTTAGGCATCTAGAATACACATGAAATGCACAGAATAAGAAGCAACCCAAACAAACCACAAAACCAGAAAATAAAATAAAATGTTAAATGTGAGGGGCGTTCGAACGAAATTTCTTGGGGCGTTCGAACGCGATGGCAATGGATCGAAAACGAAATCATCACAAACAGATGCAAATCGCCACAAACAAACACACACGAGAGCAAATATGTGGACTAGAGTTTTAATTACTAAGCTAAGATCCTATGGGGCATTGTGGGTTCCTGTAAGTCTTTACTGTTAAAAATATTTGTCTTTGGGAAAGGGAAGATATTACATAGTACGGTAGATGCATTATTTAATCTCTCAAATAGATTATATGGTTGCAAAGAAACAACCATATCTTTAATGAGAATATATATGAAATTTTATGCTGCTTGTGGGAGAGAACTCATCACTTAGCTTCCTATTGGTTTTGAAAAATCGGGGTTATCCTAAGGTTCTGACCCTATGCGGAATTACAAACAATAAACAAGACAAGTCTTGATTACTGCTACTAAGGATAAATTAACAGGCAACCACAATATCCAACAATTAATTATGCTGCAAATATAAAAATAATAATAATAAATTAAAGCAGCAAATTAAATCAATCACATAAAATCAACACAATAATTTTGGTGATAAAGTGGAAAACTCTTGCGAGTAAAAAACCACTCCGGGTATAGGCTACCACATGAATCCACTATATAAAGAAAAACTTACAGCGATGGTCAAGACCAATGGTAGCAACTCCACCGACTCAAGTACCTCAATACTGCAAGAACTCAAGGCAAATCCTCAAGCCCGCGACCCACGGTTTTCTTCAGAACCTCTGAAGTCTCTGAGTAGATTATATCACCAATGACGTCGAAACTTCGACTACCAAACTTCCTCCTAAAGAACTCTAAAGGATTAGGAATTTTGGGTTAAGTTGTGTTAAAGGTTTATCAAAGAAACATTCACACCATCAATGAAGAAGACAAAGAGATAAGAAGTTTTCAATGGTGGAATCAAAGAGAGTTGAAAGCTTTGAGAGATCTTGGCTCAAGGAAGTTTCAACTGTTTCAACCAAGATGGGCATGGCGGCTAAGGGTTATATTTATAGGTAGGGTGAAAAGGGTAGGGTTTTCAAAGTGAAAAGGGCCAAAGACACGTTCAGATCGCAGTCGCGTTCGAACGCTTACTAGAACGCTCCATGAACGCGCTCTTTTTTGTGAAGACTCATTTGAACGCCACTTGAATGCACAACGATGAGCTCTCTGGTTAGACCCCGTTCGAACGCACCAAGAACGTGCCTCGAACAATTGCTCTCTGGAATGCTCATGTTCGAACCCAAAAGAGAACGTGCCACTAACGACACACGTTCGAACCAAATAACAAACGAGCACTAACGCCAATTGTTCGAACACTAAAACGAACGCACCATGAACGAATGTCTGATGCACAACAGCCAGAAACCAGTCCAATTGCACAAAGATCTTCATGAAAGATTACAACTCAATTGAACTTGTTTTGTTACTGACACATGCCAATAAAAATGGAACTAACAGGTTTCATGAATTTTCAAGATAGTTTTCTATAGATTGATATCCTTTTGGATGAAGGGAGGCATATTTAGACTTAATTTCTTAAAGTACTTTTGTATAAAAATGGTTCCCCTCCCTTAATTTTGGCAATATTAAGACATTTATAAAGGAAAGTGCAATTTAAGTTTGTGATTTGTATGTTTGATGCTGTTTTGAGTTTATGTGTTCACTTGGTGGTAGTTATAAAGATGCCTGAACTTTGTGAAGTGAGCAGCAATACGTAGTTAATGTGTATCTGTTTGTGCTGATTTCATAGTTTACTTTGATGTTAGCTGGTAAGATTTCACGGAGGGTGTCCCTCGTGCATTACCCTGAGCCTAAAGAAGTAGAAGAAGTCAGTCCCAGCAAATTCAGACAATTGTATACGACATCAACTGGAGCTTCAAATTCAATGTCAAATTCTGCTCATCGTTTTGCGAGTCCTTCACAAAGTAGCTGGCGAAGAAACTCACAGTCAACACGAGAGCATTCATCTTACACCCGTAGTAGTAGTAGTGGATACAAAAGTTTTTTTGTCTGAAGGTGGGGAGCGATCGAAGCCTCCTAAACATCGACATGACATGCCTGCGAACCCAATCATTCAACAGACCATTCAGCAGGGCGTAACAGTGAAGTCACCTCTTCAGTGTCCCTATTGTCTTCAATTGCAGCTCTCTTCTTCTTTTTTACTCGAGTCTTCTTTTGGCTTGGTGTTTGAAGCAAATAGTATCCTGAAATGTTCTTCATTCTTGATGTTCTTAAGCTTTTCTTGTTCAATCTAATTTATTGAAATATTTGAAGAATCTTTTATCTTTCTCGTTGGATCAGATTTTCTACAATACCAAGTCCATGGGGCTAGAATAGTTCAATTTTATCCTTTCCATTTAATTTTTTATTAATATCCATTTCCTTTTAAAATGTGAAAACACTCGAAAAGAGTTTGAGCGTGGATTACAAATTATCACTGTAGCATGATCCTAAAATTGTTTTTAAAAAGAAAAAAAAAATCAGCGATAAAAAAAAGTTTCAAAACAACCCTAAATCACCCACTCCAAGTCCAAGGGCATGAACTGGCGGCTGACATACTTAGTTGTAAAGAAGTGTGTGTGTGGGGGTCCGTCCTCAAAAAGCCAGCAGCATTTTTGTCCTTCTCTTTGCCGCTTGCTCCAACCTGCCATGTGCTCTGTGGTAAGAGTTTTCAAACCACCACGTGCCCTTCAAAAAACTTCA
Organism: Zanthoxylum bungeanum; assembly: GCA_019454045.1. Taxonomy (NCBI): domain Eukaryota; kingdom Viridiplantae; phylum Streptophyta; class Magnoliopsida; order Sapindales; family Rutaceae; genus Zanthoxylum; species Zanthoxylum bungeanum. Next base: position 374,620 of record SKCR01021026.1, on the reverse strand, counting down.
CCACCCACTATTTTTGTCATTTCCAGATCTACCCTGCACTAAGTTTATTGGAAAATTATTAAATTGGTCCTTAAATCTTTCTAAAATTCTAATGATTGCATGACTTATTTATTTATATCAAACAAGCCTTTTTTATCATAATAAGATGATTAATTATTCCTCTAGTGTTTAGTCATAATAAAATAGCACAAGCATTAGCCCAAGTAACACCCTACAATCTACATGCCCAAAATTATAAGCCAAATGAGGACTACTAAAAAAAACACTTAAAAATAAATCAAATTAAAACTAAAGTCTAAAACCAAAATTTATAAGCCACTTGATTAATAAAAATAAGCTTTGGTGGTTTGGGATTGTCGTTGATAAAAACTAATTTAAATGTTTGATAATTTTTTTAGATATTACTTTTACAAAATCACCACATCTACAATAGAGTTTTGAAATGCATGAAAGGATAATCTTTTCAAAATCTAATTTTGAAAATCAGCTTTATCCTTAATAAATATTCAAACTAATTAAATAAGGATAATTTTAAGTTTATCCAACTCAATTGACTTTTTCGAATGTTTTTAAAGAAGTGACCCATTATACTTTGATTGTACAATATTGGTATTATTAGTTGAAATTTGTAGTTAATTTTATTATTATTTATTTTGAGATAAAAAATTAAAATAGAAAATAAAATTAATAAAATATAAATATTATTTCTTAATTGCTAATTTTTGTATGTACATTAAAAAAAAAAATATGTATATAAATATTATATGTGTGATTAATTTGTGTACATATAAAATAAAATAAAATAATAAAAAGTATCCGTGTTAGTCATTTGAATTCTTATAGTGGTTTAATAGTAAAATTTACGAAATAAAATAAAGAATAAAGCACAATTATTTGAAAAGTTACAATATTAGTGTTGACGGTCGATTTTTGTTACAGGGGTAGTTCTGGAATAACACTCCTCAAAAAATCTCCTTCCAACTGTGAATTTGTTTGGTTTGAGGACCAAATACAAACTTAGCAAGAGGTAAGAAAACATACAACAAACAAAGGATTTAACGTGGTTCGGCGGAATGGATCCAACCTACGTCCACGGACACAAAGAAAATGAAGATTTTATTATGTGGTCGGGCTGGACTGCCCTCTCTACACAAGTGCTCGGCTGACCGACCTCTTACAAACTCACATTTACACTTAAGCTTTTTAGCTCTCTGTTACAAGTTATGCGTGAATAAATTTGGCTAACCCTTTACAATAAATTCTCAATATTTTTATATACTAAAACAAATTATATTATTACGATATCTTCGTGACGCCAATCACTTGAGTCATGCACCAATGTCAAGGCTCTTTCCCCCATCTGCTTTTGCGAACAGCCACCCTACGGTCTAACACACATGCCTTCTGATGCCTAAATCTCATTAAACCATGCTACCATTGGCCGCCGCCACACATTATGTAGTGTCAGAAGATTAAATAGTCACATGTTCCCATCACATCATACCTTTTTTAAAGAATGTGTGTCCCTATGCCTGATTCCAACTAGCTGATCATGATTATATGATTAAAAGCCAATACCCCGACCAGCCCTATCAGGTCAGAAATCAGGAGTGACGGTTACCGAGCAATCAACTATCTGATCTGTCATAAACATCTTCATTCCTCGGGTCGGGTGAAGTACATGAACCGACCTGACCCTTGGCCATCAGAACTTTTGGATCGAAAATGAAAACAAAACACTTTTGCATATGCTTCATTTGCCCGAAAATTGAGAATCAAAACAAATCTAGATATTTTAATTTTTGTTTCAATTTAATTAAATGGAAAGTATTAGTTAATTTGTTCATTAGATCGTTACAACATTTAATGAAATGGAACAAGTGTAACCAATCAACCTTAGCCATTTAAAAGGTAAATGATGACTAAAGATATTCATTACTTAATTAATTTAATCATATAACATTTATATAATTAAATAATTAAATATAAATATCTTAAATATATGTATATATTTACAATAAATAATCAAAATAGTGTAAGGTTTAAGGGGTATTATCGGGTAACAAAGCAGAACGCGAAAAATCCAATTTTGAAATCTGAAAAATTAGATTTTCCGCGTTCAGTTGCATTACCCGATAATACCCTTTAAAACCCCTAGAAAATGGTATCAGAGCGATTCTGATTCTAGGCCCTTGATATGATCGGCCTTTAAATCTAATGTTTGATCTTGTCTTTGCTTGATACATGCATGTTTTAATTTAATTTGATTAAATTTAGTGTATATGACACTTTACAGAAAATCCTTAAGTAATAAGGTTGTATGTTAATTATGTATTTGATGCATGTTACATGGTCCGTCTTGTCAATACAGTTTATGGATATCTTTTCTATGACTACATCCGAGAACGTGCCAAAGCTGTGAGGATGTATCCGATAGAAATTTATGCCGAATGTATAATGATACTAGATAAATTCAAGCAAAAGCGGATTCCTGAACGTGCCAAAGCTGTCAGGGTTACACAAATAGCTTCAATTTATCATTGACGAGTTTAACCTTGGTACACCTCATTATGAACATGTCAAATCTGTCATAATGAGAAATGACCAGAACTAGAAAAAATGAGTCACTAGTGAGTGATTGACAATGAGTTGTCTACCTAATGAATATATGTTGGCGAGAATGTGCCAAATTATTGTGAGATGAAATATATTCATGGGGTCCACCTTTCACTATTTGTATTTAATTTACTTATTAAATCTTTGTGTTCTGTTTTGGGATTGCAGTATTGCATGATTTAGTGGGAGAGGCATTTTAGATTTAATCCATGATCTAGCTAATGCTTTTGATATTATAAGAAACTGTTTAATTCTGCTAACCATTTTTCGTAATCTATATGATAGATTTACGATGGCGGCACAATCGCCTAATCCTTTTGCACGTATATTGGATAAGGACAAACTGAAATACGCTGAGAACTTTGCCGATTGGGATATGGATTTAAGGATTGTCCTTGAATCCGAAAAGTTGGGATATGTATTTGAGGGTCTGCTGTCCCTTACTGTGTCTGAGGATGCAACACCGGCTGAACTAGAAACTTTCTAGTCTTGGAAAGACGATGATTTAAAAGTTAAATCGTACATTCTAAGTTCACTGGCATCGGAACTCAAGAGGCAGTACTATAGCATGGTAGATGCATATAGTATGATGATGCGATTAAGAGAATCGTATATGAACCAAGAACAAGTTGTTGTTCATAAAGTGGCGATTAAAAAATTATTCCATGCGCGACTGGACGATGGGCAAGATGTGAGCTCGCATGTTCTTCACTTGATCGATTTGATCAAACAACTGAGGCAAGATAATCTCCCTCTGAATGACATTCTCGGTATGGGTGTCATTTTTAGTTCGCTCTCAGCATCTTATCACCAATTCGTAATGTACTTCAACATGAAGCAGATTATCTATTCCTACCATAAACTGCATAGGATGCTGATAACTACCGAAGAGGACCTAAGGAATGGAGTACCGACAGGCTAGGCCAAAGGGAAAGAAGACGAAAACGAAGAAGAAGAAGGGTTTCGATCCTCCACTGCAAGGAAAGATAGCTAAGCCCAAAAGGGCATTTGAAGAAAAATGCCATCATTGCAGCAAAATCGGGCATTAGAAAAGGAACTATCCTGACTACATTGCCCAGATAAGAAAAGAGAGAGTATCTACATCAGGTACATTTATTTTTCCAGTTATTGATATCTCACTAGCTTGTGAAACTGTTACATCTAGCTGGATTTTGGATTCTGCTTATCCTGTTCACATTTACAATTCATTGCAGGTGTTGAAGGAAAGTAAGAAGCTGAATCCCGAAAAGATACAGTTGCATTTTGAGAGTAAAAACTCTCTGGATGCAGTTGCAGTGGGAGTATACGAGATCCCCTTGCCAAGTGGGAGCCTTTTGTTAAATGATTTCTATGTTGTACCACGATGTGTAGCAAATATTATATCTATTTTTGTATTAGATACATAAAGTTATCATGTTAATATTATGAACTATCTTTGTATTTATATAATAAACGTAATATTTAGATCATTTGTTTTCCAAATGAGCATGGTCATTATATATTGCATGCTTCTAGAGATATTTTGAATACTATGATTAATAAATATAGTTTACCTGTAGTTAATAATACTGAACTATGACATATCAGGCTAGGTCATATAGGCGTGCCAATTAGTTAGGAATGATTTGATACCAGATCTCACCATTGAACCTTATCCAACTTGTAAATCATGTATTCATGGTAAGATGACCAAAGCCTCATTTTCTGGTGTTGGACACTGCGCCACTAACTTATTGGAACTCGTACATTCTTGTAAGGGTTTTTAGGGGGAATATCGGTAATGCAGCGGAAGCGGTGGAAAATCAAATTTTCCGATTTCAAAAATTTTTCTCGGATTAATTAAATAAACATATTTATTTAATTATCCAATAATCAAATCATGAAATAAAATTCAATAAATCATATTTAAGTGAATTTACCGAATTGCCTTTACACTTGGTATTTTGTCCATTTTAGTCCGAAATTGATCTAATCAATTTTGAATGATTCTAAATCATTTCTAAGATGAACTTAGCATGTTCAAAACATCAAAACACCAAGGTAACACAAAATCCCCAAATTGAGTCATATGGCCGAATGCACCACTTTGGTGCCAAAGTGTGCACTTTGTCATTTCATGCATCAAAACACATCAAGATGTAATCCATGAACATGAAAATTAACATGCATCATATAAACATCCAAATGCACAACATATATGAAAAGCCCCAAATTTGGAATTGGTCATGAACCCTAATTTTTCAATTTCATCAAATTGGACAAATTAGACCAAATTGGTTAAATCCAACACTTCAATTATCTTTCTTCCATCCAATCAAAGTCTCAACACAATGAAACAACTCAAGATCAAATTTAGGTCATTTAAGAGTGGGTCAACAACTCTAGATTAGCAACATGGTTTCCAAAACCCTAAAAGAATGTTTATAACTACAATAGTCACAACCTTCCTTCATCATACATGCTCAACACTTCCATCAAAACTTCCTTCAACAAAAACACAAGAAATAAAGAAAGAAATAACCTAAGAACATCATATGTTAAAGCCTAGATCCTAAGGAATATTTTCCTTTCTAATAGCAAGTTGGAAAAACTTACTAAAATCCAAGCTTTCTTTGATTTCTTCTTTCGTTCTCACAAGGTTCCTTTGTTTCCATTAATGGAGTTTTCTTTGAAATGTATTAGGTTATCTAATGAAAGTGAAATGAAAACAATTTATACTTAGGACAAAAAAATTGCCCTTGGCCGAAATTGTGTATACATATATACCAAATTTCATTTCAATTTCATTTAACTTTACATTTGGTCAACTTGCACAAATATCTTAATAACACTTTATTAGATATTTATTTAAGTCAATAAATGCAACTAAGATAAATATAACTCTTATATTTAAATTGTCATGGCCGAATTTAATGGAAATTAAAGGAAAAGATATTTTTATTTTTAAACAATTTTAAATAAATATCTTAAGAAGTCAAAATCAATTTGACAACCTTTTCCTTTAATGTAAAGTCAAACTTTTACACTTATAATCATTTCCTTACTTTATCATTTGGTGAGATATTTATATTTTAATTATATTAATTATTTAACAATTAAATAATTAATTAATTAATTAAATACAAATATATCAAATATATGTATTATATTTACTTTAAATATCTCAAATACACATATTGATGATATATGTCAAATACCTTTATTTGACTATTTATTAATGTGTATTTAATAATATCATATATTAAATACAAATAAACATTAACTAGGAAATGACGGTTCGGCCCGTTCGCATGTATTTTACGTTTAACCTTTAAACGACTTTATAAATAATCAATATTATTTATATGTGTTGCTCTAGTGCTCTACGAGTTTATTTCATTATTGAGACTCTCTAGATTCAGGCATATCCGTCACGAAATCCAATTTCGTGTGCATAATTTATCCACCCGTAAATTATGACGATCACGGATAATCTGGCTGAATCATACAGGTCGAGGTCATTGCATACGTATAATCTCTCCGTCACAGGTATCCGGATAATCCCAGAGATATAGATGTAAACGTCAAATCTCTATAGGTATTATCCCGTCGACGTATTCATTAGCAATCTCTAAATAACATTCGGAACTTACTTCCGAAGTATACTGTGGCCACAGATTTAACAGACTGCTAATTATATATGGACTACCTATGCTTTGTACACAGAACTGACGGATCTTATCTTGACACACACAGGATATCCTGAGGATCAGTCCACACCCAACGAACAGGCGGAGGTCTGATCTAAATAGATCGGTGACGTGACTGCCATCTAAGTGTGGAGGATATCTCATACATCCACAGTGGTGTCTCAAGTCGAAGGACCACTATGCTACTCAACCAGAGAAGATTCTTATTGACGTTGGCGTACCATCCATTAAGAATCTTCGGTGAGCCGTTCAGTGTTTATCTAATATAAACACCTACATGTCTATACGAGTCTCCGCAGACTCATGGTTCATTAGGATAAACCATCGGACCGAGTCCCGATATACGACATGCACTGGTCTCAACAGATTTGACTAACCGACCCGTGTTAGTGAATCTTGACCAGGAACTTTATTTGATAATATACATTTAGCAGTGACACTTCCAATGTCAATTACAAACTAACTTTGTAACTGTGTACTGCATTATATATTATCGGGCCTTTGTCTAATATATATATATCACTAAACAATATTTAGTTTCAATCTAATAGTAATTAGATCGAATATATATATAAGAACAAGAGGTGCAACCACTAAATAAGTAGTATTATGCGAAAAATGGGATGTTCGTATTCATGAATCAGACATAAATACGATGCGGATTGGCGCTCTGAGCACCAACACCAACAATTCTGATGTACGTGTGGTCCACTAAATCAGAATGCTCACAGTGGTTATTCGTGCTACGTTATCTTTACTGAAGATCTATCACGGTACGATTATGTCTATCTGATGAGATATAAATCAGAAACCTTTGAAAGTTCAAAGAGTTCCGTAATGAAGTAGAAAAATAGATTGGTCAATATATTAAATGTCTTCAATCTGATCGAGACGGCGAATATATGAGTAGTAAGTTCATGGATTATATTGTTGGAATGTATGCCCTAGAGCTACATGTGATGTAAACGGTTTTATGTGTTTTTGAAATAAAACGATACATTATTCATTTATCAAATTGTTTGTTTAATTTTCGCATATTATATATCATCTTAAATATCCTAGATTACTTATGTACCTTCAGACTTAGTGTATGAGTGTCATATACAAGAGAATTTAAGTCTAAAGTTAGTAATCTTAAATAGTCCATAGAGAGCAAACAAAGCGGGTACTTTGTTTGTGGTTTATCTATAGCTGCAGTCCATTCTATATTTGTATGGAAATCTTGATCCGAATCATCCATGTAGAGACATGAGAATGGAGGCACCTTGTATGATGCGATCATATAGGACTAGACCCATATGGAAATGACATTTTTATAATATCCGTTAAACTAAGAAAGTCATTTCGATCTACTAGATGGTCATATAGATTGATCTTAATCCTGAGTGTACTACGAACTCCTGTATGGCAGGCTATGTCCTTTGATTTACAACGGTGAGGTTGGTGTAGCAGTCCCGACCAATAGCTACGTACTTTGGGGACACAGTTTGTTTTGTAGCTGATAACGTTTTACAAAGACATGGAGTTCACTCCTTCTTACGAGAAGTAGATGAGTATCTTTCTTAAGGGTTGATTCGGTACTTGAATGATTTGAGCGCTCAAATCTCTCTATTACGAATAGAAAGATTAAAATTCATAATAGTTATAAATAAATCGTTCATTAGAGAATTAATGGTACTTACGGTAAAAATAATTAGAGGGATATAACAGACATTATGATACGGCTCTAATTACGAGATACTCGTGAAGGGTCAATTCGTATGTAATGACTATATCGATGGACACCGACTTGGTTCGACTTTATATATCATCTGCGGCAATGAGAGTTCAACTTCAGGTTCTTAGTGGAAAAACCCGGAGTTAATAATTCGGAATATTTAATTAAGAGCTTAATTAATATTTCGAGATTATTAGAGCTCGGAACCGTAGGTCCTTTTAGTCCTCGTGCTAGCTCGATATACTATAGCGGATTTAGTATAATTAGATAGTCCAATTATATACTTACAAAAGAATAAATATTATTAATATGATTAATAATATTAATTATGTCACACTTAAAACTATATGTTAAAAGTTAATGTATGATTTGTATAATAAATGATTATATGATAATTATTTATTATTAATAATTAAATTATATATGATATAATCTAAATGAAGGCTAAAGATGGAATTTCATATTTATGGGTTTTGGAAACCCTTGGTATTACTTTGGTAGTTAATTCATTTAAATGGATGTTACTATTCATATTTGTAACATATATTTGCTTAAAGGTAAGTAAATGAGTTGTTACAAAAAATAAAAAAATTAACTATTACATCTTGTAATGGCCGAAATTACATGGCTAGAATAGGGAATGGATTTGATTATTTTGGAAACAAAATAATCATTTGCATTATTATTGGAAGTTATGACTTTCAATATAGTTAATTGCTTATTCAATTTTATAATGCTTATTCAATTTTATAACATTTTTTAATAATGGTAATTAAAATTTGATGTGACAAACTTTAATCTAATTCCTAGCCTTGGCCGAATTTGACCATATGGGGAGGGGATTGGTTGTTTTGTTTGAGAAACAAAATTGACGTAAGTATAAAAATAAAATTTGATTTTCTTTTGGCTCTCTCATACTTGGAACCCTAGCCACTTTCTTCTTCTTCTCTACCATTCTCTTAAAAGTTGAAAAACTCCATTGAAGAACAAGAAGAAGAAAAACAAAATAAAGTGTGACTAAAATCTCTAAATCGTTTAGGGATTTATTTTTGTGAGTGTAGCCCACACTACTTGCCGTTAGTTGTGAGACATAGCTTGGAAGACCTTGTGGCGTTGAACCAAAATCAATATTCTCCCCTTCTCTATCTCACGGCAGTGGGACTATTTTATTATCCATTGTCGTGAATCATATAATTGATTCAGGGCTCGGTTTGTTTTGTTTTAATTCGAGATTTTGGGAAACACCTAGGGAACCTTTTTAGGGCTGTATTGTGGTTGTATTTTGAGTGAAAAATCAGATCTAAAACATCCTTGCAGTTCACGCAAATTAGGGGCTGATTTGTGTGCAGTTTCATTGTATAACGGGTCCAAAACAGTCCATTATTTCACTGCAGTTCGGGGGCTGTTCGGGGACTGTTTCGGGGGCATTCTGGGGCTGAAATCTTATCCGAAACAGAAGTAAAATTTCAGTATACCCACTTGTTACATTCGGCCAAAGGAAGGGGAAAGCAGAAAATTTTTTGAAGTCTGATCCGTGTGCCTAATCGATTCCGCTGCGTGAAGAAAGTGTTTCCTACATATATGAAGGAGAATGGGATTCTCACTCAATATACTCCTCCAAGTACTCCATAGCACAATGGAGTGTCTGAGAGGAGAAATAAGACTTTATTGGATATGGTCTGATATATGTTGAGTTTTACAGATTTTCCATATTATTTATGGGGCTACTCTCTTTCAACAGTTGCACATCTTTTGAATAAGATTTCTTTAAAAGATGTTCCTACGACTCCATATGAAATATGGACCGGTAGGAAACCAAATCTTAATTATGTTAAGGTTTGGGGTTGTCTTGCCTATGTCATGATGGCTTAGCAAGATTAGCTTTCGCCTCGAAAGAAAAAATTTAAGTTTGTTGGATATCCTTCGAATACTAAGGGATATATGTTCTATGATAACGAGCATCGAAATGTGTTCTTAGCTCGCTTCACAAAATTTCTAGAGGTAGAATTTTATTCAGAAGGTGATAATCATAGATAGGTTGAACTTGATGTAGTACAACCTAAAAACAACGAACTAACAGAGGAACCTAAAGTTCAAGTAGATGAGAACCTTCAAACATACACACTCTGGAGGTCACAAAAGGGTATCTAGACCTCCTGAACGCTTATATTTGATATAAGAAAAGAGTCTCGATGTTCTCTTAGTTGAAGAGACTGACTCTTTTACCTATAGAGAATTGATGTTGGACATTGACTCTGTGAAGTGGCAAGATGTCATGAAATCCGAATTAGACTCAATGCATGATAATCATGTTTGGGACTCAATGCATGATTCTCACGGATGGGAGCCTCATGTTCTTCCCATGGATTTCATTTAGATAACTCTCTGTGTAGCACAGGCTGTTATTGGAGGATTCTTGGGTCTTCCTACCTTTTTTCTTTTCCCATATTCCCCTCACCAGTTTAGCTCCGGCGATGACTACAGATCTCATTCTATATGCACCGCTTTTCTCATTTCCACCACCACCTTCTGACCTAGCAATATTCTTTCCCCTTGTTATTTCTTCTCTTCTACGGCTGGGGCCTATCTCTATTCTTTCATCATTTTTCTTTTCTAACTCCTCCAATTTCTCCATCATGGCTTTCATGACGATTTGGATCGATTCTCTCTCCTTTAGTGCTCCTTGCCTCTCATTTCGTATAGTTTATTCCATCCTCTCTATCCACTCGGTTGTTGAACCTATGAAATCTGTGGTTTTCGTCTCCTGCCATCGCCTTAGTGTGTTTACTGTTTTTTGTACCCTTCCCCACAGACGACACCAACTGTTGACGGTTGATTTTCATTCCAGGGGTAGTTTTGGAAGAACGCTCCTCAAACAATCTCCCCTCAACTGTGAATTTGTTTGGTTTGGGGACCAAATACAAACTTCGCAAAAGGTAGGTGTACAGGCTAAAATTAGGCCCGCGGGAAAAATCGACATTTTTACCTCTGGGCCAACAATGAAACCAGAGACCAAATACCCAAAGCCCATTTTTAAAGAAAACCAAAGCCGAAGCCCGTCGCCCAACACCCATCGCTTATCATTTAACTATTTCATGGAAACGCATGAACCCATAAAATCCACCAATTAAATCAACAGTTATAGAGATGCTCATGAATACACCATCAAGGCTACAGTTACAGAAATCCCAACGATCAAGAAGTAAATAACACCACTTCAGAAGGCCTATAAAGAAGAAGAGCCAAGGCATAGAGAACAGAGTTCGACATTACTATCTATTAACATATAAGCCATAACACTCTGCCCTCACGACCATAAAACATAGATCGAGGTAACCTAAGACCTTAATCTCCTCACTTCCGACTTATCTATACTCTTCTGACTTGAGCGTCAGAGTGCCTACGACTTCCACCACACTGGTGGGCAATAACCTCATCGTTCATTCTACTCTTATTTTGTAGGTTCGCTTGTGCCATTCATTTCATTCTCGATTGTGGACCTCGACCGAAATCAGCTTTCACAGTAGGAAAACACATAATAAACAAAGGATTTAACGTGGTTTGACGGAATGGATTCAACCTACGTCCACGGACACAAATAAAATGAAGATTTTATTAAACGGTCAGGCTAGACCGATCTCTCTACACAAGTGCTCGGCTGACCGACCTCTTACAAACTCACTCTTACACTTAAGTTTTTAGCTCTCTCTTACAAGTTACACGTGAATGAATTTGGCTAAGCCCTTTTAATAAATTCTCAACCTCTTTTATATACTAGGGCAAATTATATTATTACGATATCTTTATGATGTTAGTCACGTGAGTTTGCCATCAATGTCAAGGCTATTTCCCTTATCTGCTTTTGGGAACAGCCACCCTACGGCCTGACACACCTACCTTCTGACGCCTAAATCTCATTAAACCATGATACTCTTGGCCGCCGCTACACGTTATCTAGTGTCAGAAGATTAAATAGCCACATGTTCCCATCACATCAAACCTTTGTAGAGAATATGCGTCCATATGCCAGATTCTAACTACCTGATCATAACTATGTGATTAAAATCCAATACCTCGACTAGCCCTACCAGGTCAGAAATCAGGAGCGACGGTTACCAATTAATCAACTATCTGATCTGTCCTGAACATCTTAACTCCTAGGCCCTCTGAACCTTTGGAACAGAAATCCCTTCTATACCCTTTTTGTTTTTAGAAGTTTGAATGTCCCAAAAACCACTATCAATAATTACTAAATTCGCCCTAAGTTTCTCTTATAATATATCAAATTTAATATAAGAAAATTTAAACATCTTAATTAATTAAATTGGGTATTGATGAAAATTAAATTCGGTATACATATCAAATTTGAGCAGTGATATTGAGACTAAATGAAGAAAAAATAATGACTAAAATTATTTATATAGATTAAATGAAGATTAAAACTAATCATAAAGCATATATATTATGTTTTAAAAATAATTTTTAACAATATATTACACGTACCTTATAAATAATTAGGGATGTCTGAAATTTACAACGGGACGGGGGGGTTTCTGTTAGAGTCAAATCAGGGAGGCGCACCGGAAGAAGCCATGTTAGGACGAAATCATAGTTTAAAATTTTTAAACTTACGAATAAATTATTTAATATCAAATATTAATAATTCATTCATATTTCACCTAAACATATTTATTTGATATCATATAACGACATAAATAATATAGAAACATCACGAAAATTTTGCGAAAATATTTTTCCGTAAAATAGCATAAAACACGTTTCTGACCAATGCTCATGGGGACTGCCCAGGTCAGTGCCCAGTTTACTGTTTGGGCAGTCGTTATCCGGTAACGTCGTTTTTCGTATTTTTCACGTATTTTAACTCGGAAATAATTTCCGATAAATATTTTTCTTGGGCAATTAAAATAAACTAATTTATTCTAATTACTCAATAAATAAAAACTGAATTTTTATCTGAAAAATCAGATTTGTCATTAATTGCTATGAGACAGCAAAGTTTTGCAATTTAATCATTTTGGTACTTAAATATTTAAATACATATTCAAATTGATTCCAAATCAATCCCAAAATAATTTATGCATGTCTAATACATGAAATCAGAAATTGCAACATAATCCAGAAACTTTTCCAGAATTACCGAAACAGTCCGGTATTTTTCATTAATTGTAAATTGACCCAATTTGTTCAAAACACATCAAGATCAAATCCAATCAATCCCAAATTTGACATACATAAAATATACATCAAATTATATCATATATATGAAAATCCCCAAAATTTGAATGGGTTAAGAACCCTAATTTCAGAAATTACTCAAATAGGATAATTTACATTAAATTGACGAAATTCAACCCTTTAATCATCCAATTACCACACCAATCAAGTCTCACCATCATGAAATTAATCAAAAAAAATTCTAGATTAATTATGAATGGCTAATTAACTCTAAAATGACAACTTTAATTTTCTAACTAATTAAATAAGCTTAATTACTTCTAATTAGCTTATTAATTAATCATACATGCTAAACACCTTCCAACAAGTCTCAAACCAATTTAATTACATATTTAAAGAGTATAGAAAATTCTAAACAATATATGTTAAAGCTTAGAAATATGGAAACAATTTTCTAGTTGAAGAAAGTTGGAAAATACTTACAAAATCCAATTTTCTTTAAGCCTTTTTCCCTTATTCTTCAAGTTTCTCTCAAACTTTCATTTGTAATTTATTTTGTAACTTCTTGTTATTTTATTGAGAATGAAACAAAAATCCTTATATACTTTCATCATTTGAGCGTGAATAACATGAAAAATAAATTCATGATTTTCAATTTCCATTTGATAAGTTACTTGTTTAAAATGATCACCATCACCTTTACAAGTGTTACCAATAAAAACATGCAATTTCTTAAAGCTAATCATGGTAAAGATATTTGTTTTTAAATTAATTTAATTATTTAACAATTAAATAATTAAATAATTAAATACAAATATCTTAAATTTATGTATTATATTTATATTAAATATCTCAAATACATATATCAATGATATATGTCAAATATCATAATTTGACAATTTAATTAATGTGTATTTAATAATATCAAATATTAAATATAAATACACATTAATTCGGAAATGACGATTACGTCTTGATTGCATGTATTATTCGTTTAACTATTAAACGAGTTATAAATAATCAGTATTATTCATAAACGTTGTCCTAGTACTCTACGAGTATATTTCATTAGTGAGACTCTCTAGATTCAGGCATATCCGTCATGAAATCCAATTTCGTGTCCATAATTCACACACCCGTAAATTATGATGACCACAAATAAACTCGCTGAATCATACAGGTTGAGGTCATTACATACGTATAATCCATCCGTCACAGGTATCCGGATTATCCCAGAGATATAGATATAAATATCAAATCTCTGTAGGAATAATCTCGTCGAAGTATCTATTAGTAATCTATAAATAACATTCGAACTCACTTCCGAAGTATACTATGGCCATAGATTTAATTGATTGCTAATCAATTATGGACTACTTATGCTTTGTCCACAGAACTGACGGATCCTTTCTTGATACTCACTGGATATCATAAGCATGAGTTCATACCCAACGAAACGGCGGAGGTCTGATTTAAATAGATCGGTGAAGTGATTGCCATCTAAGTGTGGAGGATAACTCATATATCCACAGTGGTATCTCAAGTTAAAGAATCACTATGCTACTCAACTTGAGAAGATTCTTATTGACGTTGGTATACCATCTATTAGGAAATCTTTGGTGAGTCGTTCAGTGTTTATCAAATAAACACATACACGTCTATATGAGTCTCACAAGACACATGATTCATTGGGATAAACCATCGGATCTAGTCCAATATACAACATGTACTGGTTTCAGTGGATTTTACTAATCGACCCGTGTTAGTAAATCTTGACCAGGAACTTAATTTGAGGATATACAACTTATAGTGACACTTCCCAATGTCAATTACAAACTATGTTACAACTGTGCACTACGTTGTAAATCCTGGGGCCTTTGTCTAATAGATATACATATCACTAAACCGGATTTAGTTTCAATCTAATCGAAATTAGATCGAATACATATATAAAAGACAAGAGGTGCTACCATTAAATTAGTAATATCATGAAAAATGTATTGCTCGTATTCATGAAGACATAAATACGATCCGAATTGACGCTCAGAGCACCAACCTTAACAATTTCTTATTCTAGAAATGAACGAGGATTATGTTAAATCTACATCCCTACACATTAACCAAGTTTTTATTTATTTATTTTAAATTTGTTTTATAAATATATTCAAATTTTAATTTAATATATATAAATAAAAAAAAATCTATTAATATTTATAAAAATATAATATTATAAATATTATAAGGATCTAAATAAAATAATTATATATATATCTATCTAATCAATTTCTTATGAGAGATACATCATTCATTTTATTAAGTTATAAATAAAACAAAAAGATAGAAAATATGGAATTCAATTTGTTATATAAATTGAGATTTGTGTGATAAATAATATCAAATTTTTGAATATGTATGCTTGATTTTTAGATAAAGTATTAGTTCAATTAATATGTTTCTCAATTATTTAAATTTATTTTAAGAAAAAATTATTTATTATTCGGGGTTCGGAGTGTTAGGGTTGATGCTCTGAGCGCCAATTCGTATCATATTTATGGCATACTAGCAATCATTTTTCCATAATATTACGTATAAATGTTAGCACCTCTTGTCTTATATATATTCAATCTAATTTAATTTATATCGAAAGTAACTAAGCTTAGACAAAGATTCGAGAATATATAGTAGTCACACAGTTATAATAAGGCTTGTAATTGACATTGAGAGGTGTCACTACTTGTTATATATTATTAAATAAAGTTCATGATTGAGATTTATTTACACGGGTCGGTTAGTAAAATCTGTTGAAACCGGTACATGTCGTATTTTGAGATTAGGTCCGATAATTTATCTCAATGAACATGAGTTTTTGGAGACTCTATAAATATATAGGTGTTTATTTGATAAGCACTGAATGACTCACCAGAAGTATTCCTAATAAATGACACACCAACGTCAATAGAAATATTTCTGTGTCGATTGGCATATCTAGTCCTTTAACTTGAGATACCACCATGAATGTATGAGTGATCCTCCACATTTTGATCACCGGTCAACTAGACCAGACCTTCGCTTGTTCGTTGGGTATGGACTGATGTTCATGATATCATATGATGTATCCAAGGAGGACCTGTCAGTCCCGTGTGCGAGATTTAGGCATCTACTTCATATTTTTTAAATCACTGGTCAGAGTATATTTTAGAAACGAGCTCCGAATATTGATTAAAATATCACGAATATGTGACGACATATGTATGAATTATACACTACGGAGATTTGATTTTCTCATCTATATATTCGGTATAATTTGTATAGCCTGTTATAGAGGGACTATATGGTATGCCTAGAACTCGACTTGTATGATTCACCATGATTATTTACGGTCGTCATAATTTGTGAATGAGAAAATTATGGACACGAAATGTGTTCGTTTCACTATTAAGTATACTTGTATGGCACTAGGGCAATTAATTACGAATAATATGGATTATTCGTAATATAACATATGTCTATGTATTTTTTTATATATAATGTGTATATGTATATGATACATAATTTGATTAGCTAGATACACATTAAGTTCAATTGAATTTTGACATATGTCAAATAAATAATTATATAATTAATTAAAAGTTAATTATTTTGATAATTATTTATTATGGAATATTCCTTATTTAAAGCTTATTAGATAAGCTTTATACATGTCAAAATTATAACCAAACATTAGAGTGATATTTGGCTTATTTTTGGACCATGTATTTTATATTATCAAAATGAGTGGTAAAATGACCAAAATACCACTCTCTTTATAAAGCATGATTTTCGGCCAAGGTTTAAGGATGATGAAAACTTTATTTTCATTTTGGGTTAGGCTTGGAGAAGCTCAAAGTGTTGAGTTTATGGTTCAAAAATCAAGATTTCTTTAATTCACCAAAATTAGAAAATGTGAAAAAACAATTGGGAGTAACCAAGATAGAATTGGAGAAATTAAGGTAATTTATAATTTTATTTGGTTGAAATTTATTTAATTTAATTTTTTTTTTTTATGTTTTCAATTTATTATATTTGATATAATTAAAGTTCTTTCATGTTTGCTGTTAATTGATGTTTAGAAACCCTAATATGAAACCTTTTGATGCATGTGTCAAATTAATTAAACTAATTAGGTGTAAGAAATCAAATTGTCATTCTAGAATTACTTGAGTCATTCCTTGGTGACCTAGAATTGTTTTTGAGTTGCTTTATGATGGTAGACTCTCAATTGGTAATTAAATATTTGCATGATTTTGAATTAATTAGGTGATTAATTATATAATTAATTTAATTATGATTAATTTGTGAAATTGAGATATTGTGGATGAAATTGGATGTGTAATAATGCGTATGAAAATTTTTCAAAATTTTTGGAATTATTCCAAAAGCGTTTTGAGAATTTTCCGTAAATAACGCATTAGGGGTAAAATCATAATTTATTGAAATTACGATTTTTTGGGCATTGATACAATACTTGGATTATTGTAGCAGTACATATAATGAGTAGAAAAATTTTCAAAATTTTCGAAATCATTTTAGAAGAATTTTGGGAATTTTCGATGAAAACCTCACTGTGGACAAAATGCTAATTTATTGAAATTATAGTGATTAGCCATAGCCCATAGCTACAGTAATTGGATTACTATATCAGTAGGCTAGTCCGGTTACATGACAAAACTAATTGTCCGATTATCTAGATCGTCTGGTTCGGTGAATTAGTAAATTGGTTAAAGTGTAACCTTGAAAAGTGTTTCCGGAAATTTTGTCATGAGTCTTTATGCGTAATCACTCTTAATATTTGATATTAATGAGAGATTGAGTCAAAATACAGACAAATTATAGGTATATGATATTGATTAATTTATTCGATTTAAAAATCGATTTCACTGGCCGACGCGCTTCCGCTGTATTTACCCCAACATGGGCTCTTCGAGATCCCCTATTATTATTTAATGATCTTTATCTCATATTTTGAAACAATTACGAGAGAAATCGAGGAGATAGAGCCATGTGAAGATTACTGGGGACAAATACGAGAATGTCGATCTCCCCCTCCCATTGCCATCCCTCATCTATATATCATTTTTAATTGTAATTTTAATTTTAATTGTAATTTTAATTGTAATTTTAATTAAATACAGGAACCTGCATGATAATTACCGGAAAACTTGAAAACCACAGTAGAATCAGATCTCACATGCATTTGCTGAAACTGGAAACGACAGCGACCCACGCTTAATTAGTTAATAATTATCTCAAGGGAATATTGGAAACCATCATTTACTCAGCTGCCCCTGGCATTTGAAATATTACCCAACAATTATTCCCCTTATTTATAAGAAATATCCCCTTGCCCCCCTAATGTTACAAATATTCAGTTAGAAGTTCATTTTTCAGATCCTTTATCATTTTGTCAGAGTATATAAGTTTGTAAAAGAATCTGTATCCCTATCATTAATATAATTTATGTTACAAAAGAAGGACTTGAAAACAATAATTTATTTCTAAACTTTGGCACTTATATAATCTTTTATTCTTAAATTGTAATTTACTCCACAGCTAACAATTATTTGAAAGAATTAAATTACCCAATCAAATTGATCGAGTATTTTTTAAATAGCTTTATTTAATTAATCACTTAATTCGAATTTTAAGAAAGATACTTAATAAAATTAATTTAGAGTTTGCCCACAATTACTCCAACACTCTTTAGGGCAATGATAATATTATTGATTAATTTTATAAACCCCAGTTGAAAATTTTAATAATGCCAGTAAAAAAAATAAAATTAATTTAATTTTTTTAAGATGGAAAAGAGAAAAGTAAATTAAGAAAAATTAAACAAAGGAATAATAATGAGTGTGGGTCGGATATGGATGATAAAGGGTCGGATGTGGCATATGGATGTTAATATTCGCATTTGATCTGTTCATTTAAAGGGTATGAAAATCTTACATGTATCGAGCGCTTGTTCACTAAGGATTATACCTATATTTGAACGAAGATGTTAATGTCCGTACTTGACCCATCCAACCAACGAATATAAAAAATTATTTCATTATCTGCTCCTAAAATTTAAGCCCCCACAAATTAGGGGGTGGCAAAACGAATCAACGAATCGAATTTGTATCGAATCATAAACGAATCGAATCAAAATGTGATGGATTCGTATTCGATTCATTTATTAAACAAATCCTAATATCAGGATTCGTATTCGATTCGTTTATTAAACGAATCGAATACGAATATTCGTTTATTTGTTTAGTCAATGATATTATTTAATAAAATAATTTACCACACTTGATTTACATTAATTTTTCATAAATATATACATATGAAATATGTAATTAATATATTTACTAAAAATACCTCACCAAATATCGAAAATATTACTTTTCTATGATATTAGTTATAATTTCTCGAATCTTAATTGAAAAATAACAAGAACTAGCAAATAAAAATAATAAAACGAATCCTAAACGAATCATGAGATTAAATTCGTATTCGATTCGTTTAATATACGAATCGAATCGAATTGACCCATTTATTAAACGAATCCATTGTTTCAAACCCGTATTCGCTTTAAAGCGATTGAATCGAACGAATAAACGAATTCTGACTCAAATTACCACTCTTACGGTCTTACCACAAAGCCATCACCGCGATGATTTTTATCATTGACAATGCAGTCGTTTGTCACATGGGGCCATGGCCAAAGATAATTTTGCTGTTTTTTTATTAATAAAGTTGTCAGTAAGGGCAGAGCGTAGCAAATAAAACCTATGTGAAACATAAGTTATATCTAGACCTGTCGAGTAGGGGTGGTAAAACGAATTATCGAATCAAATTTGTATCAAATCATAAACGAATCGAATCAAAATACGATGAATTCGTATTTGATTCGTTTAATAAACGAATCCTAATATCAGGATTCATATCCGATTCATTTACTAAACGAATCGAATACGAATATTCGTTTGAGCTATTATTCAATGATATAAGTTATTATAATTTATTTACATTAGTTCTTCATAAATGTATAGATATGAAATATATAATTAGTAGATTTACTAAAAATAACTCACCAAATATAGATAACATTATTTTTTCTTTAGTCATTGGCAATTAATTAAATTTTTTTTTTTTTTAAATTTTGAAATCGTTGGAAAGCCCACCACCAAACCACCAATTTCAGGTTTAAGCAGAGCAGGTAAAACCCTCGGCTGTCTTAGGCTGTTACAAGAAACGCACTTATTGGATTCGAAACCAGGACCTCAAGATGAGATCATGGGCCCTACACCACCAAGTCACAACTCTTGGGGACCATTGGCAATAAATTCTCAAATCTTAGTTGAAAAATAATATCAACTAGTAAAAGAAAATAATAAAATGAATCTTAAATGAATTAACGAATCAGTGATGTTAATTTCGTATTTGATTTGTTTAATAAACGAATTGAATCGAATTGACTCACGAATCCATTTTTTCAAATTCATATTTACTTTAAAGTGAATCGAATCGAACGAATAAACGAATCATAACCCAAATTGTCACCCGTATGGTGGAGAGGTAGAAACATACAATTTTTTTTTTCAAAAAGTGTAATAAAGGTTAATTGAAAAGACAAAATTAATCCATGTACCGGCATATTTACTAGGCAAGGTTCCGGGATGAGTCATGACTCATGAGTTTGAATGTCTGATGACATTACAACAGCAAGGGAGTAAGTGGACATTTCTAAAACCTTAGGGGATGATTGGATAGATATTTGAAATACGAGGCGGCTAATTGAACTTTCCCTTATTGCTTATAAGACTGACAACACACTCCCATCGTAACCTCAGCCCACCTCTCGTGTTCACAATCGCAAATCAGGTACCAGCTCTAAACCTCTCCTTTTAGGTTAATTACTCGATTTAACTAATTTCAGCTCCAGAGACTCTTTGATCTGAACTAAACTGCTATAATCTAAAATTGGAGTAAATGGGGTTCCTTTTTTTTTTTTTTTTTTTTTTTTTTTTTTTTTTTTTTTCTGATTTTGGTTTTGATTTGCAGTTGAAAATGGATGAAACCAACAAGTTATACAATGTGGGTCTGCTCGTTGTGGCCACAATTGTGGTGGCCAAACTTATATCATCTCTTATAATGCCTAGATATACTAAGCGTGTGCCTCCAGTTGTTAAGGGTTACCCTGTGATTGGTGGCCTTGTCAAGTTCTTGAAAGGACCCATTATAATGATCCGTGAGGAGTACTCGAAACTCGGGAGTGTCTTCACTGTCAACTTGTTTAATCGAAAGATTACATTCTTGATTGGCCCTGAAGTGTCAGCACACTTCTTTAAGGCCCCCGAATCCGATATGAGTCAGCAGGAAGTGTATCAGTTCAATGTGCCTACTTTTGGTCCTGGAGTAGTGTTTGATGTCGATTACTCGATTAGGCAAGAACAGTTCCGATTCTTCACTGAGGCACTTAGAGTGACCAAGTTGAAGGGATATGTGGATCAGATGGTTGCTGAAGCCAAGGTAAGCAGTTTCAGCGAAGTCTTGAATTATTGGACTTTTATGGGATTATTTTCTTTACATGTTTTGGTTGAATTATGTGTATGTGTATATAAGAATAAGTCTTTGATCTGATGTCTTTATGTTTTCTTATTATGGTAATGATATAATTTAAAACATTTTTTATTCAGATGTTAAATACTTAAATTGCGGCATGTTATTTAAAATTATAGAAGTTGATCAATTCTTTGGACTTGATTCAATTGCAGGAAATTTTCTGCTCATCTGGATAAAATAGTTTTATGTTTTCCTCTCATCAAAACAAAATAACATTCTAAATTTTACTTTTTTCTTCTCTCGCGCATCATGCTTGGCTAAAAGGCTGCTCTTTAGCTTTTGATTGGTCTCTCTGTGCTGATCTGTCTAATTTGATACGCTTGCTATTATTTAGATTTGATGTGATTTGAATTTTGAAGTTCCGTACTTCCTAAGTATCTACATCTTAGTGTCACGGCTCCTAATATTTGTATCTTCATCCTGGAACTCGGCAGGATTACTTCTCAAAATGGGGAGACAGTGGTGAGGTGGACCTGAAGTATGAGCTGGAACATCTGATCATCTTGACTGCCAGTAGATGTCTCCTTGGTCGGGAAGTTCGTGATAAGCTTTTTGATGACGTGTCTTCTTTGTTCCATGACCTTGACAATGGGATGCTCCCCATCAGTGTTCTTTTCCCATATCTGCCCATCCCAGCTCACCGCCGTCGTGACCGGGCTCGCAAGAAGCTTGCAGAAATCTTTGCTAACATCATCACTTCCCGTAAATGTGCTGGAAAGTCAGAGAATGACATGCTGCAATCCTTCATTGACTCAAAGTACAAAGATGGTCGCCCAACAACTGAGTCTGAGGTCACTGGTTTACTCATTGCTGCTCTGTTTGCTGGGCAGCACACCAGCTCAATCACCTCCACTTGGACTGGGGCCTATCTCCTCAGGTACAAGGAGTATCTATCTGCTGCGTTGGAGGAGCAGAAAGACCTGATGAAAAAGCATGGGAAAAAGGTCGATCATGATATCTTAGCTGAGATGGATGTCCTCTATCGATGCATTAAGGAAGCCCTGAGACTCCACCCTCCATTGATCATGCTTCTGCGAAGCTCACACAGTGATTTTACAGTGCAAACCCGTGAAGGGAAAGAATACGACATACCGAAGGGACACATAGTTGGAACATCACCAGCATTTGCAAACCGGCTTCCTCATATTTATAAGAATCCAGACAGTTATGACCCTGATAGGTTTGCTCCTGGAAGAGAAGAAGACAAGGTCGCAGGGTCATTCTCTTATATTTCCTTTGGTGGTGGTAGACACGGATGCCTTGGTGAGCCTTTTGCATATCTGCAGATAAAGGCAATATGGAGCCATTTGTTAAGAAATTTTGAATTCGAGCTGATATCACCATTCCCTGAGATTGACTGGAACGCAATGGTTGTTGGTGTGAAAGGAAAGGTGATGGTGCGATACAAGCGCAGGGAGCTTTCCGTTGACTAGACAGGAAAGCAGTGCAAGTATGTTGTCTAGGATGTTATAAGCATCTCTACTAAGGTTTGTTTGAACTGCTGCTGTCGTACTCTTATCATGTGTGATCAGAGAGGCCCTGGCTTTTTTTTTTTTGATGAACTGAATTTTAACAATTGCTTTCTTTCCTTTACCCGTGATGATTTATGTAGCTTAGCTTTTGATTGAGTCTCAATATACCGGATTAAACACAGAAGCACAATGCTAAGAAACAATCTTAATACTGTTGAATGTGATCAAAATGAAGAAGAGACAGCAGAGTATCAGTCGATCCATATTGGAGTGCCACCTCAAGAATATTTGTTGACTATACAGTCAGTAAGTTGTTTGGGCTCCAGTGTCAAGTCAGCAAATCGTGTGGGGCTGAAAGAAAGTCTCTCTTTCGCGTGATAGTGGTCAGGGAGGTTGTTGATGAAGATGAAATACACTTGCCGGAATTCCAACCCTACAGTTTTGTGTTTCCAGTGCTAGGAGTGGAACACTGCTGCTGAGCAATAATGAAGATAATGTGTGAGCGGATGGGGATGGCAAAAATATTCATGTCCATTAGATATCCAACTATCAATCCGATTGGATATTGGGTGGATAATGGATGGATATAGATATTATTCTAAGTCTAATATCCAAGTAAAAGTAGAAAAATACAAAGTGTGTTAATTAAAAAATTTATTGTCAAAAATGTTTTTATAATATAACTATAAAAATTAATATGATGAGTCCCGTCAGCACCTAGGCTGGCCTCAGTGGTGAGACTTGATCTGGTCCGAAGCCGGGACCTGATCCTGTCGGAACCCGACTGGCGGGATCCAGTCCATATTGGATATTTATGGATATCCATATTCGTGTGGATAAAATCCATATTTATATCAAATATTTAAATGTGATATCTTATCCCTTAACAAGAGCTATTTGTTTTGAAATCTAACTACTCATTACCCCACTAACCACTACTCCTAACATAACACTAACTCATTCTTTTTCTTTTATATAAATTGAAACTAAATCTAAGCAATTCCCTTATTTTGTGTGTGGCTGTGAACAATTAAGAGTAGATATTGTATTGAGTTTCCAGAACCAGTAAAGAGTAAGATAGATATTGTATTGAGTTTCCAGAACCAGTAAAGAGTAAGATAGATATTGTATTGAGTTTCCAGAACCAGTAAAGAGTAAGAGGGAGAAATAAATCCGTAGATAGAGAAAACACAACCAGTATAGAGAGAGAAAGTTGGGTAGGAGAGAGAAAAGGTCGTTCGACGTTGTCCGATCATCTTTTTCGGCAAGTGACCACATCAGGAGAATCCACTCGCTGAGACGAAACCAACGCCACCGATCCGACAGCGGATTCCTTCTCACGCGCCGCCACGCGCCTCCACGTGCCGCCTCGCCGTCGGTTCACGCGCCCCATGAGCCATCGTGCGTAATCGACACCTCCCGGACCAGAATCTACGCCTCGTCGAGATACGCGAGTTAGACACCTCATTTGCCCAATTCGGACCTTCGGTTGTCGTGAAACGAGCCTAGTACGAGAGTTAACGGTGTTTGATCGTTCGTTAGTGATCGTCGAGCATCAGCCATTACCATCATTTCCGTTGTGATCCTGGTGTCGTGTTCTATCCGTTAATCACCTCGTTCTGAAATTCTGAAGTCGTTGGAGCTCGGTACGTTATATTTTACAGTTTTAGGGGTGTTTGTATCTGTAATATTTTGAGAGTTTTGGACTTATTCGTAATTTGGCATGTTTAAGGACCTAAATGAGTGAATTCTGATTTGTAATGAGTAATAGGAGATAATTGGAAGTTTTGGGACTAAATTGATAATATTGGAGAGTATTGGGGTTAAATCACAAATTTGGATAGTTTATGGGTAAAATCATAATTTTAGTAAAATATGGGGACCTTATCGTAATTTAATACTTTTTTCAGATTTTAGCGAGGACATATAGATATAGAGAGTTTTGCGTGGATTGAGGTAAGTACAAAGCGTGATGATTCTCTTAACATAAATGTTTATTGATTGATGTTTGCAATGTGAACTATGTAATATAATATAAATAAATTTATATATGTAATATTGAAAATTTGACTGAATAATTGATAGCATGGGAACGTAAATTGTGAATATAACTTCTGAGTATAAATTGTACGCTTGTAACATGAATCGAAGTATTTGAGTATTGTGTGACTTTGAGATGAGTTGATGGATGAAATGCGATGAGATGTGTTGTATTGGATGCTGTGTGAGATTATTGTTATGATACCGGATTTTGTATGATAATGGTCGGATATGCGAGATTTTACGAGATTTATGCGAGATTAGCAAAGACGTGTGGTTCAATCCCCCTCTTGCACATTTATGCGAGATTATATGGTGGGAAACCTTAGGAGTAAGAGATAAGACTCTCTTAATGATTTCAATCCATTATTATACCGAATCCGGATAGCAAACCTTGTTTGATAGAGATGTGTTGTTGTAAAGGCTTTTTAGCGAGTATTGCTACAGTGGAGGAATGTGGATCAATGCAGATAGTAGATATTTCAGTTGTGAGGGAGTACCATGACGTGTTTCCTGATGAGTTACCAAGATTACCTCCATGTAGAGATCTAGAGTTTACTATAGATTTGATGTCTGGCACCGCCCCTATTTCGATAACTCCATACCGTATGGCCCCAGCAGAAATGAAGGAGTTGAAAGAACAATTGCAAGAGTTGTTAGATCTAGGATTTATTCGGCCTAGTGTTTCACCTTGGGGAGCACCTGTATTATTTGTGAAAAAGAAGGAAGAGACTTTAAGATTGTGTATTGATTATTGTCAGCTCAATAAGGTAACGGTTAAGAATCGATACCCGTTGCCTCGTATCGATGACTTGTTTGATCAACTTCAGGGAGCCTCAGTGTTTTCAAAATCGATCTTCGATCGGGATATCATCAGATGAGGATTCAGGTGTGGATATTTTGAAGATTGCATTCCGTACTAGATACAGACTATGAGTTCTTAGTGATGTCATTCAGACTTACTAATGCACCAGCAGCGTTCATGGGTTTGATGAATAGAGTATTCCATCCGCACTTGGATAAGTTCGTTGTGGTGTTTTATTGATGACATCCTTGTATATTCGCCCTCTCGGATCGATCACGAGCAACACATTCGATTGGTATTGATATTTTGAGGAGGGAGCAGTTGTATGCCAAGTTCTCCAAATGTGAGTTTTGGCTGGATAAAGTGGTATTTCTGGGCCACATCATCTCAAAAAGGGTATCTATGTAGATTCGCAGAAGGTCGAAGCAGTTCTGAAATGGGAAAGACCAAGGACAGCGACAGAGGTCCGGAGCTTCTTGAGATTGGCAGGCTACTACCGTCGTTTTATTCAGGATTTCTCTATTATTGCTACTCCGATGACTTTGTTGACGAGAAAAGAAGTACCATCTGTGTGGACTGATGATTGTGAGAGAAACTTCTAGATTTTGAAGAAGAAATTGACTACTGCACCAGTACTCACTTTACCGTCTGAACTTGATGGATATATGTTTATACGGATGCATCACATCAAGGATTACGATGTGTGCTGATGCAGCATGAGAGAGTGATTGCGTATGCCTCGAGATATTTAAAAAACCACGAAAAGAATTATCCCAACCTTGATCTAGAGTTGGCGGTGATTGTACATGTTCTTAAAATTTGGAGGCATTATCTATATAGTGTCAAGTGTGAGATTTATACCGACCATACGAGTTTGAAATATCTTCTCACTCAGAGAGAGTTGAATTTGAGGCAGAGGCGTTAGATGAAGTTTTTAATTGACTATGATTGTACTATTACTTACCATATGGGGAAGGCCAATGTAGTTGCTGACGCACTTAGTTAGAAGAACGTGGGTAAACTGCAATTTCTGAGAGCTAAACAGAGGATGTTTGAGGAGATGGCGACATTACGTTTGACCTTTGAGGTATTTGACAGATGAGGACTTCTTGCCTATATGAAAGTTTGACCTACACTGCTAGATAGACTCAAAACAGCACAAGACGAGGATGAACAATGCAAGAAATGGAAAACAGAAGCTGCAGGGGAAGAGATTAGTACTTTCAGACTGAGTTCAGATGATGTATCACTTTTTGATGACAGAGTTGTGGTACCGTCTACCAGAATACTTCAGCAGAAGATTTTGGATGAAGCTCATGATGCCCCATATAACATGCATCCTAGGAGTACCAAGATGTATCAGAATCTGAAGAAAACTTATTGGTGGTCGGGAATGAAGAGAGAGATTGCAGAGTTTGTATCCCGTTGTTTGGTTTGTCAACAGGTCAAGGTAGAGCATCAGCACCCAGCTGGATTACTCCAGCCTTTACCTATACCTGAGTGTAGGGGTGAGCATCGGTTCCGGGTCTACCCGGAACCGTTGGAACCGGACCGGAAATCCGGGTTTGGAACCGGAACCGGTTGTAACTGATCTGGTTCCGGTTCCAAAAATAAGGAACCGGTGTTTAACTGGTCCGGTTCCGGTTCTAAAATAATCGGAACCGGAACCGGACCATAGAACCGGAACCGGAATCGTATTTCAAAACCGGATTAAATACCCGATTTTAATACCCGATTCTAATACCCGTTTATATACCGATTTTGGAACCTGATTTAAAGTGACTACGGTTACAGACATGCGGCACAGCAAGTAAGAAACCCTTACCCAAACCATAAATCTAAAATACGAAAACTTAAGGTCTCAATCTAAAAGCAACATCAAGTTGATTTTGGCCAGCAACCGTAATTACTAAATCCCTAAATCTGATTTCACAATCTCACAGCAGTTTCTCAGTTCTCACCAGTTCGATCGCTTCAAAGGCTTCGAATCAAAGCTGCGCCTGCAATCACAGAAGTAAGCTTTTCGCACTTCCAAGTTTCTTGATCTGTGCATGTAGCGTTACAGTCTGGTGAAATAGTTAAGTAAAATTCTGTTGATTTTGGCCTGAATAGTTAAGTAAAATTCTCTCTGATTTGTGCATGTAGCGTTATAGTCTGGTGAAATAGAAATATAGAATTACCTTGTGCAGTTGTGCTGTCGAACTGTAAAAATCTGGACTCTGGAGTTAAGTTTAAGCGTCTTGATTATTCTCATATCAAAAAATGCTGAACTGTGTATTTTTATAGTTATTATAATTATTATTTTGTAAACTGACACTATACAATTATTATTTTTTTGCTTATTGGGAATAAATCAAAATGAATTATCAATATTAAATTATTAATCTAATGATCTTGTTGTGTTTGCTACTTTGCTTCCAATAAACTTGGGAAACGCTTAAATTATCCCATTAGCTAGAGATGATTTAATAGTTCTGTTGTGTTTTTTTCCTCTAATATATTTCTAATTCTATGTTACCAAACAGAATATGTGTTTGATTTGATTCTTTAATTTTCTCTGTTCCCCCATGTTATCATAAACTAATTTATGATTGTAAGATGAATACATGATTTAGTATATTGTGGAAGGTTCTAAGCAAATTGCTGACTGACTTATTTCAAATTGGAACTGAATGAATGTAGGCTTGCTTGGCAGATTTTTACCCATTTAGGACAAAATTGTTGAATGAAAAATTATATTGTTTACTAGCTAGTAGTTATAAAGTAATGCCAAATAGATTCATAATGTGTCAATAGGGTAATTCGAAACCGGACCGGAACCGGATTGGAACCGAATAATAGGGTACCCTGTTTAATTGGGTAGGTTCCGGTTCCACTTAGTGCGGAACCGAATTTTTCCGGGTAGGTTCTGGTTTTATGCGGAACCGGAATCGAAACCGGTTTTGCTCACCCCTACCTGAGTGGCCGTGGGAAAACATTGCGATGGATTTTGTAGTAGGGCTGCAGAGGACACAGAAAGGCTACGATGCAATTTGGGTTATCGTGGATCGATTGTCTAAGTCTGCTTATTTTCTACCGATTCGAGTTACGTGGGGACCAGAGAGGCTAGCAGAACTATATGTGGAGCAGATTGTGCGATTACATGGAGTACCGAGATCGATTGTATCAGATAGAGATGCCAGATTTACTTCTCGTTTTTGGCAGGGTTTCCAGAAGTCTATGGGGTCGAAGATTACTATGAGCATAACATTTCACCCTCAAACTGACGGGCAGTCAGAGCGGACTATTCAGACATTGGAAGACTTACTGAGATCATGTGTATTACTTTTGCTAGAGGATGGGATGGTCATTTACATCTGATAGAGTTTGTTTACAACAACAGCTTTCAGACGAGTATCAGTATGGCTCCATTTGAGGCATTGTATGGGAGGAAGTGCATGACTCATGTTTGTTGGGGCGAGGTTGGAGATAGACAAATTCATGGTTCAGACTTGATATATATGACATCTGAGAGGATCAGACTTATCCGAGCTAGACTGTTGGAGGAGCAAAGTCGACAGAAGAGTTATGCAGATTAAAAGAAGAAATGACCTTGAGTTCCAAGTGGAGGATAACGTTTTCTTGAAAGTCTCCCGTTGGAAGGGAGTATTGAGATTTGGCTGGAATGGAAAGTTGACACTGCGCTATATTGGTCCTTATGAGATATTAAAGAGAGTGGGTAAAGTGGCATATCGTCTGGCATTACCACCGGAGTTAGAAAGGATTCACAATGTATTTCATGTGTCGGTGCTTAAGAAGTACGTACCAGATCCTACCCACATCATGGAGAGCCAACCTGTCGAATTGAGAGAGAATATGACTTATGAAGAAAAACCCGTGAAGATTGTAGAGCAGAAAGTCTAAGAGTTGAGATCCAGACAGATCCCCCTTGTGAAGGTCATGTGGACTAATCATCATATACAAGAGGCGACTTGGGAAGTGGAACAGGACATGGGAGAGAAATATCCAGAACTATTCGAAGATTGAGAAATTTCGAGGATGAAATTTTTTGTAAGGTGTGTAGATTGTGATACCTTATCCTTAATAAGAGCTATTTTGTTTTGAAATCTAACTACCCATTACCCCACTAACCACTACTCCTAACATAACACTAACTCATTCTTTTTCTTCTTCTCTATAAATTGAAACTAAACCTAAGCAATTCCCTTATTTTGTGTGTGGCTGTGAACAATTAAGAGTAGATATTGTATTGAGTTTCCAGAACCAGTAAAGAGTAAGATGGAGAATAAATCCGTAGAGAGAGAAAACACAACTAGTTTAGAGAGAGAAAGTTGGGCAGGAGAGAGAAAGGGTCGTTCGACGTCATCCAGTCATCTTTTTCGGCAAGTGACTACATCAAGAGAATCCCCTCGTCGAGACTAAACCAACGCGCCGGTCCGATCATCAGATTCCTTTTCACGCACCGCCACGAGCCTCCACGCGCCGCCTCGCTGTCAGTTCACGCGCGCCCCACGCGCCGTCGTGCGTGATCGACACCTCCCGAACCAGAATCTTCGCCTCGTTGAGATACGTGAGTTATACACCTTATTTGCCCAATTCAGACCTTCGATTATCGTGAAACGAGCCTATAACGAGAGTTAACGGTGTTCGATCGTTTGTCAATGATCGTCAAGCATCAGCCATTACCATCATTGCCGTTGTGATGCCGGTGTCGTGTTCTGTCCGTTGATTACCTCGTTCTGAAATTCTAAAGTCGTTGGAGCTCGATACGTTATATTTTACAATTTTAGGAGTGTATCTGTAATATTTTGAGAGTTTTGGACTTATTCGTAATTTGGCAATTTAGGGACCTAAATGAGTGAATTCTGATTTGTAATGAGTAATAGGAGATAATTGGAAGTTTGGGACTAAATTGATAATATTGGAGAGTATTGGGGTTAATTTGCAAATTTGAAAAGTTTAGGGCTAAAAATCATAATTTTAGTAAAATATAGGGACCTGATCGTAATTTTTATACTTTTTCCATATTTTAGCGCAGGATATATAGATATAGAGTTTTACGTGGATTGAGGTAAGTACAAAAAATGATGATTCTCTTAACATAAATGTTTGTTGATTGATGTTTGCTGTGTGAGTTATGTAATATAATATAAATATATATTTATATATGTAATGTTGGAAATTGACTAAGTAATTGATAGCATGAGAACGTAAATTGTGAATATAACTTCTGAGTATAAATTGTACGCTTGTAACATGAATCGAAGTATTTGAATATTGTGTGACTTTAAGATGAGTTGATGGATGAAATGCGATGAGATATGTTGTATTGGATGCTGTGTGAGATTGTTGTTATGCTGCCGGATTTAGTATGATAATAGTCGGATATGCGAGATTAGCAGAGGCGTGTGGTTCAATCCCCCTATTGCATATTTATGCGGGATTATATGGTGGGAAACCTTGGGGGTAAGAGAGAGACTCTCCTAATGGTTTCAATCCATAATTATACCGAATCCGGATAGGAAACTTGTGTTGATTGAGATGTTTGTTGTGAGTTTGTTTTGCCTGAGTTAGTCTTCTTATATATTAATTATTGTTTTCACATGTTAATCATTGTATATTTATATATCTATTTTGTGGGTGAGGTCATGTTGAGAGTATGAGTGTTTTTACTTATTGAGCTCTTTAAGCTCACCCCCCCATTTCCCAAACATCCCGGTAGTTCGCCAGCTCAACAGTAGAAGTATCGGTACCAGGATTTGACTCGTTTGCCACAACTGTCAGTCGGGTTGGTCCAGACATTTCTTTTGGCTTTTGAGATAGGACATTTAGGATGATTTCATGTTTTCAGACACTTTTGGTGTAAACACTTATTTGAGATTTATTTGATTGCATTCTATGAAATTATTTTCTTTGTGAACTTTTGGTTCAATTGCATGACATCTAGATGCTCAAGCTGAAGTGATTCGCGGACCCATTTCTAGGGTTGGGCCCGCTCTAGGGTTGGGCCCTCTCTAGGGAGGGGGTCGTGACATTAAAAGTGGATATGAATGTGGATTTATCCATTTTGGATATATATATGGATTTGGACATGAATGTCAATTATCCATATCCATTTATGTAATTGACATCCCTACAGGCGGACACTTGTACTCCAAATTTGATAATTTATACATAGTCTGAAGAAAACTTTTTGTTGAAGGAAATATATCTCACATTGTTTGAGAATTGATCTTGATATATGAATATAAACGGAAGGTAACAGAATCCCTAAGGCCATACTCAGGTTGACAAAAATAAGTACTTTCAAAACGTAACTTCTGAGTTCGATTCTAGAGAATTAAGAGATTAAAAATATATTTGAACTTATACATCCTCCAATCTTTAAATGAAAAATATGACTGAAGGTAACATCCTTCTCTGAAGAGATTATAATTTTTAATTTTTTATATTCACACTAATTTGTCATTTCCCAGTACCGTATACAATCCGATCTTTAACCATACATCTTGACATGGTAGGTGTAAAGTGTGAACATCAGTTTGCAATGCTATTTTGTTCTTGTGGCAAGAAAAAACCACAGCAGATTGCAAAGACAGACATTTTTCACTAAAGAGTAGAAAATAAAAAACGAAAGCAGAACAACTCTCAGAGTACATTCCAAATCACGGTGGTTTACAAAACGGCTCACTTGTTCAAAATTATCTCCATGTTCCCTGGAATGATTAAGAAAGTATTAGTACAAGGAAAAAATAGACTTCTAAGAAAAAGGGCACACCCAAAATTATATTGGAGCCCCCCGGGTCCTAATGTTGCTCCTTCGCATACTGATACATAACCATAAATTCAGCCAGAAATGAAAAGACTTGAATTGATTAATACTGAAAAAGTAGTTGGCTTTGGCCCACTTCTGTTGTAGTCATTCTCAGGATATCCAAGCTCCGGAGGCACTATGGTCCTGCATCGCTGTGAAGTAAAATGGAATTTACGGAGTATCTGCCGAGATAAATTTTTTTTGGATAATCGAGGTGTCTGGGCCAGCTTACGCGCACCTCGACTAATCCCCTCAGAAATTTCCCAACACAGATTAGGGTAAGTCACTGGCATTTCACACCAGGGGGCATGGCCTCAAGGAAATACATCTAGTGGGATTTGAATCTTGAACCCAAGAGGAGCAATATGTGTACCATTTTTTTTAATCATTATCAAGAGAGCATGATATAATCATGCAACAGAATATTCACAGATTAAAAGGTGCATCAAATAATAACAATGTTGCATGAAAAATAAACTAATTGATAAGCTCTAACTTAGGGTGGACCTTGCTAGTCATGGCCACGGTTCGGGAATCGCCGGTTCCGATTTAAGAAATTCTTAAACCCGAATCGAACCTCATTTAATGATTCAGAGACGGTTCAGTGAATCGCATATTCCGATTCCAACCCCGGTTCGGTCACAGTTCCAACGTAGATTCCAATTTTTCACACGGTTCAGAACGGTTTTAGACAGTTCGAACCAATTTTTTAAATATTATTAATTGAAATAATTTATTTATTTTATTAACTTAAATTTAAAAAATATAATTTAATATTAACAAAAGTATAACCAAAAAATAAATTATCCAATTACTTGTAATATTTATCGTAAAGATAAAGATACGATTCTATATTTCTTAATACTTAGAGATAATACTAATTATTAAGATTACATAATCATATCTCAATGATTATGTAATAATATCTTAGAGATATGTAGAATCATAATCATATCTTTGGATGATTATGATTATGATTCTAATAATATCTTACGAATTCTAACAACATCTTACAAGTTCTAACACCCTTCAAGTTGGAGCATACATATAATATGCGTTAAGCTTGTTACAAATGAAACCAGCACAAAAACCACAGAGAGATTAGAGTGTTTAAACACTGTTGGAGAATGCACAACAGGAACATATATGGTGACTTGGATGTTTTAACGTCATTGGAGAATGCACAATGAGAATAGTGCAGAGGTTTTGATGGTTTAACATCGCTGGAAAATACACACCAGGAAAAGTTTAAACTATTACAGAACAGCTCAAAACATCTAAAGAAAACTTGTCAAATCACCCCATGATAAAACCCTGAAAAAAGATCAGATGTGGAACTTGATGCGAATAAGGTATAAATAACTGATAAGATCTGAGCATTTCGTCGCCATTGGTAGTGTCAAAACTACCGAAGAAGATACGGTGCATGAGGCTCACATGCATATAGTGGCGCGGTGTCCCCCACGCACCGACTTGAACAAAAGAGATACCAGGCCCTAGAGAAAAGATTGACGCTGATACCATGTGAAGAAAAAATACGATTCTATATTTCTGAATACTTATAATTACATTAGATATGTAATCATTAAGATTACATAATTATATCTCAATGATTATGTAACAATATCTTAGAGATATGTAGAATCATAATCATATTTTGGATGATTATGATTATGATTCTAATAATATCTTAAGGATTCTAATAATATCTTATGGATTCTATGTTGGACAGTTATGACCCATAGCATCACTATTTGTAAAAGACATTGTGTTTTTGTATAAAATTAACTATGTAGTAATGAAATTGTCTTTTACCGTTTTGTATTTATTTACTTTGATATACAAATGGTAGAAGTCCTTATGATTAGTTTCGGATTGAGATGACATGAGACAGTATCAATCAATAAATGTTTAATCATTAAATATCCCTAGTCGTAATATTATCGAGATTGTACACCGATAATGCGGAATAGACTAGTATTACACTTGTGCGCGTTGTGAGGGCATAACAACATAGTTCTCATATGTTTAAGTATATGATACTTATGCAAGTGCGATAGGAGGTTGTGTTTTACCGATGGTACGGAAAACAGCTTCGCTCTGGATAGACCCCGCAGAATCCCATTGGTAGTATGTATATGTGTCTATGGGAGTCCGCTTCAGGGTAGGTGTATTTGGTCTTAACCTGAGACTTGCATCGCTAGTACTTGCGAAAATCGGTAAACTTTGGTTTTGGTCGTCCAGGGCTTTAACAGGTTCTGTGTACGCCTCTGCTGGGTTTATTGGGAATCATAGTGTATTGGATGTGATGTCAAGACGGAAGTATCACTTCAGACATATGGAGATGATCCTCACGCAGGGATTCGGAACTAGTTCTCTATTGTGTTGTAACCATCGGGATAATATGACAAGGTCAGGATTATCCAATTCAAAGAGACTAGTTACTTGATATCCGATATGTGCTTCGTACGGGGCAGACACTATTCCAGCCCCAGGCCTTGCACGTGACATCTGATACTGGATCGCAATACGTAATACTATGGTATACTACGTCTGATATAGATCGTATATTCCATTAAGAATATTTCTGAAGAATTGGGTAGGCATGACACTTTGCTAGAAGCCAATCTTGTCTTGTAAATCGGTAAAAACACAGTACGAGGTACGTACGTGTTCGGATAGCCCGACAACTGTATTTACTACCAATATATCTATGGATCTCTTGGGTCAATTTCCGAGGATACACCGATGACGTATGATTCGAACTTAATTAATCTGGGATTAATTGCGGAGAGACTTTATATTGGATAAAGTACTATTTGAAGAGAGAGAAAGATTAATTTGGAATTAATCAATAAAATAATATATTCGATATATTATTCGAAATTAGATTTCGACGCGAATTAAAATTAGATTTTAATTCGGGCAAACGAGTTAATTTAGAATTAGTTCGTTAGCGACGTGAATAGTAATTTTGCCAGACATAATTATTTAATTAAATTCGATTTAATTACGTCGCGACAGAAGTTTGTTAATTCAGAATTAGCGAACCCGAGCCCGAGAGTGTTTGCGGGCCCACTCGCATTTGGAATTGAGTGGGGCCCACATGTCACATCAACCGTCACATCACATGTCACTTTAAGTTATTTTTGGTTGTGTTTTAGGTGAGGTTGTTGGTGGCTTGTTTGACACTCCAAAGTCAAAGTGATGGCTTGAGTGACTTAATACCAAACATTTGGTATTAGATATAAATTGATTTTTGAAAATCAAATGCAAGTTTATCATTTTCTCTCTCTTGGCCGTGACTTTGAACAAGTCTTCCTCTCCCATTTTCTTTCATTTTGGCATGAGCTTCATTGAATGAAATACAAAGGATTTTATTGCAAAATCTTTTATAGAGCTAGCACTCAATAAGGGATTATACAAGGTGTTATGGAAACCTATTCAAGAGCTTGGAATCAAAGAAAAGTTTGGAGCTTGGACACCAATTCTTGGAGCACACCTTGGCCGAATCTTCAAGAGATTTATGGGCATTTGACGCATCCAAAATCCGTTCAATGTAAGTGTGTTTCCGCCACTCTTCTTTGTTATTCATTCATGATTTTTGCTTATTTGATCTTGGGAATAACCTAGAAACCCAACAATGGTATCTATGAACCAAAATGAGCATGAAATGGATTAGGGTAAAATTTGGGTAAAATCAATGTGAGCATGATTTGATTAAATTGATTGATTGAGTATGCTTAAATGTTGATATATTGAGGTTGGATTGGATCAATTTCATGAAATATTGATTGGATCAATTTTTACCCCTTGGATGGCTTGGCCGAATGCATAGTTTACCCTAGGTTCTTGATATTTTTTTGTTTTGATGATCATTGGATGACTTGAAACGATTGGGAATGTCGATTTAAAATTCAATCAGATTGAAAAATGAATTCGGACAAAAATCCCTACCTTGGCCGAGAGCTTGATGGCATATAAAGACTTGATTTTTTGGTTCAAGAATGTTGGACATTAGTTGAACAATATGATACATAATTAATTGGTTAAATTATATTTTGGAAATATTGATTTAGTTAATTTAATTATAAAATTCAGAATTTTAAAATTTGATTAATAGGCTTAATTTTGAATTGGGCTTGAAAATATTATATTTGGGCTTGAAAATGTTATATTTGGGCATAATGGGCTTGGTTGGGCCAAGTTGGTTTAGGCCAATTGGATTGGATCCAAATTGGGCCTAAATCATTCAGTAAGTCCAAATATAATAAATGGGCTTTAAAAGTTTAATTGGGCCTTATGGGCTAAAATTGTTTTCTTGACATATGAGGGTGGTTCCTTACTTGGGCTTGATAATTGGGTTTGACCCATATTGACCAAAGCCCATGCCTTAAGAAATCAATTGAAAGCCCATCGGACTTTAATTAACGAACATTGGATGTTAGATGGGCTTTGAGACCCGATTAGATTAGATTTGGAATCTAAGTCGTTAAAGCACATTAAAACGTGTAATTATTTAATTTGGAATTAAATAAATGAATTATTATTGAATACGGATTAAATTAGATTTAACGATTAGTTCGATATAATTCAAGAGTGCGTACTTTAAGTACTTATTCTCAAACGAGTTGGACTCGCGCAAAATCAAATCGTTGTTTGAACATTGGATGATCACATAATTAAATACTAATTAATTGTATTAGATTGGTTTAATTGCATGCTATGAATGAATATATGGATGTGTTGAATGAATAGCGTATATCGGATGGATATTAGAAGGGAAATGGCAATTTTAGAAATTATTGTAAATTTGGAATTTATAAATTGGACTTGCGTGTCCAGCCTTATCTCTCATTACTTCTTTGTATTCTATTCTCACATAATTCCCTCAATGTTAATGAGGTTTCTATTATTATATTATGTAGTTGGGTAGAAGTAGAATAGTGCTAGCCGGGGAGAGGAAAATGAGTGATTTGTTGTAGGAACAATCTGTTTAAATATCCATCCGCATATCGTTATTAATTTACTTTTCGCGCCTTATGATGTTTTAGAAGCATGCTTAAGGGTGTATGATAAGACCTTAACAAAGATAATAAATTGGTTGCCAATTTACGTGAAAAACCCTCAAATCATATTAAGCATTTTTCCTTCCGTTGAGTGATTCTTACGCAAGATCTAAAGTTGGCATTGGTTTGTTGGCCAAAGTCAAGACCTTTGTCAATTGCTGATGTGTTTGAATCATGAGAGTTTTGTTCCATATCGGTGTCTTGTCCAAGTTGTGATTTGTTGGCCAAAGTCAAGATCACTTCTTGTCCATCGACATTGATTACGAAGCTTTCCATGTCAATGGGTCCCGCTTAACTAGAATCATTAAGCTTGTTGTGCCAAAGCCAATGCTTAGTTGATTCAGAGGAAAAAAGGTTAGGCAAATATATTGGATATATTGGCATATGAATTGTATATATGTTTCGAACTTGGATGTCCACCTACCAGATCTAGGAATTGGATGAGATCCAATTGATCTTCGAGATCTACCTAGTTAAATATCATACAACTTGTTGGTCAAAGTCAAGGTTGTGTGTTATTTAACGGGATACTAGCCCACTAGGAAACTGGGTTTCCCGAGTACTCGACATAGGGTTAGAGGCTCGTCGAAAAATAGTGGGAGGCTAGTATTGAATTTGCAATTTCATTTAGATACTTAGCTTTACGCGCTTTCAAATTATTTCGTCAAAATTATTTTATTAGTTGGACTAATATAATGTTATTTTTCTTGTAACAGTTAGACTGTACCATATATCGTTGATTAGATAGTTAGACTATCGTATCGAGATGACAGAAAAGGGAAATGTCCGAGACATTATCATGGGCGAAAATGTCTTTAAGGGCACGAACTTTGCCGATTGGGAAATGAATCTGAGGATAGTCCTTGGAGCCGAGAGGCTGCTATATACGATACAGACACCTCTTGGCCTAAGCCCAAACCTGATCAGTTACTTGAGATGGAGTTTTGGAAGACTCACAACGATGATAACGATACTGCTCAGTCTATTATACTTGCTTCTATGACTCAGCATTTCCGTCAACAGAACAGGTACTTGGATCCCTATAACATGTTGGGAGGTTGCGCGTTCTTCACCGTTCTAACAAAAGAACGCAAAGATATGAGTTGCAAAAGAAGCTCTTCCGTTCACGTATGTCAGACATGTCTTTTGAGTCCCATGTGGCACAGATGATTGCTGATATAAATGAACTAGCTCAGATGGGGATAGTCTTAGAGGCTGAGACTACTATAGATTTGATCTTACAGTCTCTCCCCGACACTTGGAGACAGTTCATCATAAACTATAACCTGATGAACACAGATGATACTCTTGGAGAGTTGTTGTCAATTCTCAAGGAAGCTGAGAAGGAGCTGCTTAAAGGCAATAAGCGCGAGGCACACTTTGCTTCGACATCTCAGACACCGAGGGCTGGGCCCAAGGCGACTGGAGGTGTGAAGAAGAAAAAGCATAAGAGAAAGGGAAAGGCCAAATCGTCAAAGGCTTCTGGGAAGCCAAAGGACAAATCTCAGGATGTATGCCTCCAGTGCGGCAAGCGAGGTCACTGAAAGCGTGACTGCCGCGAGTATAAGGCGCTCCAGAAGGAGATTAAAGCGGGCAAGGCACCGGCTATAGGTATGATTGTTATTGAAATAAACATGATTACTTCTAGTTTTAAAAATTGGATTTTTGATTCTGGTTGTGGTACTCACATATGTACTGATGTGAAAGATCTGTGGATTAGCAGAAGACTGGCCTCAGAGGAGATTGATCTACGCGTCAGAAATGGGACACGAGTCACCGTTTTGGCCGTTGGCACTTTTGTTTTGGAATTACCCTCGGGGCATGTACTAGAACTTACAGACTGTTATTATGTACCTAGTTTGACTAGGAATATTATTTATGTATCGATGTTAACCCAATATGGGTACACTTTTGTATTTAGAAACACCAGGTGTTTTATTTATAAAAATGATATAGAAATTTGCACTGCTGTAGCAAATAATGGTCTTTATATTTTGAATATAAATCAATCTCAAACAATAATATAAAAAACAAAAGGCTCAAAATGAGTAAAAAAGATGAAACTTATATGTGGAATTTTTTTCTGGGACACATAAACAAGACTCGCATATCCACACTTTCGAAGAGTGGGTACTTGGACGGATTTGATCCAAATTTATATGACGTCTGCGAATCTTGCTTATTAGGCAAAATGTCTAAATCACCTTTTAGCGATAAAAGTGAACGCGCCACCGAACTATTAGCCCTTATTCATAGTGACATATGTGGGCCCATGTCTAGCCAGGTTAGAGGTGGATATGAATACTTCGTAACCTTTACGGATGATGCATCACGTTATGGTTATGTGTATCTTATAAGACACAAGTCAGAAGCTTTTGAGAAATTCAAAGAGTTTCGACACAAAGTAGAAAAACAGACTGGCAAGAGTATAAAGACATTATGGTCGGACTGTGGTGGCGAATACTTGAGCAATGAGTTTCTAGATTACTTGAAAGAATATGGTATTCTTTCACAGTGGACTCCTCCTGGAACATCGTAATTAAATGGTGTGTCCGAACGGAGAAACCGAACTTTATTGGACTTGGTTTGGTCTATGATGAGTCGTACTGAGCTACCTATTTCCTTATGGGGATATGCATTAAACAGTGCAATTCTTATTTTGAATAAGGTTCCGTCAAAATCTGTTCAACAGACACCGTTTGAAATATGGACAAGAAAGAAATCGGGTTTCTCATTCCTGAAGATTTGGGGATGCTGGGCATACGTCAAACGTTTGGAAGGTACCAAACTTGAACCCAAATCAGATAAGTGCCTATTCGTAGGATATCCTAAGGAAACCAAAGGATATTACTTCTATCACCCATGAGAGAACAAAGTATTTGTTGCTCTACATGCCGTTTTCCTTGAGAAGGAATTCCTAAATGCAGTGGTTAGTGGGAGGAAAGTAGAACTCAATGAAAATCAGAGTGATACTGTTCCTGGCATAAAATCCTCAACGGAACATGAACAGTCCATCCGGGATGAGACTGTACCATAATCTTCTATTACACAAGGACCGCGTAGGTCGGAGAGAGTCAGGAAACAACCTGAGAGGTATGGGTTTCTGATCTCACCTCATGTAGATATTAATCTCATTGAGGATAATGAACCGGCCACGTATGAGGAAGCGATGCAAGATATCGATTCCGCTTTATGGTAAGAAGCCATGAAGTCCGAAATGGATTCCATGTACACCAACCAAGTTTGGACACTGGTTGATGCACCAGAAGGGGTAAAGCCTATTGGTTGCAAATAGGTCTTCAAGAAGAAGACCGACATGGATGGCAACGTACAAACGTACAAAGCTAGGCTTGTAGCGAAGGGGTATCTTCAACGACATAGTGTCGATTACGATGAAACTTTCTCACCCGTTGCCATGATTAAATCCATTCGGATAATGCTTGCTATTGCTGCATATTTCGATTTCGAGATATGTCAGATGGACGTTAAAATCTCTTTCCTTAACGGAAACCTTTTAGAGGATGTTTATATGCAACAACCTGACGGTTTTATAGTGCCAAGACTTGCAAACAAGGTTTGTAAGTTAAATCGGTCCATTTATGGGATGAAGCAAACATCATGGTCATGGAACCAATATTTTGATGAGATCATAAAAGAATATGATTTCATTCAAAACAAAGATGATCCTTGTGTATATAAGAAGGTTAGTGGGAGAGCACTGACTTTTATTGTCCTTTATCTTGATGATGTATTGCTTATAGGCAATGACATTCCCATGCTAACGTCGGTGAAAGCTTGGATTTCATTGAAATTCTCCATGAAAGATCTGGGAGAAGCAGCCTTTACTCTGGGAATAAAGATCTACCGGGATAGATCTAGAAAGCTGCTTGGACTCTCCCAGAGTACGTATATTGATAAAGTGTTGAAGAGATTCAACATGGATCAGTCCAAACGGGGACTATTGCCAATGTCACATGGTGTCTATCTATCTAAGGACATGTGTCCTAAAACTCAAGAGGAGAGAGTCAACATGAGTTGGATATCGTTCGCCTCAGCAGTCGGATCGATCATGTATGCCATGATATATACGCGACCTGATGTCTCCTATGCTTTGAGCATGTGTAGTTGCTATCAGGCCGATCCAAGTGAAGGTCACTGGATAGTAGTTAAGAATATCCTTAAGTATCTTAGACGAACCAAGGATGCTTCTTAATCTATGGAGATGGAGAACTTGAGGTAACTGGGTATACCGATGCAAATTTCCAAACCTACAAAGACGACTGTAAGTCACAATCCGGGTACATATTTTGTTTGAATAACGGAGCAGTGAGCTGGAAATCTTTCAAGCAAGAGACTGTTTCCGATTCAACAACAGAAGCGGAGTACATTGCTGCAGCTGAAGCAGCAAAGGAAGCAGTTTGGATCCGAAAATTCCTAATTGGATTAGGAGTAATTTCGTTAGCAACTGAGCTCGTTCCATTATACTGTGACAATAACTGAGCTATAGCGCAGGCTAAGGAACTGCGGTCTCATCAACGATCCAAGCATGTTCTTCGACGTTTCCATCTGATTCGTGAGATCATATATTGTGGCGATGTGAAGGTCGAGAAGGTCGCAACAGATGACAACATGGCAGATCCGCTGACGAAAGCTATTCCTCAGTAAAAATTTGAGCGACATGTATATAGTTCAGGTATTAGATGCTTGAGTGACTGGCTATAGGCCAAGTGGGAGATTGTTGGACAGTATAGCGTCACTGTTTGTAAAAGACATTGTGTTTTTGTACAAAATTAACTATGTAGTAATGAAATTGTCTTTTATCGTTTTGTATTTACTAACTTTGATATACAAATGGTAGAAGTCCTTATGATTAGTTCCGGATTGAGATGATATGAGACAGTATCAATCCATAAAGGTTTAATCATTAAATATCCCTAGTCGTAGTATTATCGAGATTGGACACCGATAATGCGGAATAGACTAGTATTGCACTTGTGCGTGTTGTGAGGGCATAACGTCATAGTTCTCATATGTTTAAGTATATGATACTTATGCAAGTGCGATAGGAGGTTGTGTTTTACCGATGGTACGGAAAATAACTTCGCTCTAGATAGACCCCGTGGAATCCCATTAGTAGTATGTATATGTGTCTATGGGAGTCCGCTTTAGGGTAGGTGTATTTGGTCTTAACCTGAGACTTGCATCGCTAGTACTTGCGACAATCGGTAAACTTTGTTTTTGGTTGTCCAGGGCTTTAACAGGTTCTGTGTACGCATCTGCTGTGTTTATTGGGAATCGTAGTGTATTGGATGTGATGTCAAGCCGGAAGTATCACTTCAAACATATGGAGATGATGATCACGCAGGGATTCAGAACTGGTTCTCTATTATGTTGCAACCATCGGGATAATATGACAAGGTCAGGATTATCCGATTCAAAAAGACTAGTTACTTGATATCCAATATGTGCTTCGTACGGGGCAGACACTATTCCAGCCCCAGGCCTTGCACGTGACATCTGATACTGGATCGCAATACGCAATACTACAGTATACTACGCCTGATATAGATCGTATATTCCATTAAGAATATTTTT
Source organism: Zanthoxylum bungeanum (assembly GCA_019454045.1). Classification (NCBI taxonomy): domain Eukaryota; kingdom Viridiplantae; phylum Streptophyta; class Magnoliopsida; order Sapindales; family Rutaceae; genus Zanthoxylum; species Zanthoxylum bungeanum. The sequence goes on along the minus strand of SKCR01021026.1, from coordinate 330,961 downwards.
GGAGAATTGGGTAGGCATGGCGCTATGCTAGAAGCCAACCTTGTCTCGTAAATCGGTAAAAATATAGTACGAGGTACGTACATGTTCGGATAGTCCGATAACCGTATTTACTGCCAATATATCCAGGGATCTCTTGGGTCAGTTTTCGAGGATACACCGATGACGTATGATTTGAACTTAATTAATCTGGGATTAATTGCGGAGAGACTTTATCTTGGATAAAGTACTATTTGAAGAGAGAGAAAGATTAATTTGGAATTAATCAATAAAATAATATATTCGATATATTATTCGAAATTAGATTTCGACGTGAAATTAAAATTAGATTTTAATTCAGGCAAACGAGTTAATTTAGAATTAGTTCGTTAGCGACATGAATAGTAATTTTCCCAGGCATAATTATTTAATTAAATTCGATTTAATTACGTCGCGACGGAAGTTTGTTAATTCAGAATTAGCGAACCCGAGCCCGATAGTGTTTGCGGGCCCACTCACATTTGGAATTGAGTGGGGCCCACATGTCACATCAACCATCACATCATATGTCACTTTAAGTTACTTTTGGTTGATGTGTTTAGGTGAGGTTGTTGGTGGCTTGTTTGACACTCCAAAGTCAAAGTGATGGCTTGAGTGACTTAATACCAAACATTTGGTATTAGATATAAATTGATTTTTGAAAATCAAATGCAAGTTTATCATTTTCTCTCCCTTGGCCGTGACTTTGAACAAGTCTTCCTCTCCCATTTTCTTTCATTTTGGCGTGAGCTTCATTAAAGGAAATACAAAGGATATTTTGCAAAATATTTTATAGAGCTAGCACTCAACAAATGGATTATACAAGGTGTTAGGGAAACCTATTCAAGAGCTTGGAATCAAAGAAAAGCTTGGAGCTTGGACACTAATTCTTGGAGCATACCTTGGCCGAATCTTCGAGGGATTTGTGGGCATTTGACGCATCCAAAATCCGTTCAATGTATGTGTGTTTCCGCCACTCTTCTTTGTTATCCATTCATGATTTATGCTTGTTTGATCTTGGGAATTAACCTAGAAACCCAATATTCTAACATTTATTTATTACAACCTAGTTAAAAATACAACTGAACCGTATTATTTAACTCACTAATTAGTTAAAATTACAACTTACTTCAAACGGTATAAAAATATTAATTTTTTTATTAATTTTTAATTTATTATTAAATTTAAATATAAAAACATAAAATTGGACGGTTCTGAACCAGAACCACTGGTTTGGGACGGGTTGGAACCGCCTTTTCGAACTGGAACTGAACAGGTTCGAGTTATCCTGGTTCGCCATAGGACGGTTCTGGCCTGAAATCGACCTGTAGTCATGACTAGACCTTGATATCCTCGGGTCTAAGATCATTTTTTATTTTGAGGTCATAGACCATATCATAAAATAATAAGATGATCTAAAGTATGACTTCTCATATTATGGACTATGTGGTGGATTCAATGTGTACGTATCTTTCCTTTTTTTTACAAAGTGATTGTTTTCCGCAATAATGGAGTAACCTTACTGTTACACAAAGACTCATCCTCCATATCATAAAACAATAGTATAAAAAATTTGGAGTCATTGACAATTAGTTATTTAGGGACTATAAATGTTTGTTCGTAATTTTTATGCGTGAAGAAAGAAGAGCATGTAAGGTTCAAACCTCCTGAGACAAAGTCCCAGCAAGGGGTGATTGATTTAGTGAATAAGCCTCTAAGGGGCACAAGCACACAATTTATAGTCATAAAGATTACAATCTATGAAATGAAAAATAAAGATATGCTCATTTGAGTCTTCATTTTGGTTCATTCTTTCTCTTTGTGTAGGTAAGCTTTTATAGTGAAGCCTGTCAACCGTTGAGCTGCGTGTCTCAACTGCTCGATCGTGGAGGGAAAATCGTACAACTGTCGCGATCGTGGGATCAACTGTATCACGTATTTTCGTTCTAACCGTTAGTTCGGTCGTCCCGAGCTCTTCGTCGCTCTTTTCTCCATCGCTCTTCCCGCCTTTGTTCTTTACTTCGTCATAGGACGATTTCATTCCAGGGTGACATCTTTTCTTCTGTCAACAATTGTCCCCCAAATTCACCTTGATTGAACTGTAAGTGAAGATCGAGGTGAATTTTTCAGTCTTCCATCCAGGTTCGTTCTTTCCTCGTTTCAGGGAAGACCACCACTCCAATTAAGGGCTGGCCCGACAAGGGTTCTTCCCTTACCCATCTGGCCGATCCCTCAGTCCAGAGAATATGTGAGGCTGAGTGCTCGACCGATTAACCAATTAGATATCACATGGAAAATGGTGTAGATTGCTCCATGCAGGTCTTTTCTTTTTTCCTGGCTTTGGTCTGCTCCTTCCATTCTTTCTTCTTTCATCCATCCAATCAGGAAATTTGCCTGGTTGAAAGGGACCAAGCCGAGACATTTTTGAGGTAGGAGTGTTGGGTGATTGAAGAAGTTTTTCTTACGAGCTATTCCCTTAACCCTCTCCTTTTATATGCTCTCATCTACACCATTTTCCATGTGATATCTAATTGGTTAACGGTTTCTCTTCCCTAGATCTAGGTTTTACCGAAGGTAAACTTGCCGACTGATGGTTCTGTCGCGTCAACTTCACCCCCTTTTTTTTTACCACGTGATAATAATGGAGCTAGCCTGGGCAATGCTTCTGGAGGATGTAGTATTGACATCTGTTCTTGACCGATCTTGAAGGTTGATACTGAGATGTTGAGGCTCGACCGATCTGTTGGAGGCCGATGCTGCGAGGTCGAGCGTGGCAGGGAGGAATTTTTCACCCCGTAATCTGTCATCACTTCCTTCTATCAATCAATCTACTCCGCATAGTTCTCTTATCTTGTCATTTGTCTGATGTGCCAGCAGTTTATCTCTCAAGGCCGAAATCGCGGCCTGAGCCTCGGCCTCATCTTCTCGCCCTGCTATATAGGCTATTAGATTGGCCTTAGTGGCTGTCAGGACGGCTTGTTCCTTATTCTGCATACTCTTTATTTAAATTACCATGCGTCGGCTCTCCAAAGACCACTGTGGTTGGTCTCAGTTGTGCGAACAAATCGTTTAGCAGTCCTGCGGGGTATGGCTCGTCATTTTGGGCCACAATGGTTGGACTTTCCTATTCATTTAGATTTCTGGTCGGCCCATAATTTCATTCGTACATGAAGTAATCGGCCGAATTTGTCTCTGCAACGAAAGGCTTATTGTCGGCATGTACTATTTCCACCTCATCCCTCTGGTTCCAGAAAACTAGACATTGATGAAGGGATGAAGGAATACATCGGCAGCCATGTATCCAATCTCTTCATAGGAGCATGTTGTATGTCGTCGGCCCATCAATGACAATAATACTACTATTTTTGTAGCACTTTCCACTTGTAAGTCCAACGGAATAACCCCTTTGGCCGTCGTTGCCCCTTCATTAAAACTGGTAAGCACCACTTCCATAGGGAGGAGGTCTTCTTCTGATTTTGCTAAACGCCCTTAGCATCCTAACCAGTATTGCATTGATGGCTGCCCCATTATCGATCAACACCTTGGTGACATGTATCCCATTAGCATTCACTTTTACATATAACGGCCGAAGGTATTTTATCATTTGTGGTGGTGGCTTTGGGAATATCACATTTCCTGATAGGCCTATCAGCCCATTCTCGTTGATGGCCTGAGGCACTTCTCCTCCCGTATCCCACCTAGGAGGTGGTAATGTGACTGGTACAGTGTGCGAGACATTATTGACGGTCAATCTTCGTTTTCTGCCCTGGTGATTTTCCGTCTTATTTTGGGTGTCCCATATAGGACGAGGTATGGAAATAATCCCAAGTCCTCTCCTAACGTTCCTGTTAGTGTTCCTAGAACATTCCAAGGATCTAATAAGCAAGAAAAGGTGTTCATAAATTCATTATAAGTTGTGGAATTACTTACATTGAATGGATTTGAGCTTTTAAAATTTTGAGAAGATGATCTCAAATATCCTTCATTTGTTGATTCCAAGCTTTGAGTTAGTTTCCCTATCACCTTAGAACACTTCTACAAGTGCTAGCTTTGTTTATTCTCAAAATAAAATCAAAGAGAAATGAGAGGAAGTTTGATTACGCCCAAATATGACTCGTGGTTATCGCAGTACAGTTGGGGTGTCGATTCTACAGAGAGAAGGTTACAGGAACTGATTTACTTGAACAAAAACGTTTAGCAATAACTATTTAAAGAAAAGATTAAATATGACGTAAATTAACAATTATGAAAGCTTTAAAGATTTTATCAATGGAGAAAAATAGCAAAGCATCCGGGTTCCCTCTTGTACATATTACCTATATTCCGTTATCGATTCATGTAATTACACAATTGAGGATTTCACGTCCCAAATCAACAATTGGAAAATATTCAATTCTACACCAGTTTAAGTTCTAAGGTAATTGTTATTCAATCTTCCCTACGTTTACAACTCACAAGGTTATCGTTACAACCTATCCAACGACGACAATATACCCTCGGGCAATACTGCAGCAGAGGATCAACTCGCAAAACAACCTTAATCTATCAAACCAATTCACAAGGTTATCATTACAACCTATCCAACGACGACAATATACCCTCGGGCAATACTGCAGCAGAGGATCAACTCGCAAAACAACCTTAATCTATCAAACCAATTTTACCAACAACACATAGAAAAAGCGTGACTGAATCTATATGTAAATTAATAAAATATAGTTCTCAATTAATCAATAGAATAAAGAGATGAAGAGAATAACAATTATATTAATCAATTAAATCCATTCATGAATCAAATAACAAGAATACAAGAGTTTGGGTACAAGAGTTCGCCCTTAGCTTTGCTAGGGAGATTAGTTCCGCATGCTAGATAAAGAAACTACAGAGATAGATGGAGAAATCATTGGTTCTGATCCCGGGAATTTGCACGGCTCTATTTTCTCTTTGATAATTGTGTAACTAGCCTCTCCTTGTGTTTTGGACGAAGTCTTATATTTATAGAAGTGTCAGGGTGTCATTAGGATTTCAGAAAACCCTAAAATTCGAGACCTGCAACACGTAGGAATTCCTTGCGCAGCACCGCGGCGCTGATCTCCCTAGAAAATGTATGGAATTTGACATTCTGGGGGGCGCCGAGGCGCCTGCTCTCTTCATTGGCGCCTCTGCGCCAATTTGATATATATATTGAGGCGCCATGGCGCCCATGTGCTTCACTGGCGCCATGGCGCCAATTTGCTTATTAATTCATGGTGCCATGGCGCCATGAATGGATGATGAATGGCGCCATGGCGCCATTCTTCCTGGACTTTGTATGAGATTTTGGCGCCTCGGCGCCATTCTTCCCTGCTCGCCCTGTGTCTTCCCAGAGGTTCCCAAAACACTTGTGAGTACTCCCGGATCCATGTATTAATATTCCTACAAATAAAAATCACTAAATTAGTATAAATAATAAACTTTTTTAAATTATTATAACAATAGAAATTGTGTATTAAAACATAAATATATAACTAAATGTTTAACAATAAGCTTAGATAAATGATGTTCTAATGTACATTTTCATGCACTTATCACAACCCCCAACCAGCTTATTGCTAGTCTCTAGCAATTCAAGCGTAAAATAAAATGAAAATTAATAAATAAATAAACTATCTAAGCCACTTTCGTAGGGATCACGATTGCATTTAGCGTATGCAACAAGCCTTTAAACCCCTAGATATCCCTAGTGGACGAGTTATAGTCTCGTGAGGGCTTACAGCGACGATACCCACAAACGTCATTCAAAACATATAATCATAAAATAAAAATTAAAAATCAAACAGTCCCAATAGTTTCACATAAGTTAGTCCTCAGAGAATGCATAGTAATGAAACAATAGAACTTTCAAAGTACTCAACGCAACTCAAATATAAATCTTTGAATAAATCATCTAGGCTAGACTCAACGTGTGAGTGTGCTAAGGTTCGTTCACAGCTTTATTCCCAGGTAAGCCAACTCAATGATTTCGTTTAAAAATCGGGAATGGGTCTAACCAACCTAGATATCTCAATTAAGCTCTGTAGTTGCTTTTTATGTATGCTCAATATGGTATGATTTATTTCTTTTCTTTCTCGTCTCTTGTTGCTCTTTCTTTTGAGTTTTTCTTTCAACACACCTACCTTTTAAGGTAGCATTTCTCCTCATGGTGGTCCTAATACTCGCCCATGGGTAGCTTCACGCTTATTGGTTATAGGTGGTTCAATATCTTTCTTCAGAGACTTTTTCTCTAATTGAAACCATACCTTACGTCATAACACAAGTAAATCAGGATAGATATCTAAGCAAACGGTCATTCATCGACATATAATTTCTTCAACTAGTCACTTTGTTAACTACTCAGGCTTTCACTATTAAAAACCTATAATTAAGTGCTTACGAGTCTAACATAGATAAACTACTCAAGTCATCAGATAAAAGTACATTAAAGGACTTATCGTTTCTAAGATTTCATTCTAACACAGACAATATCATCATAGGAACTATGTTTAACTATCAGGGACTAAAAACAAAACAAAACAAATTTTTTTTTATGTATTTATGACAGGTATTATCATGCGCATGCATACACCCCCACACTTAAAACTTGCATTGTCCTCAATGTAAGATAAATATAAAGAAAAAGATTAAGGAACAACACTACCAGGTGCAGAGTTTATCAGGTTCCTGCTGGCGAGACTTTGGTTGTGTGGATGTGTAGATTGTGCTAACTCCTGCATAAACACTTATGCAAAATAAATAAAAAAAATGAAACATGCAATTAGCTCACAATAAAGTAGAACTAAGGTAAATAAAATAAATAAATTAAAGTAAATGCAAATACAACCCGCTAGCGCTAAGTTTAACGTCTTCAGCCAGACGCAAGCACTCAAGTTGTCATGGTGGTTTCCATCGAGCGTACTGATAAAGGCATGGGTGGAAATTTTCTGTCTGGCTGCGGCAGTGTATTCACTGATCCTCCGTGGTCTGGTGGCTGAGAATCTTGACTGCACATATTAAAACGTTGATTTAACCCCCTTTTTAACTTTCCAGATATCATCTTCAATTGAACACGAACTCTTCTTTTCCTCCTTTTACGATTCTTTAGGATCATTTTCACTTCAAGAGCATTTGATTCATGTTGTAAAGAAGCTGTTTTTGGCCGGACTGCTTCGAGCATGTATGTACCTTGACACTCATCATCATCCCGTGGTTGTTTTTCAACATGAAAAATATTCACCTCTAGAGTCATATTTCCAAATGATAGCTTCATTAGACCGTTCCTGCAATTAATAAGGGCATTAGCTGTAGCAAGAAAAGGTCTACCTAAGATAAGCGGAATTTTGTACTCAACATTAACCACAGACTGGGTATCTAAAATTAGGAAGTCAACGGGGTAGTAGAATTTATCAATTTGAACTAAGACATCCTCAACTACTCCCCGTGGTGTTCTAATGGATCAGTCAGCTAACTGTAAAGCTACTGATGTAGGTTTAATCTCGCCAAGCCCTAACTGCACATAAATCGAAAATGGCATGAGATTAACACTAGCACCTAAATCTAATAGTGCTTGACCAAACTCATGGGTGCCAATGTGGCAGGTAATGGTGGGACATCCCGGATCTTTATACTTTGGCGGAGTCCTCTGTTCAATTACTGCACTTGCCTGCTCTGTCAAGAATGCAGTCTTTTTCACGTGATGCTTCTTTTTCATAGTGCATAGATCCTTTAAAATCTTAGCGTATGTGGGAACCTGTTTGATTACATGTAACAACGGAAGGTTGATCTTTACTTGCTTAAGATGTTCTAGGATCTCACCATTTGGGTCTGCAGCTCTGATAGTGGGCCTAAGGGCTTGAGGAAATGGTACTCTAACCTGGTAAGGTGGCTCTCGATCTTCCTGTGGGGTGGTGGTGTCAATATCTTTAGGGTCTCCTACAGTTTTGGGAATATCCTGCTGTAGACATTGCATTTTTGCATAACACCCGATGAGGAGTCTTATATGGAGACAATTCCCTCTTAGTCATGAAAGTCGCGGGAAAAGAACGTTGGAAGGGTAAAGTTGGAAAACACTATTTTTTATGGATTTCTCCGAGTTGTTTCGCTTCGGTTGCTTGCTATACCTCCGTTTCTAAGCTCACCTTAGGCCCAAAACTCCCCTAGACCACATACCTAATCCAAACCAAGCCCAAATACCCAAGTCAACCCAAGTCAAACCAAGTCAACCCAAGTCAAACCAAGCCCATGCCCAAGGGATGTGATTCACGCCCATTCCCTCTTTTATTTGGGTAATTGCACATTAATCACATGTTTAAAATCAAATAAATCCTTACCTAAATAAAAGAAATCAAATCAAATCCCTACCAAATCAAATCCAATCCCAAATCCTAATTAGGAGATGCATTCCTTATTAGAAACCAATTAGGAGATTCCTTCCTAATCTAAAAAGGAAAGCCTTTCCCCTTTGCCTATAAAAAGAGGCCTTCACCCCCATTCACAACCCTAGCTCACATATCTCCCTCACACGCCCAAAGCACTCTCTTAAGCCTCCATTACACGCCCAAGCATTCCCCAAAACCCTCCATTGCCGCATTTCAAAATCCAATAGCCTCCATTGCCGCCCCTCCCTCCATCATCAAACACCCTTCACGCCCAAGCCCTAAACTTAACCCTCCATTGCCGAGTTCCAGCCCCATTCACAGCCCTAAAACACCCTCAAATAAACCTTATTTCCAGCCCTTAAGTTCCGCAAAAGACCCCCCAAAGCCGCTCCAAATCAGCGCCAAAACAGCCCCTGAAAACGGCTTCACTGCACTGGTGAACTGCTGCGTTTTAGCCGCTGTTCTGGTCAGGTTCCGTGCGTCCCTAGCCCATCAAAACCACCCTAAAACCATCTTAAAACCATCACAAACATCCCCAAAAAGTTTCCCCAAAAAACCTTTACAAACGCACCTCCCGGACCACCAAAATCACCCAAAACAGTCCAAAAACGCCAAAACAGTGACCTGAAACGCAGCGACCAAACGGCGGTGAAACGAAGGTAAACAACAGCAGCCCGAGCATCAAAACAGCAAGGAAAACAGTGAGCAAACAATCTTGAAAAGTTTCGGATCATTCGCCCTTCCAACGGACTTGGAAAGCACTTCCAAAGATTGACGAAAGAGGTTAGACCTGAGGGTACCTTTTACTTATTTTCTTTTGTTTTATTTTTATTTATTTTAGAATATTATCGCATGAGAGTCGTTTGAAGCATGATGTGATTGTTGGATGAGCGGGATATGTGTTTCCCTTTTGTGGTATATCGGATGGAAACCCGGACGTAAATTCCATAGCCGATTCCGAATGGACGGTAGTATGGTCTGCACTCGGGATACAATACCACGTACCACTTAAGATACACGTATCTCGTCTCATCCAAATTTGTATTCGAGCATGATGTAGTTCTAGGTTGTTTATTTATTATTTTAAGCATGTTTTAACGTAGTTTCGTTATTTAATTTTAAAGCATGATTATGTTCGTTTTATGCATGACGTTTAGTTTAGTCTATATTTATGCTTTAGTCATTATTTGTTTGCATTGGTTCGATGGCTTAATTTGTTCAATGTGTGATATTGCGTGTTTATTGTTTAAAGACTTATTTTTAAGCATGCAAACTTAGATTAGGATTTAGTTAGCGGAAGCATATTAGATCTAGGTGATACTTGAACATGATTATTGATTAGATGCGGTCAATTTATTGCGTGAATTATATCATCACAATGACATAAGTAAGGGACCATTCCGAACCCAACGGTTTGAGGTCTTCCCTTGCGAGGGGTGAGTGCGGCCTTAAACCTTTGTCCCGGTTCACACCGGGTGGCGACTCCATTATTCTCCGGTTTAGTTCCCCGTGGACTACTCCGTACTCTCAACTAGGCCCTGAGTCTAGAACAGCATGCGTCGCCCAGGTTCTGTTGTCTACAGTCTGGCGACTCCACTGGGGATAGAGAATCGGCCTCGAAATCATGTCTTGTGTTCTTCATAATTTATGCATTAGTTGACCGTGTCTGTAGTGGGTTGAGGGGGTTAATCAAAGGCTTAGTTAGAGCTAGGTTTTGGTTGGGTGTCTTCCTTCATTCACTACCTTTCGAGGAAAAGCTGTGAAGGCACCTAGATGATCATTACCCGTAGCTTGTTGTGATAGACTAGTTTGGAGGACTCGTTGTTTATTCCTGACACCAAGCGATAAGAGCCTAAGGGGCTTGGGTATTTAAGTGAGCCTCGCTCCACCCTCCCTCTGGGGAATCTACAACGGGAAATTCATTCGACAGTTAGTCACACACCATAACTCGTTGGCACGTACCGTAAGGTATAAAAAAGGTGCGCTCACTTGGACGTTTGAACCCTTGAGTGGGGAGTCCTAGTTGTGGGCAAACCTTCGTCAGCGAGAGCCTTTGTCCGCGCCCCGTGAACCCACTCATGAACCCTAGCCATAAGAACCCGTAGTTAGTTATCTTATAATTATGTGTGATGGGTCGCCGTCATTTGGATCCAGTTGGACCTTCTGTCAAAGGGTATGAACCTGTTGGGCCATTTAAACTGGGACAAGTTTGTGTCTTTTGACAGTTGGGCCAAAAGCTTCTAGAATGCCGGTGGGCCATTTTGTGAATAGGGCCTCTTATTATTTGAAGTCATTTAGCCATATCACCGTAAAGTGTAAACCTGTTGGGCCTTTTCAACTGGGACAAGTTTACACCGCGCAATGGTGTGATTGAATATTTTAAAATGATAATGGGCCAAATAGTTTAAGTTTTCTTTTTTTATAATTTTATATATTCCATGCATCGCATACATCTCATGGATACATGCATCATGTTAACCCTTGTGTCTTGAAAGCCATCATAGTTACCCGTTGGGTTAGGAAAAAGAATTCAGAGCCTTCCTATGGAAAATCCAGTATATCAGCCGTTTCATCGCTAAGTTGACATCGGTGTGTGAGCCCATCTTCAAGTTGTTGAGGAAAGATCAACCAATGAAATGGAACGAGCAGTGTCAGGAAGCATTTGACAGAATAAGGGAATATTTAGTGAAACCTCCTGTGTTAAAACCTCCGAGACAGGGTCGGCCTTTGGTACTTTATTTGCCTATTGAACCTGAAGCGCTGGGGGCGATGATGGTACAAGCCGATGAGACAGGAGTAGAGCATGCTGTCTACTACCTCAGTAAGAAGCTGCTTCCATACGAGGCTCGCTATCAGGAAGTGGAGAAGATTTGTTTAGCAGTAGTATGGGCATCCAAGAAGTTACGCCACTACTTCCAGTCTTACAAGATCCAAGTGGTCGCAAAGGAGAACCCTTTGAAGTACTTGCACTCGGTACCCTCGCTGGTTGGGAAATTGGGCAGATGGTTAGTACTACTGACTGAATTTGACGTCGAGTACCTCACTTCAAAGGTAATCAAAGGGCGAGCCGTGGCAGAATTCCTGGCCTTGCAACCTATTGAAGGGGATCAGTACAAGTTTGAGTTCCCTGACGAAGAGATCCAAGCTATAGCAGTCCAAGGATGGAAGATTATTTTGACGGAGCAGTGAATTGCAAAGGAGCCGGAATCGGGATTGTAATAGTAACCTCTGAGGGAGAAACCCTGCCTATGGCCAAAAGGCTAACTTTCGGAGTGACGAACAACATGGCCGAGTATGAAGCTTGTGCATTCGGGTTGACCGCACTGTTAGCCTTGAGAGCTAGGAACGTTGAAGTTTTCGGAGATTCGATGTTGGTGATCCGTCAGATGCAAGGAGAATGGGAACTGAAAGAAGAACGGTTGAAACCGTACTTGTTCCATCTCAGAAGTCTGGTACAGACTATCCCCGATTGTAAATTTCAGCATTTGCTGAGAGAGGAGAATCAGATGGCAGATGCATTGGTAACACTGGCCGCTACTTGGGAAAATCCAGAGAAACTGGTAATGAGACCGCTCGTGTTGACAACGGCAAGCAAGCCAGTCTATGAGATAGGTAGAATCCTGGAAGTGGGGGTCGACGACGGAAGCCTTGGTATTATGACATACAAAGGTATTTGGAGCGCGGGGAATTCCCAGGAGAAGCAAGCAGAAAAGATAAGATAGTCATGTAGAAATTGAGAAATGGAGCAGTAAGGCTGTCGAACTTGGAAGGGAATGAGTTCACAGAGCCGATCAACGTTGACAGATTGAAACTGTATTTTGTCTGAGGGACAGAAGACTGAATAGTCGCCCGCAGAAGACCTAACCCGACGGGATAAAGGAAACTCATGCATGCATACATACATGTAACCCATTATTGCATTCTTTTTGTGTGTTTTGTGTTTTGTGTTTTGTATTCACAGGTTTCGAGGACATAAAAGTGACAACGGCAAAGACATGCCAATCAGAAACAGCGAAAGCACTGTCTTGGAATTGGGTAGAAATCCTAGGGTTGAGGTCCACATCGGTGTTAAAATTCAGATGGTAATCTGAGGGTTGAGGCCCATTTTTGAGTTTGAGTTACGGGTATGGATCCCGGGGGGGAGGCCCACATGGTCAGCTGTAGAAAGGAAGAATTCCTCAGAGTGGGTGAGTGAGTGAAAAAAAAAAAAAAAAAAAAAAAAAAAAAAAAGAGAAAGAGAGAGAGAAGTCTTTGATGGTTAAATATATGTCCGATGATGACATTGTGTGCTGTAGGGAGAAGCCTTAGAAACGTGAAGTGCGAGACGCGCTCTTATCCGGTATTCAGAACGGATTGATCTCTGCTAGACTCATAAAAACACTTGATAAAGGTATCTCAACAGTAGAAGCCTGAGCCGTGATAAGATGATTAGTTGAAGAGATGGTGGATCAGTGAATGACCGTTTGCTTGGATGTCCACACTGATTTACCGTTGCTACGATACATGATATGGTCGGAAAATAAAAGAAAGAAAAGTCTCTACAATGAAAAGAAAAATAGACCATCTATAACCGATAAGCGTGAAGCTACCCATGGGCGAGTATTAGGACCACCATGAGGAGAAATGCTACCTTAAAGGGTAGGTGTGTCAGAAAAAAGAAGAGAAAAGAAAAGAGAAAGACGAAATGAAAAGAATGAAAAGAAAGAGACGATGCAATAAAAAGACCATATCATGTTGAGTATGCTACAGCAATCACAGAATGTGACCCAGACATCCAGGTTGGTTAGACCCACTGGTCCGATTCTCCGAATCGAAATCATCGAGTTGGTTGACTTAAGGAATAAGCTGCGAAAGAGCCTTAGCACACACACACTAGGAGTCTAGTTCAGATCACCCGTTCAGAGGATTGGGTTTGAGTATGTCAAGTACTTTGAAGATTCTTTGGCTTTGACGCAAAACACCCGTTGAGGGCAAAAATATGTTTAGCTATCAAGATTATCTCGAAGAGAGGCACTACAGTGTGTTGAATAATAGTATCAGTATCAGTTTCTGCCATGTATGGCATGCTGGGGGCGAGGCCCACATCATATCAGATCAGCCGGGTATGGCATTCTGGGGGCGAGGCCCACAAACGGTTGAGTAATAATTCTGCCAGGTATGGCATTCTGGGGGGCGAGGCCCACATCAGTTCTGTATCAGTTCCGCCGGGTATGGCATTCTGGGGGCGAGGCCCACAAACAGTTCAGTAATAATTCTGCCGGGTATGGCATTCTAGGGGCGAGGCCCACGTTGGTTCAGAGCAGCTTCAGCCAAGTACGGCACTCCGGGTATGGAGATGTCAGTTCAGCCAGGTACGGCACTCCGGGTATGGAGGCATGAGATCAGCCAGGTACGGCACTCCGGGTATGGAGATATCAAATGCGACACCCTAGGTACGGGGTTAGCATCAGACATTTGTGGCACTCTAGGTACGGAGGCGTCACTGCGACACCCTAGGTACGGGGTTAGCATCAGACATTTGTGGCACTCTAGGTACGGAGGCGTCACTGCGACACCCTAGGTACGGGGTTAGCATCAGACTTTGTGGCTCTCTAGGTACGGAGACGTCACCGCGACACCCTAGGTACGGGGTTAGCACTCAGACCACAGCGACACCCTAGGTACGGGGTTAGCACGCCAGGTACGGCATGTGGACTATTCAGACTATTGTGGCTCTCTAGGTACGGAGACGTCACTGCGACACCCTAGGTACGGGGTTAGCATTCAGACACTTTGTGGCTCTCTAGGTACGGAGATGTCACCGCGACACCCTAGGTACGGGGTTAGCACTCAGACCACAGCGACACCCTAGGTACGGGGTTAGCACGCCAGGTACGGCATGTGGACTATTCAGACTATTGTGGCTCTCTAGGTACGGAGACGTCACTGCGACACCCTAGGTACGGGGTTAGCATTCAGACACTTTGTGGCTCTCTAGGTACGGAGATGTCACCGCGACACCCTAGGTACGGGGTTAGCACTCAGACCACAGCAACACCCTAGGTACGGGGTTAGCACGCCAGGTACGGCATGTGGACTATTCAGACTATTGTGGCACTCTAGGTACGGAGTCGTCACCGCGACACCCTAGGTACGGGGTTAGCACTCAGACAACAACAACATCACTGCGGCACTCTAGGTATGGAGACGCAACTGCGACACCCTAGGTACGGGGTTAGCACTATCAACTCAGCACAGCAGGCGAACCATGTGGCAGCTGGCGAGCCAGGTAAGTAAAAATGCATTGCACATACTTTGATAGAACTGTCATTGTCACACACTGCACGAGTCCCATCAAAGTGGGGGCGACTGTAGACATTGCATTTTTGCATAACACCCGATGAGGAGTCTTATATGGAGACAATTCCCTCTTAGTCATGAAAGTCGCGGGAAAAGAACGTTGGAAGGGTAAAGTTGGAAAACACTATTTTTTATGGATTTCTCCGAGTTGTTTCGCTTCGGTTGCTTGCTATACCTCCGTTTCTAAGCTCACCTTAGGCCCAAAACTCCCCTAGACCACATACCTAATCCAAACCAAGCCCAAATACCCAAGTCAACCCAAGTCAAACCAAGTCAACCCAAGTCAAACCAAGCCCATGCCCAAGGGATGTGATTCACGCCCATTCCCTCTTTTATTTGGGTAATTGCACATTAATCACATGTTTAAATCAAATAAAATCCTTACCTAAATAGAAGAAATCAAATCAAATCCCTACCAAATCAAATCCAATCCCAAATCCTAATTAGGAGATGCATTCCTTATTAGAAACCAATTAGGAGATTCCTTCCTAATCTAAAAAGGAAAGCCTTTCCCCTTTGCCTATAAAAAGAGGCCTTCAGCCCCCATTCACAACCCTAGCTCACATATCTCCCTCACACGCCCAAAGCACTCTCTTAAGCCTCCATTACACGCCCAAGCATTCCCCAAAACCCTCCATTGCCGCATCTTCAAAATCCAATAGCCTCCATTGCCGCCCCTTCCCTCCATCATCAAACACCCTTCACGCCCAAGCCCTAAACTTAACCCTCCATTGCCGAGTTCCAGCCCCATTCACAGCCCTAAAACACCCTCAAATAAACCTTATTTCCAGCCCTTAAGTTCCGCAAAAAGACCCCCCAAAGCCGCTCCAAATCAGCGCCAAAACAGCCCCTGAAAACGGCTTCACTGCACTGGTGAACTGCTGCGTTTTAGCCGCTGTTCTGGTCAGGTTCCGTGCGTCCCAGCCCATCAAAACCACCCTAAAACCATCTTAAAACCATCACAAACATCCCCAAAAAGTTTCCCCAAAAAACCTTTACAAACGCACCTCCCGGGACCACCAAAATCACCCAAAACAGTCCAAAAACGCCCAAAACAGTGACCTGAAACGCAGCGACCAAACGGCGGTGAAACGAAGGTAAAACAGCAGCCCGAGCATCAAAACAGCAAGGAAAATAGTGAGCAAACAATCTTGAAAAGTTTCGGATCATTCGCCCTTCCAACGGACTTGAAAGCACTTCCAAAGATTGACGAAAGAGGTTAGACCTGAGGGTACCTTTTCTTATTTTCTTTTGTTTTATTTTTATTTATTTTAGAATATTATCGCATGAGAGTCGTTTGAAGCATGATGTGATTGTTGGATGAGCGGGATATGTGTTTCCCTTTTGTGGTATATCGGATGGAAACCCGGACGTAAATTCCATAGCCGATTCCGAATGGACGGTAGTATGGTCTGCACTCGGGATACAATACCACGTACCACTTAAGATACACGTATCTCGTCTCATCCAAATTTATATTCGAGCATGATGTAGTTCTAGGTTGTTTATTTATTATTTTAAGCATGTTTTAACGTAGTTTCGTTATTTAATTTTAAAGCATGATTATGTTCGTTTTATGCATGACGTTTAGTTTAGTCTATATTTATGCTTTAGTCATTATTTGTTTGCATTGGTTCGATGGCTTAATTTGTTCAATGTGTGATATTGCGTGTTTATTGTTTAAAGACTTATTTTTAAGCATGCAAACTTAGATTAAGATTTAGTTAGCGGAAGCATATTAGATCTAGGTGATACTTGAACATGATTATTGATTAGATGCGGTCAATTTATTGCGTGAATTATATCATCACAATGACATAAGTAAGGGACCATTCCGAACCCAACGGTTTGAGGTCTTCCCTTGCGAGGGGTGAGTGCGGCCTTAAACCTTTGTCCCGGTTCACACCGGTGGCGACTCCATTATTCTCCGGTTTAGTTCCCCGTGGACTACTCCGTACTCTCAACTAGGCCCTGAGTCTAGAACAGCATGCGTCGCCCAGGTTCTGTTGTCTACACCTGTGTCTCTACCTCTTTACTACTTCTAGTGAATATAGCATTGACACCTTTCACATTAGTTGTTTCGTGACTAGCCTGTGCCATGTGTTGGCCTTGTGGATTTGGTTGAGCTTGAGATGGGAATTTTTCTTGTTCGCGCACACTCAAGACATTAGTTAACCTAGAGATCTGACTCTTAATCTCCCTATTATCTTCAACTACTTGAGTTATCAATGACTCAAACCTTTGGTTTGTTTTTATTCTGGGCTTCCACAAATGCTTGCACTGTATCCTCTAGAGAATTTCTAGAAACCATATGTGTGTGATACTGCGGGGTACTGTATCCTCTAGGTGGTGATGTTTGACTCGGCTGATGGGACTCCTGCTTCCAACTAAGGTTGGGATGGTTCCTCCAGCTAGGATTATGGGTATCTGGATATGGTTTATAAGACTTCTGGTACATCCCTACGTTATGGCATTGTTCCTCACATGGTCCCCTAATCTCATAATACTCAGGGCGCTCTTGGGATTCTAGCTGGCTACTGAATATATAGTCCTGCTATCTCTGGCTTTTAAGGCTTCTATTTGTTTGGTCAATAGCTCAACTTGTGCCTTA
Organism: Zanthoxylum bungeanum; assembly: GCA_019454045.1. Taxonomy (NCBI): domain Eukaryota; kingdom Viridiplantae; phylum Streptophyta; class Magnoliopsida; order Sapindales; family Rutaceae; genus Zanthoxylum; species Zanthoxylum bungeanum. The sequence continues at coordinate 313,603 of SKCR01021026.1, read as the reverse complement.
AGACCATCATCTTCCCTAAAGTGTTGTAAGCTTCTGCGGAGGAGTGAGGTGTGTCCTATCAGTGCTATCCATGGAATTAGGTCCAGTCCAGGTATGAGACTTCTTAGCTAGGTCATCTAGGTACTCGAGGGCCTCATCAGGATCCTTCGGATAAACTCACCATTACACATCGTCTCAACGAATTGGCGCCTAGGTGTCAACCCATCATAAAAGTAACTAACTAAACGCCAACTCTCAAATCCATGGTGAGGGCAACTAGCTAACAACTCCTTATACCTCTCCCATGTTTGATAAAGGGTCTCACTGTCTTTCTGGGAAAAGGTGGAGATCTGTTTTTTTAGGGCATCCGTCTTATGGTGTGGGAAGTATTTGTCAAAGAATGCCCGGGTCATCTCGCCCCACGATCCTATTGACTTGGGTCTTAAAGAATACAACCAGCTCTTAGCTCTATCCTTAAGGGCAAAGGGAAAGAAACTAAGTCTACTTGTGTCGGTGGTTCCAAACCGGTCATGGAAGGTTGCTACTACTTCTTCAATTCCCTAATGTGCACGTAAGGGTTCTCGCTCTCTAAACCGTGAAAAGTTGGAAGATACTGTATCATTCCAGGCCTAAAGTCTATGTGTGGTGCATTATGGGGGAACATGATGCACGAAGGTGTAGCCGTGCGAGTTGGGTGGCGGTACTCTTCAAGAGTCCTCTTAGGTGGTCTCTCGTATTCACTCATGTTATGTGCGCTAGACGCGGATGATGTGAATAATGGATTTTCAAATATGTTCTCAGAGTCTGAGCTTTCTTCCTCAGTCCTAACAAATCTACCAAATCTATCCCTACGTCTAGACATGTAAGTTAAGTTCAAAAATACGAGGAATAAAATAAATAAAAACAAAAAAAAATAAACTAAAACTTAAAATCTAATAAACTAAAACAGAAAGAAAATAACTAAAATAGATACTAAAGTAAAATACTAGAGGAAAAAAAAATGAAAAGAACTAATTAAAAATAAAAATAAAAACTGAAATACTAAAAGAAAATAAATAAGCGAACAATAAATGAATAAAATAAAATAAAATGCTAAAAATAAAATAAAAAATTAGAACGAAGTTACCGCTTCGTTGTTGATAAAGCAAACCTGGTCCTTTTGCTTGTAAACCGTCTCCCCGGCAACGGCGCCAAATTTTGATTACGCCCAAATATGACTCGCGGTTATCGCAGTACAGTTGGGGTGTCGATTCCACATAGAGAAGGTTACAGGAACTGATTTACTTGAACAAAACGTTTAGCAATAACTATTTAAGAAAAGATTAAATATGACGTAAATTAACAATTATGAAAGCTTTAAAGATTTTATCAATGGAGAAAAATAGCAAGCATCCGGGTTCCCTCTTGTACCTATTACCTATATTCCGTTATCGATTCATGTAATTACACAATTGAGGATTTCACGTCCCAAATCAACAATTGGAAAATATTCAATTCTACACCAGTTTAAGTTCTAAGGTAATTGTTATTCAATCTCCCTACGTTTACAACTCACAGGTTATCGTTACAACCTATCCAACGACGACAATATACCCTCGGGCAATACTGCAGCAGAGGATCAACTCGCAAAACAACCTTAATCTATCAAACCAATTCACAAGGTTATCATTACAACCTATCCAACGACGACAATATACCCTCGGGCAATACTGCAGCAGAGGATCAACTCGCAAAACAACCTTAATCTATCAAACCAATTTTACCAACAACACATAGAAAAAGCGTGACTGAATCTATATGTAAATTAATAAAAATAGTTCTCAATTAATCAATAGAATAAAGAGATGAAGAGAATAACAATTATATTAATCAATTAAATCCATTCATGAATCAAATAACAAGAATACAAGAGTTTGGGTACAAGAGTTCGCCCTTAGCTTTGCTAGGAGATTAGTTCCGCATGCTAGATGAAGAAACTACAGAGATAGATGGAGAAATCATTGGTTCTGATCCCGAGAATTTGCACGGCTCTGTTTTCTCTTTGATAATTGTGTAACTAGCCTCTCCTTGTGTTTTGGAAGAAGTCTTATATTTATAGAAGTGTCAGGGTGTCATTAGGATTTCAGAAAACCCTAAAATTCGAGACCTGCAACGCGTAGGAATTCCTTGCGCAGCGCCGCGGCGCTGATCTCCCTGGAAAATGTATGGAATTTGACTTTCTGGGGGGCGCCGAGGCGCCTGCTCTCTTCATTGGCGCCTCGGCGCCAATTTGATATATATATTGAGGCGCCATGGCGCCCATGTGCTTCACTGGCGCCATGGCGCCAATTTGCTTATTAATTCATGGCGCCATGGCGCCATGAATGGATGATGAATGGCGCCATGGCGCCATTCTTCCTGGACTTTGTATGGGATTTTGGCACCTCGGCGCCATTCTTCCCTGCTCGCCCTGTGTCTTCCCAGAGGTTCCCAAAACACTTGTGAGTACTCCCGGATCCATGTATTAATATTCCTACAAATAAAAATCACTAAATTAGTATAAATAATAAACTTTTTTAAATTATTATAACAATAGAAATTGTGTATTAAAACATAAAATATATAACTAAATGTTTAACAATAAGCTTAGATAAATGATGTTCTAATGTATATTTTCATGCACTTATCAAAGTTCACGCCCAAGGTGTGACTAGGGTTTGTGTTTTATGTATTTACTACACAAATGAGATAGAGAGATGGGTTTTGGTAAAAGCCAATTTACCATTTTCACCTAAACAAGGTGGTTGGGTAAATGGTTTTGCCAAAACAATTCCAAGGTGGTTGGAAAGTAGATGGTATGGCATAAATGCCAACCACTCCCCCAACTACCACATTTAAAGTGGGCCCCACATTTGAATTCAAAATTCGAATGGATTCTACGAATGTTTGCCGCGGCTCGGATCCGTTAATCCGATTAAACGAACTTTCGTCACTAAATAATTAAATCTAATTTAATTAAATAACGATGCCTCACAAATATATTACGAACGTTGTTTACGAATTATTCCAAATTAATTCGTTCGTTCGTATAAAGTCCGACTTTAATTTCGTAATGAAATCCAATTCATTTTAATATATCCGATATATTAATTTTAGCCCATACGAATAAATTAAATAGAAAATCAATTTAACTATTAAATTTATTTTACCGATTAATTCCAAATTAATCGCGTTCTCTCTCTTCCGAACATATTTAATCCCAGATTAAATAAAGCCTCAATTAATCCCAGATTAATTTTCTCTCTGTAAATTAATCCCAGATTAATTCTAGTTTAAGTCAACTGTCATCGGTGAATCTTTGGGAAGCGACCCAAGAGACCTCTGGATATTTTGGCAGTAAATCTGGTTATCGGATAATCCGATAAAGTGAGTACCTCGTACCACGTGCTTACCGATTTACAAGACATGATTGGCTTCTACCAAAAACTGTGCCTACCTAATTCTCCAGAAATATTCTTACTGGAATATACAATCTATGTCAGGCGTAGCATACGAAGTATTGCGTATAGCGATCCAGTATCAGATGTCACATGCTAGGCCCGGGGATGGAATTGTGTATGTCCCGTACGAAGCACATATCGGATCTCTGGTAACTAGTCTCTATAATCGGATGAACATGACCTAGTCATATCATCCCGATGACTGCAGTACTCAAGAGTACTAGTTTCGTATCCTACGTGACATCATCTCCACTATGACTGGAGTGATACTTCCTTCTTGACATCACACCCAATACACTACGATTCTCAATATACCCAGTAGAGCGTACACAGAACCGGTTAAAGCCCTGGACGGCCAAAACCAAAGAATATAATTGCGCCAGTATTAGCGGTGCAAGTCTCAGGTTAAGACCAAATACACCTACCCTGATTTCGGACTTCCATAGACACGTAGTCATACTACCAATGGAATTCCGAGGGGTCTATCCAGAGCGAAGCTGTTTCCGTACCATCGGTAAACACAACCTCCTATTACATTTGCATGAGTATCCAATACCCAAATATATGAGAACTATATTGTTACGCTTCCATAACACGCACAAGTGTAATACTAGTCTATTCCGTATTATCGATGTCCAGTCTCGATAATACTACGACTAGGGATATTTAATGATTATACCTTCGTCGATTGATACTCTCTCATATCATCTCAATCTATGAACTAATCATAAGGACCTCCTATCATTTATACATCTAGGTGATCTAATCACAAATGATAAGAGAGCAATCTCATTTGTCACATAGTTAATTTGTACAACAACACCATGATCTGTACAAATAGTGACGCTATGGGTTCATAACTGTCCAACAATCTCCCACTTGGCCTATAGCCAGTCACTCGAGTGTCTTACACCCAAACTATGTACAGTTCGCTCAACTACTGAGGAAAGGCTTTCGTCAGCGGATTTGCATGATTATCGTCTGATGTGATTTATACGATCATCACATCGCCACGATGTATGATCCGAACAAATCAGATGAATAGTCGAAGTATATATCTGGATCGTTGATGAGACCATTAATTCTTTAGCCTGCGCTGAAGCCTAGTTCAGCTGCTAATAGAACTATATCTAATCTAATTAGATTTATTATCGACCCAAATGGCTTCTATTGCTGCCTCAGCTGCAGTAATAACCCGCATTTGTTGTTTATTCGGTAATAGTATCTTGCTTGGAAGATTTCCAGCTCACTGTTTCATTATTCAAACTGTATAGTACCGTTTTTTTCATCGGTTAGGAAATTTGCAGCAGTGATCCCAGTCACTTCAAGTTCTCATTCTCCATAGTTTAAGACAGCATCCTTAGTTCTCTAAGATACTAACGGATGTTCTTAACATCAATCTAGTGACTATCACTTGGATTGTCCTGTTTGTGAATCCATATGCTCAAAGCGTATGAGACATTAGGTCACGTATATTTTTCAATGTACGAGTTCTCGGAGAGTGTCAACAAACTTTAAATCTAACCCAGTAGATCTTTATTCATAGAATAAATATTGTTTCTCCCAAGATTTCTACGGAGAATCTTATGAAAGCCAAGCTTCCACCGATTGTAATATGTGGGATATCATTTCCAAGAAATGACATATCATCATTATTAGGACATTCAGTGTCAGTGCACTCCCACTAACCCTCTTATATACACAAGAATTATATTTGTTTTGAATTAAATCATATACCATTGTGATTATATCAAAACATCAGTTCCAAGAACTAAATGCTTGCTTCAATCCCTCTATGAATCGAATAACATGCAAGCCTTGTTTGCTAGTTTTGGTACGACAAAACCGTCAGGATGTACAACATCCTCCAAAAGATTTCCTTTTCAGGAAAGCGATTTTCCCGTTCAGCTGCCATATTTCATAAATGAAACATGCAGCATCAGTAAGCATTATCCAAATGGATTTAACGTGGAAACAGGTGAAAGATTTCGTTGTAATCAACACAATGTTGATAACGATATCTTTCCGCTACAAGCCTAGCTTAGTACATTGGTATGCTGCCATCCACGTATGTCTTCCTTGAAGACTTATATAGTACCAATAGGCACAATGCCTTGCGGTACAACAACTAGTGTCCAAACATAGTTGATATTTATGGAATCCATTTCGGACTCATGGCACTTTGCCATAATAGGGAGTCGATTCCTTGAATCACTTCCTCATACGTAGTCAGTTCGTATTCTTCAATAAGATTGACATCTTTATGAGGTGAGATCAGAAACCCATACCCAGGTTATTTTCTGACTCTCTCCGACTTACGCGGTTCTTGTGTATTCGAATATTACTGGTACAGTTTCATCCTTGATGAACTGTTTGTGTTCCATTAAGGACTTGGCGCCTTGAACAGTATAACTCCGATTAGTTTTACTATCCTCCCACTTACCACTGCATATCGATATTCCTCTTAGGAAAATCGTATGGTGAGCAACAATTACATTGTTCTCAATTGAGTTGTATAAGTACTATACTTTGGTTTCCCTAGGATAACCTACAATTGGCACTTATCCAATTTGGGTTCTTGTTTGGTATCATCCAAACATATGCTTAGCATTCCCAAATCAACAGGAATGAGAAAACCCAGTTTCTTTCCTGTTCATATCTAATATGAAATCTGTCAAACAGATTTTCATGGAACCTTATTCAAAATAAGTATTGCACTGTTAAATGCTTATCCTTTGAAGGAAATGGTAGCTCAGAGTGACTCAGGATTAACCTTATTATGTCCAATAAAATTCGGTTTCTCCGTTCGGACACACCGTCAAACTGACGTGTTCCGGGAGGAGTCCTCATTGAAAGAATACTATAATCTTTCAATTATTCGAGAAACTTATTGCTTAGGTAATTTCCATCTCGGTCTTACCATAATAGTTTTAATACTTTAGCCGATCTATTTGTCTATTTCGTGTCGAAACTCTAAAAGTTTCCGATTCATGTTTCATAAGAAACACATAACCATAACGCGATGCCACATCCGTAAAGGTCACGAAATGTTCATATCCACATCTAGCCTAGCTAAACATGGGCCCACTTACGTCACTATGAACGAGGGCTAACAGATCGATGGCACTTACACTTTTACCAAGTAAAAGGTATTTTAGGTACTTTACCTAATAAACTAGATTCGTAGACATCATTTGAATGGAATCAAATCCGTCCTAGTATCCACTCTTCAAAAGTATGGATATACGAGTCTTGTTTAATGTGTCCCAGACAACACTGCCACAAATAATTCTTATCTGATCAAATCAGTTTGAGCTATTTGTTCGTCATATTATATGTTTGAGATTTATTTATATTCAAATTATAAATACTGTTATTAAAATCTAATGTGTTTATCTCGATATCATCTTTATATAATAAAACACTTTAGTGTTCAAGAATATAAAGGTATACTCGCAACGAGTTATATTCGATATAGAGATAATGTTTCTAGTCAAACTAGTTACATTATAACAGTTTCCTAATTTAAGTACACACTCGGAGGGTAGTTCCTAAACTTAGGTTTCCACGGTTAAAACAGCGACTGTCGTCCCATTTCCGATTCGCAGATTAATGTCAACTGAAGTCAGTATCCTGCTCATAGTAGATTTTGCACATCAATGCATATTTATGTACCACTTTTAGTATCTAAAATCCAATTTTAATACTATTAGTGAACATATTTGTGACAAACATATTTAAAGTCAGAGCCTTGCCCTTTCTTTTATTCATTCATCTCTGCCTTGTCCATACGGCAGTCATGCTTCAGTGACCCCGTTTGCCACAGTTTAAGCAGACATCTTGGGATTTGTCCTTTGTCTTCCTAGAAGACAGTAATGATTTTGCTTTTGCCCTTTTTCACATCCCAGAAGCCTTTGGCCAAGCCTTGGCCTTCTAGAATATTGAAGTAAGATGCGTATTGCGCTTCTTGCCCTATTGCAAACTTTGGCTTTGGCTCATTGAGCATAGCCATTAACTCTCCAAGAGTTTACTATTGCAATTAATGCTTCTAAGATCTAAGAATAGATTTATAAAGATCCTTCAATTTCTTCATCATACTTTAAGGATCTAATCCTTAGTTCTGATTAGGAAATTAATGAGTCATTTTGACAAGTATAATGGATTAAGCATTAAAGTTATCATCACATGAATCTTCCAAAGATCATGCTCTACTATTTGCTTAACTCTGGGCTTAGGCCTAATATGTTATTTTATCAAATAAAGTAACTTATTAGCTTCCAAGACCATCCTGAAATTTTATTCCCAATTTGAAAATTAAAGTCGTTTAAACACATTTTCACCCAGGATTATGTTTTAATCACTAATATTTCAGTTATCTTGATTCCAATAGTCTAACTATCCAATCAACGATTTCGGGTACAATCTAATGTAATGATTACTATAGTCTAACTATATAACTAATTACAATTTTATTGGTTAAAATCAAATATATATTGATTACTATAATCCAATTATATAATCAACTATAAATGATCGGTAAAATTCAAATATATTGATTACTATAATCCAATTATATAATCAACTATAAATGAAGTAGTTTGAATACAGTCCAACTGTTTAATTAAAACAACAATTGAATATTAGTGCAACTAATATATTTATTAATAGATAATGACGAAAATGAAATGAGCGCGTATTGGCAAGTATCTAAATGAAATTTGCAAATATAATACTTGCCACCCACTTTTTTTCGGCGAGCCTCTAACCCTCTGTCGAGTACTCAGGAAACCTAGTTTCCTAGTAGGCTAGGATCCCGTTAAATAATACACAATCTTGACTTTGGCCAACAAATTGTATGATACTTAACTAGGTAGATCTCTAAGATCAATTAGATCCCATCTAATTCCTTGATCCAATAGGTGGACATCCAAGTCCGAAACATATATCTTATATATGTCAATATATCCAATATATTTCCTAACCTTTTTCCTCTGAATCAACTAAGCCTTGGCTTTGGCACAACAAACTTAATGATCCCAGTTAAGCGGAACCCATTGACATGGAAAGCATCGTAATCAATGTCGATGAACAAGAAGTGATCTTGACTTTGGCCAACAAATCACGACTTGGACAAGACACCGATATGGAACAAAACTCTCATGATTCAAACACATCCGCGATTGAAAAAGGTCTTGACTTTGGCCAACAAACCAATTCCAACTTTGGATCTTTAGTAAGAATCACTCAACGGAAGGAAAAATGCTTAATATGTTTTGAGGGTTTTTCGTGTAAATTGGCAACCAATTAATTATCTTTGATTAGGTCTCATCATACACCCTTAAGCATGCATTCTAAAAGCATAATAAGGCGTGATATAAATAAATTAATAATGATATGCGGATGGATATCTCACAAATTGTTCCTAGATCAAATCACTCCATTTCCTCTCCCCGGCTAGAACTATTCTAACTTCTACCCAATTACATAATACAATAAAGAAACCTCATTTACATTAAGGAGAATTGGTGAGAAGAGAATTACAAAGAGTAAAAAGATAAAAGGCTGGACACGCAGGTCCAATTTAATAAATTCTAAATTTATTACAATTATCAAAATTGCCCACACCGATCTAATATCAATCTGATATGCATTATTCATACAACACATTCATGTATTCATACAAATCATGTTATTCAATCAATCTAATCCAATTAATTAATCTTTGAATTAATGACCATCCGATGTTCAAACAACGATTTGATTTGCGTGAGTCAAACTCGTTTAAGAATAAATACTCAAAGTAAGTATTCTTGATTATATTGAACTACAACTTTAAATCCAATTTATTTGTATTCAATACTAATTCCAAATTAAATATTTACACTTACTCATAAGCCTTAAAGACTTGGATTCCAAATCCAATCTTAGTGGGTCTCAAAGGGCCAATAACATCCAATGTCATTTGAATTAAAGTCCAATGGGCTTTTAATTAATTCTTAAGGCATGGGCTTTGGCCATAATGGATCAAACCCAAAATACCAAGGCCCAATAGGAATCACCCTATTGCCAACAAATCAATTTAGGCCCAATTAAATTCTTTAAAGGGCCAAGTGATGTATTTGGACTTTATGGAATTGGTTTTTGGCCCAATTGGATCCAATCCAAAAGTCCAAAACCAAACTTGGTCAAACCAAGCCCATTAAGCCCAAATACACACTTTTAGCCCAATAGAATAATTAAAGGCTTATTAACATAATTATAATATTCCAAATATCACAATTATTTAATATCACAATTATTTTAATTAAAGTGTATTAGCCATGATTAATTAATTAAACTCAATATTTCCAAAATACCAATTAACTTAATTAATCATGCTTAATCCATCAATTTATGCTCAACACAAATTGAATCCAAAACACACCATTTCATGCTCAACATGCTCTTTGATTTAACATAAAAATTATTGACTTTGATTTTAATCTAATCAAACCAACAATCAACATTTTATCATGCATTTAAACACATCCAATGGTGTAAAAATTGAAAAATCAAAGTGCAGTCCACTGGTGAAGATTCGGCCACACTAAGGAATTTTAAAAAATTTGATCTAATCAATTTTTCTCAAATCTAATCATGCACAACTCTAATTTAACATAATCTAAGCATGCTCAAAGCATCAATTTGAAGAAATCATATTCAAAATACAAAAGCCCCAAATTTTAGTCTCATGAACCCTAAAATTTTCATGCTTAAAATTGGCCCTGATACCATTGTTAGTGTTCCTAGAACATGCCAAGGATCTAATAAGCAAGAAAAAGGTGTTCATAAATTCATTATAAGTTACAGAATTACTTACATGAATGGATTTGAGCTTTTAAAATTTTGAGAAGATGATCTCCAAGATCCTTCCTTTGTTGATTCCAAGCTTTGAGTTAGTTTCCCTATCACCTTAGAAGACTTCTACAAGTGCTAGCTTTGTTTATTTTCAAAACAAAATCAAAGAGAAATGAGAGGAAGTTCTCGCCCAAGGTGTGACTAGGGTTTGTGTTTTGTGTATTCACTACACAAATGAGAGAGAGAGATAGGGGTTTTGGTAAAAGCCATTTACCCTTTTTCATCTAAACAAGGTGGTTGGGTAAGTGGTTTTGCCAAAACCATTCCAAAGTGGTTGGAAAGTAGATGGTATGACATAAATGCCAACCACTCCCTCAACTACCACATTTAAAGTGGGCCCACATTTGAATTCAAAATTCGAATGGATTCTACAAATGTTTGCTGCGGCTCGGATCTGTTTAATCCGATTAAACGAACTTTCATCACTAAATAATTAAATCTAATTTAATTAAATAATGATGCCTCGTAAATATATTACGAACGTCGTTTACAATTAATTCTAAATTAATTCGTTCGTTCGTATTAAAGTCCGACTTAATTTCGTAATGAAATCCAATTCATTTAACTATTAAATTTATTTTGCCGATTAATTCCAAATTAATCGCGTTCTCTCTCTTCCGAACGTATTTAATCCTAGATTAAATAAAGCCTCAATTAATCCCAGATTAATTTTCTCTCTCTAAATTAATCCCAGATTAATTCTAGTTTAAGTCAACTGTCATCGGTGAATCTTTGGGAAGCGACCCAAGAGACCTCTGGATATTTTGGCAGTAAATCCGGTTATCGGACTATCCGATAAAGTGAGTACCTCGTACCACGTGCTTACCGATTTACAAGACATGGTTGGCTTCTAGTAAAGCACCGTGCCTACCCAATTCTCCAGAAATATTCTTACTGGAATATACAATCTATGTCAGGCGTAGCATACAAAGTATTGCGTATAGCGATCCAGTATCAGATGTCACATGCTAGGCTTGGGGCTGGAATTGTGTCTGCCCCGTACGAAGCACATATCGGATCTTTGGTAACTAGTCTCTATAATCGGATGAACATGACCTAGTCATATCATCCCGATGACTGCAGTGCTCAAGAGTACTAGTTCCGTATCCTACGTGACATCATCTCCACTATGACTGGAGTGCTACTTCCGTCTTGACATCACACCCAATACACTATGATTCTCAATATACCCAGCAGAGGCGTACACAGAATCGGTTAAAGCCCTGGACGACCAAAACCAAAGCATATTAATTGTCGCAAGTATTAGCGGTGCAAGTCTCAGGTTAAGACCAAATACACCTACCCTGATTTCGGACTTCCATAGACACGTAGTCATACTACCAATGGAATTCTGAGGGGTCTATCTAGAGCGAAGGTGTTGTCGTACCATCGGTAAACACAACCTCCTATTACATTTGTATGAGTATCCAATACCCAAATATATGAGAACTATACTGTTAAGCTTTCATAACACGCACAAGTGTAATACTAGTCTATTCCATATTATCGATGTTCAATCTCGATAATACTACGACTAGGGATATTTAATGATTATACATTCGTGGATTGATACTGTCTCATATCATCTCAATCCAGAACTAATCATAAGGACCTCCTATCATTTATACATCTAGGTGATCTAATCACAAATGATAAGAGAGCAATCTCCTTTGTCACATAGTTATTTTGTACAACAACACCATGATCTCTACAAATAGTGACGCTATGGGTCATAACTGTCCAACAGTTCCAACTGCAGGGTTTCCAGCCTCGTATAACTCTTTGAGAAGCCAATTATGTGATATCCCCCTTCTTCGTGCTTCGGTCCTGATGTCTATTTCCTCTTCTATGTCGGTCATTTCCTCATCTGAGGCTTCCCTATCCGTTATCGAGAGCGCTGCAAATTCGGTCTCATCACCCGCATAGACATATTCAATTGTTACAGCCTCTCCACTGTTATCCCCCTTGAATTTTCCGGGCAACAAGTAATGGTTGGCTACAACCAGTGGCATACTACCGAACTGAGTGACGATAAGAGGTTATTCGTCGTCCATTTCGTCCCGCTTCCGCCTATCGAACTTAGTGCGTTCATCGCAGCTCGTCACTGTCCATTCTTTGCTGTCACACCCTTTTTTACCTGCTTCTGGTTTCTTCATGATACGAGGGCTGCGGCCTGTGGTGACCTTTACTTCGCCTTATCGGCGTATCATACAGCCATAATTTCTTTGGTGTCGCCTTAATTGCGTCTTTGTCATTTCATCCACGGGGGAATAGTTCCTGCCTGAATGCTGTCCCGAATGTGGCCCTCGGTACGAATGTCATATATTGGGCCGATGAATTTTCGGCCTAAATGTCCATAGAATCTTGGGGCGAGGGACCGTGGCTGCCATTTTCCTGACTCTTTCTTCACGAGTCTTTCACAAGTATCTTCCAATTCCCTCATCCATTCTATATTGTTCTTGCATCGAATACAAAGGTTTTGCCGGTCTCCATGCTCTGAAGGTGCTTTAATCCTTTCCAGGGCGCTTGGACGATGATGGTGCTGTTCTTCATCTAGGACCAATTTGACCTTCGGCAGACTCATTTTGGCAAGGTCTGGGTTGATCATGTTCAATTCCACCGACTTTGGAAAAGGGTTATTGTCCACTGCCATCTTTTTTTCGAACGTTATTCGTCCAAATTCTATGGCATCCTGTAAAATATTTCAAAAAATGAGACAATTATTAGTTGTATGAGACCATGCATTGTGCCACTTGTAATACTTTTTACTACCGATTTGTTCAGCTGTTGTCAACGTATGTCGATCGCTCAAACTAATTTGTTTGTCTTTATAGAACTGGTCAAATATGGCATCAACTTTGCTAATATCAAAAGAGAAGTTTCTATTCTTTTTATCGTTCTTTTCATTGGCCTGGGGTTTCACCCACGTCTTATAAACGTAAGGCTTCCCTTTAACCAATTCGGCCAAACATAAATCAGCCGACTCGACGCCCATTTCGCCCATTTCATAATCAATGTTTCTATAATAGGTCCATTTGCTAGAATTTTTCCTTTGTTCTTCTTCTCGTAATAACCGCTCATAACGCACCACACTAGTGATGAGTTGAGGAAGGTCCCAAAATTCGCGATCCTGAAATTTCTTTTTTAGATCGAGATTGAGACAACTTTGAGCGATCGTCACGAATTCCCTTTCGGGCAAAGGCACATAACATTGGCCTCAGGCTACCTTAAACCGCTGTAAGAATGTCTCGGGCCACTCCCCTGGCAATTGCCTTATGTTTGCCAAATAGGCTAAGGCTACTTCAGATTCGGCCTTGTAAAATTGCGGATGAAACAACTGTTCCATTTGCTGCCAACTTTCTACCGAGTTAGGTGGCAGACTGACATACCAGGAGAAAGCTATTCCTGACAGTGAGCCGTGAAATAACCTCAATTTATGGAAATCAGTAACTTTCCCACACTGAAGGGTAAATCGTCATATGTGTTCCATGGTAGAAACTTCCACAGACCCCGTAAATAACGAAAAATCTGGTATCTTGTAGTTTCTAGGCCATGGATATGCCACATCGATCCAATCAGGATACGACTTCCGATATCTAGGCCGAATTGGCCGTATGCCTAGGCCGAATTGGCCGTATGCCTAGGCCGAATTGATTTTGAAGGATATCGATCATTTGTTCCCTTAACATATCATTGCCATTAAATGGCACTGCTATAGGCGGTGCTTGCGGTCCTCTTACAAATGGGACATAATCGTGATTCTGTCCCTGAGAAGCTTGGATACCTTGGGGCAACGCCACTTCATGTTATGCCATATTTGGCCCTAATTGTGGGCCATTGCTCCCAGGACTCATTCCTCCACTGAGAACCGTAGGGATTTTGGTCCCTTACGGAGGAACATTACTCGGACCAGCCTCCTGACTGCTTAGCGCAGAGAGGGGCGTAGTCCACGCAGTGTCGTCTCACCGTTTACACATTTGGCCATTAATTCATTTAGCGAGCTCAGATGTCTGGCCATGTTTTCGTATTGTGAATTGCTAGTTGAGACGAATTTATCTATGACATGCGCATTTTGAAGCCTAATCTGCTCGACAACATCCTGTGTGAATTCATAGGTTCGTATCGACTAACATCTGCCAGACCATCGAAATGACCCACTACGTTTGGAACGTGGGGCTGGTTTGTTTGCTCCAGTCCTCCCTCCTCCGCACTTGAGCCAGTTTGAGCGTTTCTTTTCGGAGGCATCTCCACTTTTTACACCAATTCTCACACTGTGGTCGCCAAAAACTGTTTGTGCAATTTTTATGTGTGAAGAAAGAAGAGCGTGTAAGGTTCAAACCTCCTGAGACAAAGTCACAGCAAGGGGTGATTGATTTAGTGAATAAGCCTCCAAGGGGCACAAACACACAATTTACAGTCCTAAAGATTACAATCTATGAAATGAAAAATAAAGATATGCTCATTTGAGTCTTCTTTTTGGTTCCTTCTTTCTCTTTGTGTAGGTGAGCTTTTATAGTGAAGCCTGTCAACCGCTGAGCTGCGTGTCTCAACTGCTCGATCATGGAGGGAAAACCGTACAACTGTCGCGATCGTGGGATCAACTGCATCACGTATTTTAGTTCTAACCGTCAGTTCGGTCGTCCCGAGCTCTTCGTCGCTCTTTTCCCCATCGCCCTTCCCGCCTTTGTTCTTTCCTTCGTCCTAGGGCGATTTCGTTCCAGAGTGACATCTTTTCTTCTGTCAACAATAAAAAAAAATAATAATAATAATTTGGAGGGCATCTAACTGACTATAAAATGTTGGCAGTATTCAAAAGAATTCGTCTAGTCCTACCGGGTTCAGACATGGCACATTAAGGGGAATTGGCCTAAAAACGTTACAATCTCAGCAGTTCACTATCCAAAACGAAGCTCACATTGTCTGCAGACGTAATTTCCATAATTTAAAAGGCTAATATTCAGAAGCATTAAATATCTCCAAATCTACATGATGATTATAAACAAGCATGCATTTAACCTGCAAGGACGTCATCAAAAGCAGCTAAAAGTATGACAACAAAGGACATGCAGGCATTCTCCATCCACCCTATCTGGGTTTTATGGATAAATCTTTCATAAAGGGAATCTTTTCTTACCTCTCGTGATCTGAGTTTAAATTTAGAAAGGTCCTTGTCATCTCCCAGCAAATTGCAAAACAGGCAAGTATTGTAGAGCAATGCACAAAATAAGATTAGGAAGCTTTCCTTACCTCTAGGATTCAAAGGAACACTATATTTTTTTTTTTTTTCAAATTATTGGAAACCCCACTGTCAAATCATATTTTTTGGTTTTAAGCGTAGCAGGTAAAATCCTCAGCTGTTCCAGAATCATACAAAAAACGCATTCCCTAGATTCAAACCCAGAACCTGAAAATCAGACCATGAACCCTAAATTACCAAGCCACGCCCATTGGGATGGATTCAAAGGAACCTCCATTGTCTTGTTTCGAGCTTCAAATATGCGACCATGGTATCCTATGGTGTAATCATCCCAATCAACCTGAAATGCATCCAGTTCATAAATCGCTTGCATAATGCCAATTTGAGAATAAGACAATGGCAGATTAAAGCAATCATTATTATCGCAAAATGAACTGGATATTAAATTCTTCGTCATTTAAACTAACAAATATAACTCAAAATTTTTGTAGAGCCACTTTTGATTGTTTTATCTTATTACTCCCTCTAATATTTATACCAAGGGCCAAAAAAGCTGTTTGTTCTTTTTCAATACAACATAGCCCCTTTATGGTTCTTCTGAGAATATAATTAAATGAAAATTTTAGTACCAGATGCGGTTTCTGTGAAGTCTGGATACTGTATTTTTGTGTTGCCATAATCCTTCCTTCCCTCAAAGTGCTGGCAGGCACTACATGTCAACACAAATTACCTATAAGGCCTTGCAACAATAATGTCTCTCTCAAAAAAAAAAAAAGAAAAAAAAAAATTTGAATAATCTCAACTAATTGACACAACACAACCCCCATAATAAGAAAATAGAACAAAAACGTGTACACTTCCCTTGAATCAGTCTATGACAATGAATGATGGAAAAAAAATCAAGAAAATAGAAAAATCTGATCCCATAACAAGGCTCCAGCTAATAACCCAACGGATGATATCAGGACGCTCCTTCGCTCAAAGAGATGAAGATGAAGCCCATTGATTAATTTTTAGTTAATAGTTAGTTAGATTCGCGCCCTCTACTACCTCTAGGCATTTTGATAATATGTACGTAGTAGGGGGGATCCGCTTTTGGCCTGATCTCATCTCAAAATAAGTCAACGGTAAATAATAGCTTCAGCTCTTGAAAAGTTGATTAAAAACCACAAGCAAGCAAGCTAGCGAAAGACGATTCCCAATAACTCATCGTGTGCTGTGCAGTGCAGAGCAGCATGAGCAATTTCTTAATAAAACATTAGGGCAGACAGTTAGCTGGACAAGGGCAGGGCAGTGATGCCTTCCAATCATTTGAAGCTTTCTCAAGATATTCATTAACCAAGGCGGCAAAATTCGAAAGCCAATATTCGTAGTAAAAAAAATAGACAAAATATGTTGCTATTGCCGGCTAAAATTCGGAGGCTTCATAGCTTTTGCCTTTTGAGTAAGGAAAACGAGCGAGCAGTAAGACAGAACTAGGGAGAAATTACAATGATTTCTTCTCATGTTCTATTTTCTAGGAACAACTAACACAATCCAATCCAATATACATTCAGCAACTTAATTTAACATTCACATGTTATATGATAGCCGGATGCAGTAGTAGACTTGAGAACAAACCAGCACCAAACCAAAAAAAAATAAAACTAGAATCTGACACTTGATTTATTATTGTCATACAAATTACTAGAAGTGGATTAAGAACCCACTGGTTTTATTTCAGTCACAAATGACATAACAAACAAATCATAACAGTTTACAGGCTAACCAGCTTAAGAGAGTTTGCCTTCTCTTGCAGCGTATCAAGCAGACTGTCAAAGCTCTTCTTGAAAGAATCTACCCCTTCAAGTTCCAGTTGATTGCCAACATAGTTCCAATCAATTCCCAGCTTCTCAAGTGCACTGTAAATGCCTTCAGCTTCAGAAACATTCGAGTCGATCGTTCTTGAAACCGCACCATGGTCAACAAATGCTTGGAGAGCTTGATCGGGCATGGTTGAAACCTGCAACACGGAAATCGGTTAAAAGGAGTATTAATCCCCATATTAATTTTGAAAATCATGAACCCCTACATTCAGAATTTGGTTAAATTAAAGATTCTCTCTCCAAGAAAATTAACAATAATTACTAACAGGGTCAATAGATAACTAATGAAACTATATGAGTGCTCACTGTATCAGGTCCAATGAGAGGAGCAACATATAAAGTGTCAGGGTAGGCAGGATTTTTAACACTGGTTGAGGCCCACAGAAGTCTCTGCTTCTTTGCGCCTTTCTTCACTAGAGCCTCCCACCTTGGACCAGAGAACTTCTTCTGGTACAGCTGGTATGCCAGAGCTGCTTGAGCTACCGCAGCCTAAACAGTAAACATGTCATGCCATTAGCACAATTTTACATTCTAGGTTTCTAATCCCTTACTCCCTTAAAGGTAAGAACTTGAATTTGAAATGAATATACCTTTCCTCGGAGATCTAGGGCTTCTGGGGTTCCAATCTTTTCAAGCATTTTGTCAATAAGGGTGTCTACTCGACTGACAAAAAAGGATGCAACACTTGTGACTCTGGAAAGGTCACTTAGCCCAGAAGCCTCGAGGCCATCCAGTAAGCATCAATGACTGCCTCATATCTAGCCAGGGAGAATATGAGCTGTACATGCACATAACACAATTGAAACATCAGATGCCTACAACAGAGGAATTCTGATCTAACATGGAGGAAACAAATTGGGTCACAGAAGCCAAAACCTAGATCCTTTGGATCAGTACATCAAGGTTATAGACAACACACTAGAATAGGATAATGAAAGTCAAGATGATTTCCACAATTGAAAAGGAGCATAGAATGAACTTACAGTCACATTGACACTAATGCCCTGCGAAATAACTTCCTTGATAGAAGGAACGCAAGGAGCTGTTGCAGGTATCTTTATGTATACATTGGGACGATCAACCACTTTATGAAGCCATTTTGCTGCCTCCACGGTCCCTTGGGTATCATCAGCGAGACTGGGAGAAACTTCAACAGAAACATAGCCATCACCGCCATCAGTTTCATCATAGATTGGCTCAAAAAGTTTGCATGCATCTTCAATGTCCTTGATCACAAGTTCCCAATATGCAGCTTCAATATCTTTTCCAGATTGTACAAGTTCCCTGTAGGTTCGAATAATTTAGATTAACAATATAAAGATTAATTGACATATCAATTCCAAATTTCTGAAGAAAAATCAACTTCCAAACACTAATAACCAGCAAACACAAACAATCCAAGCCCCTTTATTCGTTTCCTCTCCTCTTTTTGAGCTAAGCACGAGTTTTCACCATCAAGCCACATAAACCGAATGCAATAGTGCATGTCATTGACAATTTTTAACATGTAAATGCAAATTTCCAAAACTAATGTCGAACTTAATAAGCTTCAAACTTTGCAATGACTTATAATTACGCTATCCTTCATTTCGAATTTATCCGCATTTGGTATGATAGATAATCCAAGCTCAATAAATCTTGTTTGATCTGTCTTTCTGTGGTACATTTTAGTCTTCCCTTTCCTTTCCTGACAGTTAATATCCATCCATATCTCAACAGTCAATACAGCAAAGAGCTCATCCCATTTTGGGAGACAGAGAAAAGATTCAGTTCAATTTATGTTATCATAAGTTAATTATATCAAAACATTGAAATGAAACTATTTCCATACCTGAATTGATCGTTGTAAGCATTTGAAGATGATATTGCTTTCTGGAAAATCTGCAAATATAAATTTTAAACAGCTCAGTACACGACATTAGGAGTACTAAAATTGAACTAGAGAACAGTACAGGTAAAAGAGCTAACAGAAACATTAAAAGGATAATAATAAAAAAAGAAAAAATAAGAGTAATTACCGCAGGGTTGCTAGTAACACCTCTAACACCACTTCCAATGAGTGGAAGCAAATCCGTGACAGGGCGGCAAAGGTTATCATACCAAGGGCTCTGCCCTTCCCGTTCATAGAGATCATGAAGAGTTGTTCTCTTTGCATCACTTCCGTTTCCATCAGATTGGGAACATTTGACACTACAACCGAGTTGAATTTAGTATAGTTCATATGATGATTCACAAAGTATTGCAAAAGCTAAATTTTTAGTGAATAACAAACTCAGATATCATATAGAAACACCATGATCAAGGGTTGATAATCAAGCAATATCCAACAATGAAAAAATATTTTTATTTTCAATTACATTTCACTTGTGCTAGGCACACCTGGCCACCTAGAACCGGAACCGAACCGGAAAAACCAGTTAAATCCTTTATTTTTTTGAGGAAGAAAAGATGGTTCGGTTCCGGTTCCGAACTGAACCGGAACTAGACCGGACCGAACCTTAAATTTACAGTTCCAAATTATGTGGAACAAAACCAAAATGGGTTGTGGAACAAAACCGAACGTAACCTTATGATTGTATCCAGTTTGATTGGAACCGGAACCGCAGTCGGCTCTAGTGCTAGGGTGATAAATTCTTTAATATTATTGATGGGATGAAAACAACGCATGGCCCATATGTTTTTATTTCATTATTTTGAGTCTTCGTTCAACGAATAATGATATGACACACAAGTTTCAACAAAATAGTTTGTACAAAGAATTTGCAGCTCTGACTCTGACATTACTCAATGAAAATAATATTTATAATAATAAAAACAACAAGATCAGACAAAACTACAGCACTAAAAAAAAAAATTATCACAACATATGATCCCCGATTACCAAATTTTGCAAAATTGCTGTAAAAATTCGGTGAAAAACTAACAAGGTCTCTGCACATGCAATGGTTTTTCCCTTAGATCACCTATAAGACTGCTAAAGAAAGTATAGAAAATTAATTTTTTTTTCGAAAAAAAAAGACATAAAGAGACACATGCACATGAAACAAAAAATCGGCATGCATCAAACCATTTAAAGCAAAAGAAGAAATTCCCAGAACCCTAAAAGAAAAAATCATATCATATAAAACCAAAGGCAAGAGAAAGCTTACACCATAGAGGCCCTCAAAGGGTGGTTATTTCTGAGGGTCAACTGAGAAGATGCAACTTTTGAATCGAACCCAGTTCTGTTTTGAAGTCTGATGAAAGATTTAGGCAAACAAGATGATGATCTGTATTTCAAAGATGATGCAGCAGCAGCAGGACTTGGATGCGTCAGATTCGAAATGGTCGCCATTAAAGACGCGTTGTTGATCGTCAAAGGAAGAGTTGGTAAGCTCAAACCCGATACTATCTAAGAAATAGCAAGACTCTAACTTTATAACTTATATAGTTATATAATTACTTTGAGATTCTAATAAGTTTACTCTTTGTCAAGAAGCTCAAAGTTTGCTCGTTTCTACACTATAAGTCCCTAATTTGTAATTACTAGAGATTACAAAAATCTCGAATTCTGAATTTCGATTAGAATTTTAAATTTTATATCATTTGATATAAAATTCAGAATAAATTTTTATTTCGAATAAGAGATAATTTTAAGTTTTAATTAAAATCGATATAAGATTCATTTATAATACGATTTAATCATATTAATTGACTCACTTTTTTTTATGAAACCGAACTATATTATCTTTCTATATGTTTATAAATTATTTTGTTAAATTTAGACAACAATTATTATAGTTTAAGCAAGTAATATTATAAATTTAAAATATTTAAGAAAATATATTATAAATATAATACAAATATAATACAATTAGTAAATATTTCAGATATTTTTTTAAGATAACAAAATTAATACATAATTATTTGTGTTAATCTAAATTCGATATGACAGACAACACTTAAATTGTCAATCCCATTAATTTTTATCAAAAGGGCTGAAAATACTTTATAATTTAGGTTAAATTTACTTGCAAGGAAATTGTGACAGTTAGATAGGATCTAAAATATAATATCATAGGCATTATTATTAGGAGAGATTTTTTTTGTGCAACAGTGGTATGAGTGACGTGGTACCATAAACGAATTAGAAAATGGCATGTAAATTTTCTCCACCTATTTTTTAGTTGTTTTTTAATTTTTTAGCAGGATGATTGGTTTGATGCATGGATAACGTGGTACCACTATTGCATGGAAGATTTTCTCTTACTAGTAGGGATTTATTTGCCACAAATGAAAAGTTTGTCATTAATTGTAAAAATATATACAAAAAGTGAGGGCTCTAATAACAATAGAAAGAAACAGTGTAGTGTAGGTAAGAGTGCTGGATGGGACACCATGAATAGAAATGATAGGACAGCTTTCGGCTGTCACCAATGGGCAGGTGGAGACGCTGAGAGATAAACCGCATTTTCTTGATTATTATTATTATTTTTTAAATTTAATTAATCATTAGCTTTAAGCATATCCCTTCCATTTTGACAAATTTTCAGGAATAAATTTATTGAGAAGTCTTAATGTTTTTATATTATTTCAATTTGTTTATTAGTTTAGAATTTAGTAAAAATTAGTTTAAAGTCCGCACGATGTGCATATTCATTTTGAATATCAGTGTATGATTTGTTATTATAATTTTTATTGTAATATTGTGAAAATCGAAATAAACTAAATTGAGAGTCTAAACCATTATATTGATGACAGAAAAACTAATTATTAATTAATGACGGAAAAATCAGATTACAAATCAACATGAAATCTAGACATGAAATTCTATTTATGCATTCAAAATCAATTCATAGTTTCATATATAAGCACAACAAATACAAAAAGCATTTAAACTCAAAATAAAACAATAATTAGAATCTCAAGAAATTAAAATTTTTAAACTACCTCAATAAATCCATTCTACATTTAACTCCAATTTAATCAAAAAACATGAATCCAACTTGACAAAACACATTTCTCACATTCTATATTTAATTTCAACTTAACCAAATATCAATATTTCCCCCCAAAATAAGGAGAACTCTTTTTTTTGGAAAAGGAGTTCTCCTTATTTTGGGAAACATATTGATTTTTGGTTAAGTTGAAATTAAATATAGAACTCACTATTCACCTTGAATCAATGAGAGCAATCCTTTTGCATTAGGATTAATAGTATAATAATAAAACACACATCTTTCCTTCTACATTTAATTTCAATTTAATCAAAATGCATGAATCCAACTTAACAAAACACACTTTTCATCTTCTACATTTAATTTCAACTTAACCAAAATTCAATATTTTTCCGCCGAAAATATATATTCTTCTTTCTCATTTTGATTTTCTTCGACTTTCTAGAAGTCTTTAAAAAGCTCGCTCTACCACGGAGGTACAAAATGAGATTGTCTTTCTTCAAATCATGCTCTATAGTGCATAACATATTATGAAGTTCTTCATAACTGGCTTGCATCGAATGCATATGAAAGTTTAACACAAAGCCAACATAGATACCAGACAAAATCAAATTTCGGCCTAGCCGTTCATCGATAATAATGTCATGTCGTTTCAAATATCAGATATGGTCTATCATGTTTAAATATGAATGCTGATCGCTCCTCCAATCCTTGAGCGTAGCACATAACAATTTCATAGACCTCTGATATTTTTCAATTTCTTGATTTGCTTTGAACAACTCCTTAAGTGTTCTCATAATGCTCCTCTATGTACTGTCTTAGCAAATTTGAAACCATCGATCCAAAAATATAGGATTTCACCCTTAGGTTATCATTCTTCCATTTTTCGAAAGTCTCTCGCTCTTCGAGAGTGGAATCAATATCGATTTCAACATGCAATGGATTGATTGTCACATAGCTCAACTTTTCTGACTCCAAGATAATGCGGATGTTCATTTCCCATTTAAAATAGTTCTCGGCTCCTCTCAATTTATTAGAATCTAAAAGTCGCTCTAATGGATTTGCTGCAACCATTTACAAGAAAACAATTAAATGTTGGAGATTTCTAAGTCCCAAGGATCGAATACAAAGCAAGAATACATGTGAACACATACGAGGGAGTTGCGAAATACTCACATCGATCGGTTGAGCGACGCGGCAACGAACAAAATGATTTTCTGCCCACTGTGAAGCTCACGGCAGTGAGCTACTGCAGTCTACCATTTTCGACCATTGTTGGTCCTCCAAGCAAGCTCCAAGCTTCATCAAACGATTCCCGGCTCATGGATGGACTTCCCTATCACCTTCGCATGTCTCTCAGAGTGCTAGCTCTCATGATTTTTGCCACAAAAATCAAACACTTTGCTTCCCTATGTCACGGTTTTCAGGCAGAAAACCAGTGAAGAAATTGCCCCAAGGGCATGAGAGAGGGAGAAGAAAAAGAGAGAGAAGAAGATGTTTTGTAAGTGTATTGCAAAAATGTGTATCAAATATCATTTTTTTGATTTTCAAAAAATCAATAATTAATTCCATTTTCTTTCCAAAAGTCAAATGGCCATAATTTCCTACCACTTCCATCAAGTCATCAATCCATCAATCAATGAATAGTGATTGGTGTCAATCACTCAAAGTGAAAGACATCTATCACTTGATTGACGCATGATGTGACGCTAGATTTGACTTGAATGCCGCACTCGAATTCGAAATGTGGAATACGCTCGCAAATAATCTCAGGCTCGGGTTCGTTAATTCTAAATTAACGAATTTTCTGTTGCATCGTAATTAAATCTAATTCAATTAAATAATCATGCCAAGCACAATTACTATTCACGTCGCTAACGAATTAATTCTAAATTAACTCATTCGCCCGAATTAAAATCTAATTTTAATTTCGAGTCGAAATCTAATTTCGTTTAATATATCGAATATATTAATTTACAGATTAATTCCAAATTAATCGTTATCTCTATTTAAATGATATTTTATCCTAGATAAAATATCTCCGCAATTAATCCCAGATTAATTTTCTCTCTCAACAAATTAATCACAGATTAATAAAGTGCGAGTCATACGTCATCAGTGAATCTTCGGTAACCGACCCATGAGATCCCCAGATATGTTGGCAGTAAATTCGGTCGTCGGACTATCTGATCACGTATGTACCAAGTACGACGTTTTACCGATTTACAAGACAAGGTTGGCTTCTAGCAAAGCGCCATAACTACCCAATTCTCTAGAAATATCCTTACAGGAATATAGGATCTGTATCAGGCGTAGTATACGTAGTATTACATATTTCGATCCAGTATCGGATGATCACACATGCGAGGTCTAGGGCTGGTACAGTGTCTGCCCCGTACGAAGCATATATCGGATTACTAATAACTAGTCTCTTTATTATCGGATAATCATGACCAAGTCATATTATCCCGACGGTTGCAACCTTTTTAGAGAACTAGTTCTGTATCCCTGCGCGATCATCATCTCTACTATGACTGGAGTGATACTTCCTTCTTGACATCACACCCAATACATTACGATTCTCGATATACCTAGAAGAGACGTACACAGAAACAGGTTAAAGCCCTGGACGACCAAAACCAAAGTATATTGATTGTCGCAAGTATTAGCGGTGCAAGTCTCAGGTTAGACCAAATACACCTACCCTGATTTCGGACTTCCATAGACACATAGTCATACTACCAATGGAATTCCGAGGGGGTCTATCCAGAGCGAAGCTATTTCCCGTACCATCGGTGAAACACAACCTCTTATTACACTTGCATGAGTATCCTATACCCAAATATATAAGAACTATGCCATTATGCCATCATAATGCGCACAAGTGTAATACTAACTAGTCTTTTACGTATTTATCGATGTCTAATCTCGACAATACTCTGACTAGGGATATTAATGATTTATCATTCGTGGATTGATACTGTCTCATATCATTCTCAATCCAGGAACAAATCATAAGGACCTCCCTCCTATCATTTATATATCTTGTTGATCTAATCCAAATGATAAGATAGCAATCTCCTTTGTCACATAGTTAATTTGTACAACAACACCATGATCTGTACAAATAGTGACGCTATGGGTCATAATTGTCCAACAATCTCCCACTTGGCCTATAGCCAGTCACTCGAGTGTCTTACACCCGAACTATGTACGGTTGGCTCAAACTACTGAGGAACGGCTTTCGTCAGCGGATTTGCATGATTATCATCTGATGCAATTTATACGATCATCACATCGCCACGATGTATGATCCGAACGAATCATATGAATAGTCAAAGTATATATCTGGATCGTTGATAAGACCATTAATTCTTTAGCCTATGCTGACGCCTAGCTCAGCTGCTAATAGAACTATATCTAATCTAATTAGATTTATTATTGACCCAGATGGCTTCTATTGCTGCCTCAGCTGCATCAATTACCCGCATTTGTTGTTTATTCGGTAACAGTATCTTGCTTGGAAGATTTCCAGCTCACTGTACCGTTATTCAAACTATATAGTACCGTTTGTGACTTATAGTCGTTTTATCGGTTAGGAAACTTGCAATAGTGATCCCAGTCACTTCAAGTTCTCCATCTCCATAGATTAAGATAGCATCCTTAGTTCTCTAAGATGCTAACAGATGTTCTTAACATCAATCCAGTGATTATCACTTGGATTGGCCTGATTGTGAATCCATATGCTCAAAGCGTATGAGACACCAGGTCACGTACATTTTTCAATGTACGAGTTCTCAGAGAGTTTTAACAACTTTAAATCTTTCCCAGAAGATCTTTATTCCTATAATAAAGGTTTGTTGTCCCAAGAATTCTACGGAAAATTTTCTCGAAAGCGAAGCTTTCATCGACTGTTTTATGGGAATATCATTTCCAAGAAATGACATGTCATCATTATTTATAGGACACCACTGTCAGTGCGCTCCCACTAACCTCCTTATATACACAAGAATCATTTGCGTTTTGAATTGAATCATATACCATTATGATTACATCAAAACGATAATTCCAAGAACTCAATGCTTGCTTCAATCCAAACATGGATCGAATAACCTGCAAACCTTATTTGCTAGTTTTGATACGACAAAACCGTCAGGATGTTATAAACATCCTCCAAAAGGTTTCCTTTTCAGGAAAATGATTTTCCCGTTCAATTGCCATATTTCATAAATGAAACATGCAGCAACGACAAGCATTATCCAAATGGATATACCATGGCAACAGGTAAAAGATTTCATTGTAATCAACACAATGTTGATAACGATACCTTTTCGCTACAAGCCTAGCTTAGTACGTTGGTATGTTGTCATCCATGTATGTCTTCCTTGAAGACCTTTACAGTACCAACAGACACAATGCCTTACGGTACATCAACTAGTATCCAAACTTGGTTGATTTACATGGAATCCATTTCGGATTATATGGCACTTTGCCATAATAGGGAGTCGGTACCTTGTATCACTTCCTCATACGTAGTCAATTGGTATTCCCCAAAAGATTGACATCTTTATGAGGTGAGATCAGAAACCCATACCCCAGGTTGTTTTCTGACTCTCTCCGACCTACGATGTTCTTGTATATTCAAAGATTATTGGTACAGTTTCACCCTTGATGAACTGTTTGTGTTCCATTAAGGATTCGGTGCATTGAATAATATTACTCCGATTTTCATCGAGTTTTACTATCCTCCCACTTACCACTGCATATCGATATTCCTCTTAGGAAAACCACATGGCGAGCAACAATTACATTGTTCTCTTGTGAGATGTATAAGTACTATACTTTGTGTTGGTTTTTTTCTAGGTCCCAAGATCATCAAACAAGCATAAAGATGTGTGAAATACATATCAAAGAAGTTGCGGAATACTTACATTGATCGGTTGAGATGAAACAACGAACAAAACTCCAAGTTTTATTCCTTCAAAGTGGCGCCCAAACACTGCAGTCCACTGCTCAAAATTTCAGTTTTGAGTCTTCAAGAATCCAAGATTTGAGCTCCGAATCTTCGTCAAACGAATCCCGGCTCGTGGGTGGGTTTCCCTAACACCTTTGTATAACTCTCGGTGTGCTAGCACTTGGCTATTAAGCCACAAAACATGCCCTAAAGACATCATCATTCACGCCCAAAGCAGTGCAGTCCACTGCCTTGGGCGTGAGCTTTGAGAGGAAGAGAGATGAGATTTTTAGGTTTTGGTTAAAAGGAAAATGTGTCCAACACTTGCTTATATATTTTCCAAAATATATTAAATCATTTACCAATTGTTTTATGTCTTTTAAAACAATAAAAACAAATGTAAATGCATATATTAATTCTTTTACCCTTGGTAAAAGGTGAAAGGGAAAAACTTTTACTTTTTCCAAAAAATCAAAACTTTTCCCCCCAAAATTTTCCCTCCAATTTCAATGGTCAAAGTCAAAGAGTCAAAGTTACTTTTCCAAAAAGTGTTTTGACTTTTATGACTTGCGATGTGATTTGCGATGCGACTTGCGGCACGTGATTCAAAATCGACGTAACTTCGCAAACACATTTCGAGCTCGGTTTCGATAATTCTAAATTAACGATTATCTCGATACCTCGTTAATAAATCCAATTTACTAATCACGTCGCTCGAGAATTAATTCTAAATTAATTCAAGTACCCGAATTAAAATCTAATTTTAATTCCTAATCGAAATCCAATTTCGTTTAATATATCGAATATATTATTTATCGATTAATTCTAAATTAATCGTTCTCTCTCTTTAAATTGATATTTTATCCCAGATAAAATATCTCCGTAATTAATCCCAGATTAATTTTCTCTCTCTTCTAATTAATCCCAGATTAATATATAATGCGAGTCATACGTCATCGGTGTATCATTGGGAAGCGACCCATGAGATCTCCGAATATGTTGGCAGTAAACTCGGTCGTCGGACTATCCGAACATGTAAGTACCAAGTATTACATTTTACCGATTTACAAGACAAGGTTGGCCTCTAGCAAAGCGCCATGCCTACCCAATTCTCCGAAAATATCCTTACAGGAATATGTGATCTATATCAGGCGTAGTATACGTAGTATTGCGTATTTCGATCCAGTATCTAATGATCACGTGCTAGGCCTAGGGCTGGATATGTGTCTGCCCCGTACGAAGCACATGTCGGATGTCTGGTAACTAGTCTCTATAATCGGATATACATGACCAAGTCATAATATCCCGATAGCCGCGCAGCATATAAGAGCACTAATACCGTATCCTACGTGACCATCTTCTCCATATGACTGGAGTGACACTTCCGTCTTGACATCACACCCAATACACTACGATTCTCAATATACCCAGCATCGGCGTACACAGAACCTGTTAAAGCCCTGGACGACCTCAACTAAAGTACATTGATTGTCGCAAGTATTAGCGGTGCAAGTCTCAGGTTAAGACCAAATACACCTACCCTGATTGCAGACTCCCATAGACACAAGGTCATGCTACCAATGGGATTCTGCGGTGGTCTAATCCAGAGCGAAGCTGTTTCCCGTACCATCAGTGAAACACAACCTCCTATTACACTTGCCTGAGTATCCTATACCCAGATATACGAGAACTATGCCGTTATGTCTCACATAACACGCACAAGTGTAATACTAGTCTTTTACGCATCTATCGATGTCCAATCTCGACAATGCTCTGACTAGGGATGTTTAATGATTTATCCTTCGTTGATTGATATTGTCTCATATCATTCTCAATCTAGGAACAAATCATAAGGACCTCCCATCATTTATATATCTAAGGTGATCTAATCACAAATGATAGGAGTGCAATCTCATTTGTTACATAGTTAATTTGTACAACAACACTATGATCTGTACAAATAGTGACGCTATGGGTCATAACTGTCCAACACTTTGGTTTCCCTAGGATAACCTACAATTAGGTACTTATCCAATTTGGGTTTTAGTTTGGTATCATCCAAACATATGCCTAGCATTCCCAAATTTACAGGAGTGAGAAACCCGGTTTCTTTCCCGTTCATATCTAATATGAAGTCTGTCAAACAAATTTTTTTATGGAATCTTATTCAAAATAAGTTCTGCACTGTTTATGCTTATCCGTTGAAGGAAATGGTAGCTCAGAGCGACTCATGATTAACATTATCATGTCCAATAAAATTCGGTTACTCAGTCCGGACACACCGTCAAATTGACGTGTTCCGGGAGGAGTCCTCATTGAAAGAATACTATACTCTTTCAAGTATACTAGAAAATTATTGCTTAAGTATTTTCCATTACGGTTTTACCGTGACGGTTTAATACTTTAGTCGATCTGTTTGTCTATTTCGTGTCGAAACTTTAAAAGTTTCCGATTTGTGTTCTAAAAGAGACACATAACCATAACGCGATGCCACATCCGTAAAGGTCACGAAATATTCATATCCACCTCTAGCCTAGCTAGACATGGGCCCACTTACTTCACTATGAATTAGGGCTAACAGATCGGTGGCATTTACACTTTTACCAAGTAAATAGTGTTTAGGCACTTTGCCTAATAAACTAGATTTGTAGACTTTATTTGATTAGAATCAAAACAGTCCTAGTACCCACTCTTCAAAAGTGTGGATATACGAGTCTTGTTTCATTGTGTCCCAGACAACAATGCCACAAAATGTTTCATCTCATCAAATCAGTTGAGCTATTTATTTGTCATATTCTGTGTTTGAGATTTATTTATATTCAAAATATAAATTCTGTTATTCACATCTAATGTGGTTATCTCAATATCATCTTTATATAATAAAACACTTTAGTATTCTAGAATATAAAGGTAAATCTGCAACGGATTAAACACTGATATAAAGATAATGTTTCTAGTCAAACTAGTTACATTATAACAGTTTCCAAATTTAGGTATACACCCGAAGGTAGTTCATAAACTTAGGTATCTGCGGTCAAAATAGTGACTTTCGTCCTGTTTCCAATTCGCAGATTAATCTCAATTGAAGCTCATAGCAGATTCTGAACATCAGCACATATTTATGTGCCACACTAAGTATTTAAAATCCAATTTCAATACTAGTAGTGAACATAATTATGACAATCATATTTGAAGTCAAAGCCTTGCTCGTCTTCAATTCCTTCATATCTGCTTTATCCAAACAGCAGTCACACTTCCGCGATCCCGTTTGCCATAATTTAGGCAGACATTTTGGGATATGTCATTTATCTTCCCAGAAGATAATAATAATTTTGCCTTTGCCATTTTCAACACTCCAGAAGCTTTTGGCCAAGCCTTGGCCTTCTAGAATATCGAAGTATGATGCGCCTTGTGCAACTTGCCTAATTGCAAAGTTTGACTTTATCTCATTGAGAATAGTCATTAACTCTCCGAGAGTTATTTATTGTAATTTTAATACTTCTAAGATTTAAATATAAATCTATGAAGATCCTTCAATTTCAACATCATATTTTAAGGATCTAATCCTTATTTCTGATTAAGAAATTAAGGAGTCTTTTTGACAAGTTTAATGGATTAAGCACTTAAGTTATCATTACATGAATCTTCCAAAGATCATGCTCTACTATTGCTTAACTCCGGGCTTAGGCCTAAGATGTTATTTTATCAAATAAAGTAACTTCTTAATTTTCAGGAACATCCCGAAATTTATTCCCAATTTGAAAATTAAACCATTTAAATACATTTTCCCTAGGATTATGTTTTAAATGTCAATCTTTCATTTTTATCTTGATTCTAATAGTCCAACTATTTAATCAACGATTTAGGTACTATTTATTATAATGATCACTATAGTCCAACTATATATCAAATATAATTTTAATAGATAAATTCAATTATATTGATTACTATAATCTAATTATAAAATCAACTATAAATGAATAGTTTGAATACAGTCCAACTGTTTTAAAACAACGATTTAAACATTAGTCCAACTAACATTTAATATATTTGACGAATGATATTTGTTTGAGCGCGTATGGCAAGTAACTAAACGAATATTGCAAATTAATACTTGCCTCCCATTATTTTTCGGCTAGCCTCTAACCCTCTGTCGAGTACTCAGGAAACCGTGTTTCCTAGCGGGCTAGGATCCCGTTAAATATCACACAATCTTGACTTTGGCCAACAAATTGTATGATAATTAACTAGGTATATCTCTAAGATCAATTGGATCCCATCCAATTCCTAGATCCGGTAGGGGGACATCCAAGTCCGAAATATATATCTTATATATGCAAATATATCCAATATATTACCTAACCTTTTTCCTCTGAATCAACTAAGCCTTAGCTTTGACACAACAAGCTTAATGATCCCAGTTAAGTGCGACCCATTGACCATGGAAAGCTTCGTAATCAATGTCAATGGACAAGAAGTGGTCTTGACTTTGGCCAACAAACCACAACTTGGACAAGACACCAATATGGAACAAAGCTCTCGTGATTCAAACACATCCTCGACGGATAAAAGCCTTGACTTTGGCCAACAAGCCAATGCCAGTCTTGGATCTTGAGTGAGAATCATTCAATGGAAGGGAAAACGCTTAATATTTGTGAGGGTTTTTCGCGTGCAAATGGGCAACCAATTTATTATCTTTGTTAAGGTATCATCATCATACACCCTTAAACATGCATTCTAAACACATAATAAAGCGCATATGAATAAATAATAATGATATGCGGATGGATACTTTACACATTGATCCTAGATCAAATCTCTCCCTTTCTCTCTCATGCTAGCACAAGTATTACTTCTACCCGTTATACTACACTTCTAAAGAAACCTCATTTACATTGAGGGGAATAGGTGAGAAGAGAATACAAAGAGTAAGGAGGTAATAAGGCTGGACACGCATGTCCAATTAATAAATTCCAAATTTATTACAATAATTTCTAAAATTGCCCCACCCTTCTAATATTCATCCGATATACATTATTCATGCATCGCAACCATGTATTCACACAAGCATGTTATCAATCAATCTAATCAAATTAATTAATCTGATAATTAATGACCATCCAATGTTCAAACAACGATTTGATTTTATGCGAGTCAAACTCTTTTTTCGAATAAGTACTCAAAGTACGAATTCTCGAATTAATTAAACTACATAATTAAATCCAATTCAATTTGTATTTAATACTAATTCGCTATTAATTCCAAATTAAATACTACACTTTATCAATGAACCTTTACGACTTAAATTCCAAATTTAATCGTTACGAGTCTCAAAGCCCGATTAACGTCCAACGTCAATTTAATTAAAGTTCAATGGGCTTTCAATTAATTTCTTAAGGCATGGGCTTTTGGTCAACATGGGTCAAACCCAAAGACTAAAGCCCATTTAAAGGAATCACCCTTATTTACCTTTGAAACCAATTTAGGCCCATTAGGCCCAATTAACGTTAAAGGTCCATTAGTCGCATTTGGGCTTAACGGAAATGATTTTAGGCCCAATTGGATCCAACCAATTTAGCCTAAACCTAACTTAGTACAACCAAGCCCAATAAACCCATTTACAACTTTAAAAGTCCAATTTCCAAAATTAGGCCCAACATAATTAAATTACAAATTCCAAATTCCCAATTTAATTACCAAAGTGTATAGCATTATTAATCACCTAAATCAACATTTCCAAAACATCAAATTAGCCTAATTAATCATGCTTTTCATCAACAAAACATGTTCAACATATTTCATCAAAAAATCAAACCCAAACATGCTTATAATGTCTCGGCCATTTGGGGTATTTTATGTCCGATTCGAATTCAATCAAATTAAATCCAATTAGACATCAATATTCCCAATCGTTTCCAACTCATCCAATAATCAAAAACAAAAAATTCCAAGACATTTAGGGCACCCAACCATTCGACCAACACAAGAAATTTGGGGAAAAATGTTCCAAATAATTTTTCATCAAATTGATCCAATCAGTCATCAATTAAAACAATTTAAGCATACTAATTCATCAATTTCATTAAAACATGCTCAAATACAATTTACCCAATTTTAAGCCCCAATAATTTCATGCTTTTCAATCGCTCTGATATCATTGTTGGAGATTTCTAAGTCCCAAGGATCGAATACAAAGTAAGAAATACATGTGAACACATACGAGAGAGTTGCGGAATACTCACATCGATCGGTTGAGCGACGCGACAACGAATAAAATGATTTTCTACCCACTGTGAAGCTCACGGCAGTGAGCTACTGCAGTGCACCATTTTCAACCATTGTTGGTCCTCCAATCAAGCTCCAAGCTTCGTCAAACGATTCCCGGTTCATGGATGGACTTCCCTATCACCTTCACATGTCTCTCGGAGTGCTAGCTCTCATGATTTTTGCCACAAAAATCAAACACTTTGCTTCCCTATGTCACGGTTTTCAGGCAAAAAACCAGTGAAGAAACTGCCCCAAGAGCGTGAGAGAGGGAGAAGAAAAAGAGAGAGAAGAAGATGTGTAAGTGTATTGCAAAAATGTGTATCAAATACCATTTATTTGATTTTCAAAAAATCAATAATTAATTTACCAATTTTCTTTCCAAAAGTCAAATGGCCATAATTGCCTACCACTTCCATTAACTCATCAATCCATCAATCAATGAATATTGATTGGTGCCAATCACTCAAGTGAAAGACATCTATCACTTGATTGACGCATGATGTGACGCTAGATTTGACTTGTATGTCGCACTCGAATTCGAAATGCGATTACGCTCGCAAATAATCTCAGGCTCGGGTTCGTTAATTCTAAATTAACAAATTTTCCGTTACATTGTAATTAAATCTAATTTAATTAAAAAATCATGCCAAGTATAATTACTATTCACATTGCTAACGAATTAATTCTAAATTAACTCATTCGCCCGAATTAAAATCTAATTTTAATTTTGCATCGAAATCTAATTTCGTTTAATTAATCGAATAAATTAATTTACCGATTAATTCCAAATTAATCGTTATCTCTCTTTAAATGATATTTTATCCTAGATAAAATATCTCCGTAATTAATCCCAGATTAATAAAGTGTGAGTCATATGTCATCGGTGAATCTTCGGGAAGCGACACATGAGATCCCCGGATATGTTGGCAGTAAATTCGGTCGTCGGACTATCCGATCACGTATGTACCAAGTACGACGTTTTATCGATTTACAAGACAAGGTTGGCTTCTAGCAAAGCGCCATGCCTACCCAATTCTCCAGAAATATCGTTACAGAAGTATAGGATCTGTATCAGGCGTAGTATACGTAGTATTGCGTATTTCGATCCAGTATCGGATGATCACATGCGAGGCCTGGGGCTGGTACAGTGTCTGCCCCGTACGAAGCATATATCGGATTACTAGTAACTAGTCTCTTTATTATCAGATAATCATGACCAAGTCATATTATCCCGACGGTTGTAACCTTTTTAGAGAACCAGTTCTATATCCCTGCGCGATCATCATCTCCACTATGACTGGAGTGATACTTCCGTCTTGACATCACACCCAATACACTACGATTCTCGATGTACCCAGAAGAGCCATACACAGAAACCGGTTAAAGCCCTGGATGACCAAAACAAAGTATATTGATTGTCGCAAGTATTAGCGGTGCAAGTCTCAGGTTAAGACCAAATACACCTACCCTGATTTCGGACTTCCATAGACACATAGTCAGACTACCAATGGAATTCCGAGGGGGTCTATCCAGAGCAAATTTGTTTCCTGTACCATCGGTGAAACACAACCTCCTATTACACTTGCATGAGTATCCTATACCCAAATATATAAGAACTATGCCGTTATGCCCTCATAATGCGCACAAGTGTAATATTAGTCTTTTACGCATTTATCGATGTCCAATCTCGACAATACTCTGACTAGGGATATTTAATGATTTATCCTTCGTGGATTGATACTGTCTCATATCATTCTCAATCCAGGAACAAATCATAAGGACCTCCTATCATTTATATATCTTGGTGATCTAATCACAAATGATAAGAGAACAATCTCCTTTGTCACATAGTTAATTTGTACAACAACACCATGATCTGTACAAATAGTGACGCTATGGGTCATAATTGTCCAACATTAAACACTAGCAGAACATCTTCATTTCAATATAAAACACTAATACGTTTATGGATTTTAAATCTATTAGTGCCATTCCACTACTTTATGTAATTCCGTAATCTCTGTTAACAGAAAAATAGAATTTTGACAATTAAAATGTCATAGCGGAAGTGGATCCTATGACATTTAATCCAGCCTCACAATAATAATGGTCTTCCCCTTCATAAACTCATTAGGTAGACCCCCAAGGACAATCACATTCATGTGACTCATTAGTTTGGTTCTGAACCATTTCCTATCCTCACAATAATGACGGTTTTGGATTAAGACGTGTTCCAGGTGTATAATTATCAATTTACACTAATGAGCTTCATAAGTACACCATCACAATAATGATAGTATTGGGTGACTACGTCAACTCATCACACTACATCTAATATTTTACCGGAGCGACCTAAGTTCCGACCACTTATGCCCTCAAAATAATGACGGTATTGAGTATAAGTAATAAGAACTCATTCATCTCCGTATTGACAAGACAGACCATCCAATAATGCTCCAATATTATTAATAATATTACTTAAATTAAGTAATCACCTAATCACGAGAGATTTATAATAATCAAGTTAAATACATGCTTGCGTCAAAATAAAAATTTTAATTTAAAACATGCAATACATATCCAATATGAATTATGCATAATTAAATTAAAATTATAGAGGAATAGATTCAAATATATGTCAAACATGCAACATGTGTTATTTGGTTAAGACCTGCGCTAATACCATTTTGTCAGGGGCAGTTTTGGAACCCCTAGGGTTGGATCGATGCCCTGCGCAGCGGAAGTGAGTCTAACCCGTGGATATCAAATACGAGTGTATTTTTAAATTATTTTATGGAATACTATATTCCGTAAGAAAAAATAGGGGCCGAATCGGAGTCCGAAAATTCCAGAACAAAAAAAGAAGTTTCCATGCTTATTGGAAACAGCTCTCGGCGTGTCGCGACGCAAAAGCTTGGGATTTGCAATGCCCAATTTGCGAATGCTAGACGTCACGACATGCAAGAGTGAGAGTCGTGATGCTCACAACTCTGAGAGGTGAGTGAAGCTATACTAAATATTGACAATTAGCAAATTTAATTTGAATTCAATCCAAAACACTTCCAATTTTCTCCAAACACGTTAATACACCTAAAATCTAATTTTAACATCAAAACCAACATCAATACATGTTATACAATAAACATACATGTATTACAGATACATATATGCATTTCTTTGGATCAAAACATAAACCAAAATGGAATCTCATAAGTCACTCAAAGGTGGTCAAGTGATTATAGAAATGTAGCCATAGCTCCAAGCTATCATCTAGAGTTCAAAAACTCTAATTTTATATTCCATATCCAACATGAATATTTTGACCCAATTAAAGCATATTGTGATTATGCTTCCAAAGCATCCTGATTATGCCCAAAAAGTACTTGCAATTATCGCAGTATAGTTGGGGTGTCGATTCCTCAGAGAGATGGTTACAAAGAACTGATTTACTTAAACAAAACGTTAGCAGTAACTTAATTAAATTGAAAGGTTGAAATGATAATATAAGATAAAAATTCAGAAAAATACTTAGAAATATCAATAGAGAAAAGCATCAAAGCATCAGG
This sequence comes from Zanthoxylum bungeanum, assembly GCA_019454045.1. Lineage (NCBI taxonomy): Eukaryota > Viridiplantae > Streptophyta > Magnoliopsida > Sapindales > Rutaceae > Zanthoxylum > Zanthoxylum bungeanum. The sequence goes on along the minus strand of SKCR01021026.1, from coordinate 276,462 downwards.
AATCTATTTTGTATCAAATCCATATATTCAATTATTGATTCCTTTTTATTACTCAATTGAAAGTTTCACATCCCAAACCAACAATCGAAAGATATTCAATTCTAAACATATTAAATTCCAATGTAACCAATGATTTATTTTCTCTATGTTAACAGGACACAAAATTATCATTATGACCTATCTAATGTCGACAATATACCCCCGGCAATACTGCAGCAGAAGACCAACTCATAAAATAACTTTACCAGTCACAACTAGGTTGCCCAATCACACATAGAAAAAGTATGACTGAATTTATATGCAAGTTGAATAAACACAGTTTCTGAATTCATAAAACGATAAATAATAAACATCAATTGTATTAAACATTTAAGAGTATTTAGGAATCAACAACATGAGTATAAAAACTTAAATACAAGAGTTCATCCTTGTTGAGTTTCTAATTAAGGTCCCAAAATCAACAAATCAAGCACAAAAAACGCATGAACACATCAAGGAATAATGGCGGAATCAAATACTCACAATGATTGGTTTGAGATGCAAAGAACACAAGACTTTTTCTTGCTTCATCATGCTCGGTTTTCACTTTCTTGGACTGCAGTTGGGCGCATTAATGGGCTGTGAAAATCCTCCATTTTCGGCCATGGTCATCCTCCATTAAAGCTCCAAGCTTTGAGATTCCAAGCTCACAAATCACTTCCCTATCACCTTAATACAACTCATGTGTGTGCTAGCACTCTTTCTTCTTCTTGTTTCTCTATTTTGTGTGTGAAAATAAGAAAAATTTGAAGAAGAATCGGTCCTAGACCGTGAGGAGAAGAGAGAAATTTTTGGCTCCATTTTTGCCAAAACCGTAAGTTGTGTTCCAAGAGAGAGAGAAAAGCCTTTTGTTTGTTTTTTTTATTAATATACCAAGTAAAAATAAATAAAACATATATACTTTTATTACAAAAGTCAAAAAGCAAGAAATAAAATAATGTTATATTTCATTTCAAGCTTTTAAAAGCTTTTCACCAACTCAAATCAACTATTCACATCAATCCATCCACTTTAATAAAGTGACAATATGTCATGTCACATCACATCACTCAAAGTGACAAGTGATTTGACAATTGATGCGACTAGTGATTTGACGCTTGATGTGACTTGCGTGCCGCGCTCGGATTCAAAATACGAATGCGCTCGCAATCACTCTCGGGCTCGGGTTCGCTAATTCCAAATTAACGAATTTTCCGTCGCGTCGTAATTAAATGATTACGCCTAGCGAAATCACTATTCACGTCGCTAACGAATTAATTCTAAATTAATTCGTTCGCCCGAATTAAAATCCAATTTTAATTCCGCGTCGAAATCCAATTTCATATAATATATCGGATATATTATTTTATCGATTAATTCTAAATTAATCGTTCTCTCTCTTTAATTAATATTTTATCCGAGATAAAATATCTCCGTAATTAATCCCAGATTAATTTTCTCTCTCATCGAATTAATCCCAGATTAATTAAAGTGCGAGTCATATATCATTGGTGAATCTTCAGGAACCGACCCATGAGATCTCCGGATATGTTGGCAGTAAATACGGTCGTCGGACTATCCGAACACGTAAGTACCTCGTACTACGTTTATACCGATTTACAAGACAAGGTTGGCTTCTAGCAAAGCGCCATGCCTACCCAATTCTCCAGAAATATTCTTACAGGAATATATAGATCTGTATCAAGCGTAGTATACTAAGTATTGTGTGTATCGGCCCAGTATCGGATAATCACGTGCTAGGGCTGGGGCTGGATAAGTGTCTGCCCCGTCCGAAACACATATCGGATGTCTGGTAACATAGTCTCTATAATCGGATATACATGACCTGGTCACAATATCCCGATTGGTTGCGCAACACTCAAGAGCACTAGTACCGTATCCTGCGTGACATCATCTCCAATATGACTGGAGTGATACTTCCGTCTCGACATCACATCCAATACACTACGACTCTCTGATAAACCCAGAAGTGGTGAACACAGAACCGGTCAAAGCCCCCAACCACCAAATCCAAAGTTTATCGATTATCGTAAGTATTAGCGATGCAAGTCTCAGGTTAAGACTATACACACCTACCTTGATTTCGGCCTCCCATAGACACATAGTCATAATACCAATGGGATTCCGAGGGGTCTATCCAGAGCGAAGCTGTTTCCCGTACCATCGGTGAAACACGACCTCCTATCGCACTTGCATAAGTATCCAATACTTATATATATGAGAACTATGCCGTTGTGCCCTCACAACGCGCACAAGTGCAATACTAGCCTATTCCGCATTATCGATGTCCAGTCTCGATAATACTACGGCTAGGGATATTTAATGATTAATCCTTCGTGGACTGATACTGTCTCATATCATCTCAATCCAGGAACTAATCATAGGGACCTCTCTTCATTTATATATCTATGGTGATCTAATCACAAATGACGAGAGTGCAATTTCCTTGTTACATAGTTAATTTGCTACAACAACACAATGTTCTGTGCAAATAGTGACGCTATGGGTCATATTATCCAACAATCTCCCACTTGGCACATAGCCAGTCACTCGAGTGTCTAACACCCGAACTATGTAAGGTTCGCTCAAATTGCTGAGGAAAGGTTTTCGTCAGCGGATTTGTTTGATTATCATTTAACGCGATTTATACGATCATCACATCGCTACGATGTATGATTCGAACGAATCAGATGATATAGAAGTATATATCTGGATCATTGATGAGACCATTAATTCTTTAGCCTGTGCCGATGCCTAGCTCAGCTGCTAACAGAACTATATCTAATCTAATTAGATATGTATCGACCCAAATGACTTCTATTGCTGCCTCAGCTGCTGCAATTAACCCGCATTTGTTGTTTATTCGGTAACAGTATCTTGCTTGGAAGATTTCCAGCTTACTGCACCGTTATTCAAACTGTATAGTACCGTTTGTGACTTTTAGTCGTTTTTATCGGTTATAGGAAACTTGCTACAGTGATCCCAGTCACTTCAAGTTCTCCTTCTCCATAGACTAAGACAGCATCCTTAGTTCTCTAAGAACTAACGGATGTTCCTAACATCAATCCAGTGACTATCACTAGGATTAGCCTGTTTGTGAATCCATATGCTCAAAGCGTATGATACACCAGGTTTTGTACATTTTTCAATGTACAGTCCCACGGAGAGTATTTCGAAAGTCAAGCTTTCCGACATATATTTTATGGGAATATCATTTCCAAGAAATGACGTATTATCATTATTTTATAGGACAGCCACTGTCAGTGCGCTCCCACTAACCTCTTATATACAAAAGAATTATTTATTTTGAATTAAATCATACACCATTATGATTACATCAAAATGATAATTCCAAGAACTAATGCTCGTATCAGCAAGCATTATCCAAATGGATTTACCGGGCAATAGGTAAAAGGTTGAATCGTAATCAACACAATGTCGATAACGATACCTTTCCGTTAAAAGCCTAGCTTTATACGTTGGTATGTTGCCATCCATGTACGTCTTCCTTGAAGACTTATAGTACCAATAGGCACAATGCCATGTGGTACATCAACTAGTATCCAAACTTGTTGATATACATGGAATCCATTTCGGACTCATGACACTTTGTCATAATAGGGAGTCGATACCTCGTATCACTTCCTTGGTTCTCGTGTATTCGAAGATTAATGGTATAGTTTCATCCTTGATGAACTATATATGTTCCATTAAGATTCAGTGCCAAGAACAGTATTACTCCGATTTTCATCGAGTTATACTATCCTCCCACTTACCACTGCATATCGGTATTCCTCTTAGGAAAACCGCATGGTGAGCAACAATCTAATTGTTCTCTTGTGAGGTGTATAAGTACAATACTTATGGTATCCCTAGGATGACCTACAATTGGCACTTATCATATTTGGGTTTTAGTTTGGTATCATCCAAACATATGCCAAGCATACCCAAATAGTCAGGAATGAGAAACCCGGTTTCTTTCCCGTTCATATCTAATATGATATCTGTCAAACAGATTATTATGGAACCTTATTCAAAATAAGTTCTTGCACTGTTTAAAGCTTATCCGTTGAAGGAAATGGTAGCTCAAAGCGACTCGTGATTAACCTTATTATGTCTAACAAAATTCGGTTAATCCTGTTCGGACACACCGTCAAAATGACGTGTTCCGAGAGGAGTCCTCATTGAAAGAATACTATACTCTTTCAAGTATACGAGAAACTTACTGCTTAAGTATTTTCATTACGGTCTTACCGTGATGGTGTAATACTATAACCGATCTGTTTGTCTATTCCGTGTCGAAACTATAAAAGTTTTCGATTTGTGTTCTTCAAAAGAAACACACAACCATTACGCGATGCCACATCCGTATAGGTCACGTAATATTCATATCCACCTCTAGCCTAGCTAGACACGGGCCCACTTGCTTCACTATGAACTAGGGCTAACAGATCGGTGGCATTTTCACTTTTACCGAGTAAAGGTGTTTTAAGCACTTTGCTTAATAAACTAGATTCGTAGACTTTATTTGAATAGTCAAATCAGTCCTAGTACCCGCTCTTCAAAAGTGCGGATATACGATTCTTGTTTAGTAGTGTCCCTGACAACCATGCCACAATTAAGTTTCTTAACTGATCAAATCAGTTTGAGCTATTTATTTGTCATGTTATGTATTTGAGATATTATTATATTCAATATAAATTCTGTTATTCACATCTAATGTGTTTATCTCAATATCATCTTTATATAATAAAACACTTTAGTGTTCTAGAATATAAAGGTACCCGCAGCGGGGGGTTATACGCGATATAGAGATAATGTTTCTAGTCAAACTAGTTACATTATAACAGTTTCTAAATTTAAGTACTAACGCGAAGGCAGTTCCTAAATTTAGATATCTACGGTTAAAACAGCGACTATCGTCCCGTTTACTATTCGCAGAGTGATCTCATCTGAAGTCAGTATCCTGCTTAAAGCAGATTCTGCACAACAGTACATATTTATGTATCACACTAAGTATTTAAAATCCAATTTCAATACTAGTTGTGAACATAATTATGACAAACATATTTGAAGTAAGAGCCTTGCTCGTCTTCAATTCCTTCTTAGGATTTGTCCTATTATCTTCCTAGAAGACCTAATCCATAATTTATTATTTTATCAAATAAAATAAATTATTAATTTCCAAGACCATCTTGAAATTATTCCCAATTTGAAAATTAAATCATTTAAAATATTTTAATCCAAGATTATATTTTAAATATCCAACTTTTCAATTTTATCTTGATTACAATAGTCCAACTATTTAATCAACGATTAGTGGTACTATTTATTATAATGATTATAATAGTCCAACTATATAATCAAATATAATCCAAATTAATTAACCTCAATTACATTGATTACTATAATCCAATTATAAAATCAACTGTAAACTGAAATTAATTAATTCAAATATATTGATTAATATAATCCAATTATATATAATCAACTATAATACAGTCCAACTGTTTATTAAAACAACAATTTAAATATTAGTCCAACTAACATTTAATTAATGTGACGAGAAAAATATAAATGAGCGTGTTTAGCGAGTAATTGAACGAATATTGCAAATTCAATACTTGCCTCCCACTATTTTTCGTCGAGCCTCTAACCCTCTGTGGAGTACTCGGGAAACCGTGTTTCCTAGTGGGCTAGGATCCTGTTAAATAACATACAACCTTGACTTTGGCCAACAAGCTGTATGCTACTTACCAGGTAGATCTCACAGATCAATTGGATCCAATCCAATTCCCAGATCCGGTTAGGTGGACATCCAAGTCCTAAACATATTGCTTATGCCAATGTATCTAATACATTTTCCTAACCTTATCCTCCGAATCATCTAGGCCTTGGCTTTGGCACAACAAACCTAATGATTCCAGTTAAGCGGGACCCATTGACAAGGAAAGTTTCGTAATCAATGTCTTTGGACAAGAAGTGATCTTGACTTTGGCCAACAAATCACAACTTGGACTAGACACCGATGTGGAACAAAACTCTCATGATTCAAATACATCCAATTGACAAGGTCTTGACTTTGGCCAACAAACCAATGCCAATCAGATCTTGAACAAGAATCATTCAATGGAAGGATAATCGCTTAATATAAAACGAGGGTTTTTCGCGTGCAAATTGGCTACCAATTTAATTATCTTTGTTAGGTCTCATCATCATACACCCTTAAACATGCATTCTAAATACATAATAAAGCGAGTATGAAATAAAATAATAATGATATGCGGATGGATACTTTACATTGATCCTAGATCAAATCTCTCATTTTCTCTCTCCAAAGCTAGCACTTGTATTTACTTCTACCCGTTACACTACACTTCTAAAGAAACCTCATTTACATTGAGGGGAATAGGTGAGAAGAGAATACAAAGAGTATATAGGTGATAAGGCTGGACACGCAGGTCCAATTTAATAAATCAAATTTATTACAACAATTTCTAAAATTGTCCCACCCGACTAATATCCATCCGATATACATTATTCACGCATCGCAACCATGTATTCATACAAGCATGTTATCAATCAATCTAATCCAATTAATTAATCTGATAATTAGTGATCATCCAATGTTCAAACAACGATTTGATTTTTGCTCGAGTCAAACTCGTTTTACTAATAAGTACTCAAAGCACGAATTCTCGAATTAAATTAAACTACATAATTAAATCCAATTTAATACGCATTTAATTCTAATTCACTATTTAATTCCAAATTAAATATTACACTTTTATTAACGAACCTTCTACGATTTAAATTCCAAATTCAATCGTTATGGGTCTCAAAGCCCAATTAACGTCCAACGTTTATTTAATTAAAGTCCAATGGGCTTTTAATTAATTTCTTAAGGCGTGGACTTTTGGTCAACTCGGGTCAAACCGATAACCAAAGTCCAATCCGGGAGTTACCCCATAAGCCTTTAAATTAATTTTGGCCCATTAGGCCCAATTAAATAATTAAGGTCCATTAAGTCATAATTGGACTTTATGGATGCGGTTTTGGGCCTAATTGGATCCAACCAATTTTGCCTAAACCCAACTTTGTACAACAAAGCCCAAAAGCCCAATTATAACATTCATGCCCAAGCCCAATTCCAAAAACAAGCCTAATTAATTAACTTATAAAATTCCAAATTTCATAATTAATTAACCTAAGTGTTATACATAATTAACCACCTAATTAATATTTCTAAAACATCAATTAGCATACTTAATCATGCATTTCAACATCAAATAGTGTCTAACACAATTTATTAAAACCAAACCCATTTTACATGCTTTTAAGTCTTGGCAATTAGGGGTTTTTTAATCCGATTTGGTTTCAATCAAATTGAATCCACAATCATCATTTCCCAAATCAATTAAATTCATCTAATGAATCAAAATACAAAAAACACAATGAATTTCATATCCAATTGAATTCGGCCAAGCCTACTTTAATTTGGGAAAATTGTTCCAAATCAAAATTCAATCCAATCAAACTTCAATTCAACATTACCCACTTGTTTCAAGTCATCCAATGATCAAACAAACAAAAAATCACCAAGATATTAGGGTCTTTAATTTGGGCCAACATAAGCAATTTGGGGAAATTTGTTCCAAACACAATTTCAACAAATTGATCCAATCAATCATCAATTAAACATACTTTAAGCATTCTAAATCATCCAATTTCATCAAACATGCTCAAAATCAAGTTTACCCAAATTCATCACTTTATGTCAACATAAAAAATTGGGGAAATTTGTTCCAAACACAATTTCTCCAAATTGATCCAATCAATCATTAATTCAACATCATTTAAGCATTCTTAATTAATCAATTTAATCAAATCATGCTCCAATTGATTTTACCCAATTTGTCATGCCCAAAATTTGGGGAAAATTGAATCCAATCCAATTTCATGAAATTGATCATGCACAACTTCAATTCATCAACATACAAGCATACTTTAACATCCAATTTCAACAAATCATGCTTCAATTGATAATCCCCAATTTTAACCCTAACTTTTTTCATGCTTGATAATAGCTCAAGATACCATTGTTGAGTTTCTAATTAAGGTCCCAAAATCAACAAATCAAGCACAAAAAACGCATGAACACATCAAGGAAAAATGGCAGAATCAAATACTCACAATGATTGGTTTGAGATGCAAAGAACACAAGACTTTTTCTTGCTTCATCATGCTCGGTTTTCACTTTCTTGGACTGCAGTTGGGCGCATTAATGGGCTGTGAAAATCCTCCATTTTCCGCCATGGTCATCCTCCATTAAAGCTCCAAGCTTTGAGATTCCAAGCTCACAAATCACTTCCCTATCACCTTAATACAACTCATGTGTGTGCTAGCACTCTTTCTTCTTCTTTGTTTCTCTATTTTGTGTGTGAAAATAAGAAAAATTTGAAGAAGAATCGGTCCTAGACCGTGAGGAGAGAGAGAAATTTTTGGCTCCATCCATTTTTGCCAAAACCGTAAGTTGTGTTCCAAGAGAGAGAGAGAAAAGCCTTTGGTTGTTTTATTAATATACCAAGTAAATAATAAATAAAACATATATTACTTTTATTACAAAAGTCAAAAAGCAAGAAATAAAATAATGTTATATTCATTTCAAGCTTTTAAAAGCTTTTCACCAACTCAATCAACTATTCACATCAAATCCATCCACTTTAAAAAGTGACAATGTCATGTCACATCACATCTCAAAGTGACAAGTGATTTGACAATTGATGCGACTAGTGATTTGACGCTTGATGTGACTTGCGTGCCGCGCTCGGATTCAAAATACGAATGCGCTCGCAATCACTCTCGGGCTCGGGTTCGCTAATTCCAAATTAACGAATTTTCCGTCGCGTCGTAATTAAATGATTACGCCTAGCGAAATCACTATTCACGTCGCTAACGAATTAATTCTAAATTAATTCGTTCGCCCGAATTAAAATCCAATTTTAATTCCGCGTCGAAATCCAATTTCATATAATATATCCGATATATTATTTTATCGATTAATTCTAAATTAATCGTTCTCTCTCTTTAATTAATATTTTATCCGAGATAAAATATCTCCGTAATTAATCCCAGATTAATTTTCTCTCTCATCGAATTAATCCAGATTAATTAAAGTGCGAGTCATATGTCATGGTGAATCTTCAGGAACCGACCCATGAGATCTCCGGATATGTTGGCAGTAAATACGGTCGTCGGACTATCCGAACACGTAAGTACCTCGTACTACGTTTATACCGATTTACAAGACAAGGTTGGCTTCTAGCAAAGCGCCATGCCTACCCAATTCTCCAGAAATATTCTTACAGGAATATATAGATCTGTATCAAGAGTAGTATACTAAGTATTGTGCGTATCGGCCCAGTATCGGATAATCACGTGCTAGGGCTGGGGCTGGATAAGTGTCTGCCCCGTCCGAAACACATATCGGATGTCTGGTAACATAGTCTCTATAATCGGATATACATGACCTGGTCACAATATCCCGATTGGTTGCGCAACACTCAAGAGCACTAGTACCGTATCCTGCGTGACATCATCTCCATATGACTGGAGTGATACTTCCGTCTCGACATCACATCCAATACACTACGACTCTCTGATAAACCCAGAAGTGGTGAACACAGAACCGGTCAAAGCCCCCAACCACCAAATCCAAAGTTTATCGATTATCGTAAGTATTAGCGATGCAAGTCTCAGGTTAAGACTATACACACCTACCTTGATTTCGGCCTCCCATAGACACATAGTCATAATACCAATGGGGTTCCGAGGGGTCTATCCAGAGCGAAGCTGTTTCCCGTACCATCGGTGAAACACGACCTCCTATCGCACTTGCATAAGTATCCAATACTTATATATATGAGAACTATGCCGTTGTGCCCTCACAACGCGCACAAGTGCAATACTAGCCTATTCCACATTATCGATGTCCAGTCTCGATAATACTACGGCTAGGGATATTTAATGATTAATCCTTCGTGGACTGATACTGTCTCATATCATCTCAATCCAGGAACTAATCATAGGGACCTCTCTTCATTTATATATCTATGGTGATCTAATCACAAATGACGAGAGTGCAATTTCCTTGTTACATAGTTAATTTGCTACAACAACACAATGTTCTGTGCAAATAGTGACGCTATGGGTCATATTATCCAACAATCCTTAGCTTTGCCTAGGAGATTAGTTCTCCACGGAAGAAAGAGACATAGCCTAAAGAGATTGCAGCAAAAGCATCCTGTATGGTATGAAGTTCTTCGTTCTTTAATCTCAAATTTATGTTTAGGTCTTTGTTGTGTGTTTTTTTCTCTCATTTTCTCCTTATTTTCTCCCCTCTAGGGTTTTGGACGAGCTTGGGTTTATATAGAGAAATCCCGGAAGCCTTATTTGCATAAAAAAATGAACTAAGTAAAAACCCTAGAAAACATTTTTGTGGCGCGACGCATGGCCATTGAGCATCGCGATGCATGGCCGGACTTGCATGATAATGATTCTTGTGTTTCTTCTCGTTTCCTGCGTGCTTCCGACACATTCGTAATATCCCGAAACATGCGTAATTGCTCCAATATCCATATTCCATTTCTTTCCAATAACAAAGCACAAAATAAACTATAATTAAGATTAAACACATGATAATAAAGCCGAATTAGTGATGTTCAAAGTACATTTTCATGCACTTATCACAACCCCCAACCAGCTTATTAGTAGTCCATAACAATTCAAGCGTAAAAATAAAATAAGAATTAAACTGAATAAATAGATAAAAACTATCTAATGCATTTTCATAGGGATCACGATTGCATTTAACGTATATAACAAGCCTTTAAACCTCTAGGTGTCCCTAGTGAACGAGTTATAGTCTTGTGAAGGTTTACAATGACAACACCCCCAAACATCATTCAAAACACATGCAATTAAGCAAAAATAAACAAATGAAAATAGTCCCAACAATTACACATATATATTATTGTCCTCAAAGAATTCTTATGAATGAAATCAAAGAACTGTCAAAATACTCAGTGCAACATGAATCCAAGTCCTTGAATAAATCACCTAAGCCAAACTCACAGTGTGTGTGTGAAAAGGTTCATTCACAGCTTGATTCCTAGGTAAGTCAACTCAATGATTTCGTTTAAAAAATTGGGATCCGATGGGTCAAACCAACCTATATATCTCATTTATGCTTTGTAATTGCATTTCTGTGCTCATTATGATATGATCTTTCTTATCTTTTTTTTTCAACTTTTTTTTTTTTTTTTTTACACACCTACCCTTTAAGGGAGCATTTCTCCTCATGGTGGTCCTAACACTCGCCCATGGGTAGCTTCACGCTTATCCGTTATAGGTGGTTCAATTTCTTTCTTTTTTTCTTTCTTTCTTTTGTTTTTATTTTTAATTATACCATACATCATAACACTAGCAAACAAGGATAGATTTTGAGGGAGAGAAGGAAAACGCTTATAAAGATTTGTGAGAACGTCTTCCATCCTGTAATGTGACTTTATCTACAAAATTAAACACACATAAATAAAACACACCAAATCTGAATATATACACAAATTGCATGGTTTGCCTCCCTGCTAGCGCTAAGTTTAACGTCGTCAGCTAGACATGACTACCCAAATGTTAGACTGGATCTGAAAGTGTGACACTTTCTTTTTGTCGCTCAAACGGTTCTCCCCAGTAGTGCTTGACACGCTGGCTGTTAACTTTGAATGTATCATTAGTATTGGGATCAATTACTCAACAGCTCCATATGGTAAAACCTGATTAATCGCGAATGGACTGACCACCTTGATTTTAGCTTTCCAGGGAAAAGTTTCAACCTTAAATTATATAACAACATCTACTACCTTGGTTCCAGTTGTCTGCGTAATATTTTTCGATCAAGTCATTTCTTGGTCTTTTCTTTGTATAGTCTGGCATTCTTATAAGCTTATAGGTGTAATTCCTCCAATTCATTGAGTTGGTGGAGTCGTTTCTCTCATACTGCTTGTGGATCAAGATTTAACTTCTTCAATGCCTAGTACGTTTTATGTTCAAGCTTAACTGGCAGATAACATGCTTTCCCAAACACCATTCTATATGGAGACATACCAATAGGTGTCTTATAAGATATCCGATAGGCCTATAATGCATCATCTAGTTTTGTAGACCATTCTCTCCTTATTGATCCAACAGTTATCTCCAAAATTCTTTTGATCTCTCTGCTTGAAACTTCAACCTGGCCATTTGACTGTGGATGGTAGGCAGTGGAAACTTTATGAGTAACTCCGTATTTGGATAGGAGTGCATCGAAGTATCTATTGCAGAAGTGTGTGCCACCATCACTGATAATTTCCCGAGGTGTTCCGAAGTAAGTGGAGATATTCTTTTTAAGGAATTTTATCACCACTTTTGAATCATTTGATGGCAGTGCTATGGCTTCAACCCATTTGGAGACGTAGTCTACTGCAACTAGTATGTACAAGTTTATGAATGATGGAACAAAGGGTCCCATTAAATAAATCCCCCATACATCAAATATTTCCCCTTCCAGAATATTTTGTCAAGGTCATTCATTTCTCCTCGAAATATTTCCCGTTCTTTGACACCCATAACAATAAAGAGCAAATAAGTAAGCATCTTTAAACAGAGTGGGCTAGAACAAACCTTACTGTAGGACTTTGGCTACAGTTTTATTTCTGCTTAAGTGTCCTCCGTATGGTGATGAATGACAATGCTACAAGACACTATTAACTTCCTCCTGTGGAACACAACGTCTCAATAATTGATCAGCCCGACATTTGAATAGGTACGACTCATCCCATATATAGTGCTTGACTTCTTTGAAGAACTTCTTTCGTTGCTGATGAGTCCATTCCAACGGCCATTTTTCCGATACTATGTAGTTTACATAGTAAACATACCAAGGGACATAATTCTGTTTCATGGCAAACAGCTGTTCATCTGGAAAAATTTCGTTGATTGTTAGTTCACTACCAGCTGTTTCTCCATTCCCGAGCCTTGATAAGTGATCTGCCACTTGGTCTTGTGTCCCTTTCCTGTCTCGGATCTCCACATCAAATTCTTACAGTAGAAGCACCCAACAGTTCAATCTAGGTTTGGCATCTTTCTTCGCGGTCAGGTAGTTGATTGCTGAATGATCTGTGTAGACCACCACTTTGGGACCCAGCAGATAGGAGCATAATTTATCAAAAGCAAACACAACTGCAAGTAACTCTTTTTCAGTGATTGTGTAGTTGAGTTGAGCTTCATTCAGAGTCCTGTTGGAATAGTAAATGGTATGGAAAATTTTTGCTTTGCGTTGTCCAAAAATTGCACCTAAAGTAAAATCACTAGCATCATACATCACCTAAAATGGAAGGATCCAGTCTGATGCTACTATGATGGGGGCAGAGACCGGTTTCTATTTCAAGATCTCAAAAGCATCATGGCATTCTTTGTTGAAGTTGAAAGACATATCTTTCTCCAGCAGATTGCACAGAGGTCTAGAAATCTTGGAGAAGTCTTTAATAAATCTCCTGTAAAATCTTGCATGTCCGAGAAGACTACGAATCCCTTTGACAGATGATGGCGGAGGTAGTTTTTCAATTGTCTTGATCTTTGCTTTGTCTACCTTAATTCCCTTTTGTGAGATCTTATGTCCAATGATGATGCATTCCTGCACCATTAAGTGACATTTCTCCCAGTTGAGTACCAGGTTAGTATCTTCGTATATTTGTAACACATTTTCCAGATTTTACAAGCAGTGGTCGAAAGAGTCTCCAAACATAGAGAAATCATCCATGAAAACCTTCATACTTTGTTCTAACATGTCTTAGAAGATGGCCATCATGCAACATTGAAATGTGACAAGAGCATTACAAAGTCCAAATGGCATCATACGGAAAGTAAAAGTACCATACAGACATGTAAAAGTGGTTTTCTCCTGATCTTCTGGGATGATGGCAATCTGTCTGTACCCAGAATATCTGTCCAAAAAATAATAGAACTCATGTCCCACTAGTTTGTCTAACATCTGGTCAATGAATGGCAGCGGAAAATGATATTTCCTTGTTACTTTATTCAGCTTCCTGTAGTCCATGCACACTCTCCATCTAGTCACGGTTTTTGTTGGAATCAGCTCGTTCTTTTCATTTGTGACTATATTATTCCTCCTTTCTTTGGCACATATTGAATATAACTCACCCACGTGCTGTCAGAGATAGGGTAGATGAGGTCGACATCCAACCATTTGATAATTTCCTTCTGCACGATCTTATTCATGATTGGATTTAATCTCCGTTGATGCTCCATTGTGGCTTTGTACTCATCATTCATCAGAATTTTATGCATGTAAAATGATGGACTGATGCCTCGAATTTCTGCTATAGTCCAGCCAATGGCTTTCTTGTGTTCTCGTAAAACTCTCAACAACTTATCTTCCTACTCCAATGTTAGCGATGAAGAAATTATCACAGGTAAATCAGAAGAGTTTTATAAGAATGTATACATGAGATGGTTTGGAAGTAGCTTTAGTTCTAGTTATGGTGGTTCTTCAATTGAAGGCTTGATTTACTCATTTTTCGGTAGTTCCAAACTTTCCACATGTGGTGTCGATTTGAAGCGAAATGGTCTGTCTAGATAGTTAATACATTCCAGAATTTCATCATCTAACTCGCTGTCAGTTATGTTGGTGATACAAGCTTTAAGTTTATCATTGGGAAGTTACATTGCATCAGTATACTGGATGATATTATCTAAAACATCAATTTTGAAACATTCCTCTTCTTTTTCATTACTCAAAAATTTCATGGCTTTGAAAGCATTGAAGGTAACTTCTTGGTCCTACACTTTCATGATTAGTTATCCTTTTGTACATCAATAACAGTTCGACCTATAGCCAAAAATGGTCTCCCGAGGATGATATGTATATCTTTATCTTCTTCCAAGTTAAGGATAATAAAATCTGCAGGGAAAATGAATTTTTCAACTTTAACCAATACATCTTCCACTACACCACTCGGAAATGTGAGCTATCTGTCAACAAGCTGCAGAGTAACTGAGGCGGGCATTGCTTCTCCAATTTGCAATTTCCTGTAAATAGACAAAGGTATCAAGTTAATACTGGCACCTAAATCACACAAAGCCTTACCAAAGTAATGTTCTCCTATGGTACAAGGGATGATGAAACTGCCAGGATCTTTCAACTTTAGGGAAAGCTTTCTCTGAATAATGGCACTGTATTTTTCTATCAATGCTACTGTCTTGTAATCTCTCAATCTTCTCTTTTATGATAAAATATATTTCATGAATTTGACATAGTTGGGCATTTGTTCCAAAGTTTCTGCAAATGGAATGTTGATATGCAGCTTCTTGAAGATCTCCAGGAATCGAGAAAACTGCTTGTCTAGTTTACTTTTCTAGAGACGTTATGGAAAAGTTGGAGGTGGTATGAATTTTTCTTGATCATTTTTCTTTTGTCTCATTTTCATTCATTTTTAGTTCTAATTCACTACTTTCTTTTTTGAACTTCTTTAGTGGATGCCTTGATTCCAACATCTTTGTTGATTTCAGTACCGCTTTTCAAAGTAATGGCTTGACATTGCTCATCCCCTCGGTTCCTTGGATTTGGTTCTGTGTTGCTAGGAATGTTACCTTGCGGTCTTTAACTCTGAGCATTGGCCAGTTGTCCCATTTGATTCTCCAGTGCCTTCAAAGTTGCTGCTTGGCTTTGAATCAATGCTGCTTGGGATTGAAACATAACATCATATGTTGCTTGTGGCTTTTTCATTTGGGCCAATTCTGCTATTCATGGTTCTTTTTCATACTCTGCCCTTTGTTTTGCTTTTGGAATCCAGGTGGTGGATTGTTATTTTACCCTGAATTGTTGCTCCATGCGAAATTGGGATGATTCTTTTACTATGGGTTGTAGGTTTTAGAATATGGATTGTTCCACTGTCTGTTGAAATTATTGACATAATTCACTGTCTCATCATGTTGGTTGAATGATTCTGCCTTTGGTGCTCCTCCATATGGTGAACTTGTGGCCTCTGGTGCTTCTCCATATGGTGAACTTGTGGAACTAACATCAACATTCATGTTAAGAGTATCCGGACTTTTGCAAATTTGATCCAGCTTGGTACTTAATGCTGTGTTGGCTCATACTTCGTAGATTCCTGCTATTCATTGAATCATGCTTTTTTTTATTGGCCATAAAAAATTATTGTCGGCCATTTCCTCAATTAGGTCCCAGACCTGATCTTCTCATTTTACCATTAAAGCACCTTCAGTGGCAGCATCAATTGTGGTTCTCATCAGTGCAGAAAGTCCATTGTAGAAGGTTTGGACTTATAGCCACTTTGCAATCTCATTGTGATGACATTTTCTAAGCAAATCTTTATACCTTTCCCAAGCTTCGCAGAGGGATTCTAAGTCATGCTACACAAAGGATGTAATGTCATTCCTCAGCTTTGCAGTTCTGGCTGGAGGAAAGTATTTTGCAAGGAATTTGGTGGCTAGAGTATTCCAAGTTACGATGGAACCTGCTGGTAGTGAATGTAGCCAAGCCTTAGCTCTGTCTTTCAAAGAATATGAAAAAACACGGAGTCTCATTGCTTCTTCAGCTGCTTGGTTGTAGTTGAAAGTGCTGCAAACTTATAGGAAGTTACTGATATGGGTATTAGGATCTTCAGTTGCATTCCCCATAAACTGAACTGATTGTTGTATCATCTGAATGCATGTTTTTATGTCACACGTATTTACTGATAAGGGAGGAAGTACAATATATGAAATGAAGCCATCAACCACCAGAATAGTTCTGTCTCGAATGGGAATTGGTGGTGTAGCCTCCAAAGGTTCAGGTTCCAAGTTGATCAGTGCTTCTTGACCTTTTCACATTTCCCTTCTAATTGTCTGATTGTTCTTTTAATTCTAAGTCAAGCGGTCGGATTTCAAAGCTTTTTGTTATTCTCATGTAGTGTCTGAGAACCTGAAACACAAGAAAACGGAAATAATAAGTAAAAAGAAATTAGTCACAGGTAAAGGTATCTAACTACAAAATTAATAGTGAAAAATAAATAAGTCCCCGACAACGGCGCCAAAAACTTGATCGGTGAAATCACTTACATAACACAAGCACATATTGCTCAAGTAGTATAAAAAGTATCAATCCCACGAGGATTTAATACCTAGGCATTTAATTTATGACGTTAAATGTTTACGAATATCTAATAGATTGGTTGTTTGATTGGATGATGAATTTAAACTAAAACAAGTAAATAAAACAATATGAAAGTAAATGAATGGAAAACTAAATATTATTAAACTATCTAGGGTTATGATTCTTCCAATATCTTTTAAAGATGAAGTGATTATCTCTTGTTTGTGTAATTTATCGGTTTATTAACCTAAAACTCGAAATTATACAAAAATCTCTGTCGATGGTCAAATGCAAACACCCAAATAAACCAATTAATCATATGTCTATGTTAACCAAGTTACCTGAATTCATTAAGACTGAGTTCCAATTATGGTTACCTCCGCCCGACAGATATATGTCTATCCTAGAAGGAAATCTATAAAGGGGTATCTAATCCTTAAGGGAGATCGTGGGTTATTAAGTGTAAGGCTGAAACCTAAAATCCCTTCGTCAAGTTCATTTTAAGTTTACCACATCAATCTTATTAATGGCCAGTTAACAAGAAGCATTAAGCTTAAGACATAATAAATAAACCTTTATATTACCCAAGACACAAAATAACCCCTTAAAAACAAGTGGTATTAGAGTTCATCACAACCTCAGATATAGGGTTTAGTTACAACACATATCTAGGACTAGTAAAAGTTTAAATAAAATAAATGACATAAAGTAAAGCTTGGAAATTAAAAGGTAAATAAAGTAATAAAGAAAATGTTGGGGGTTAGAGGATCCACTTTTATTACTTCTATTTTAGATATCTTCTTATTATAATATATTAACTTTATATGATATTACCAACCGACCATAAAAGGCGGTATCCTGATTAAGTCAAATTTAAGATTAATTCCAACTAACCATAAATGTGATATCCAATTTAGTCAAGTTAAAATCATTTTAATTAAGTCCAACCGACCATAAAGGCAGTATCCCATTAAGTAAGATTTTAAATAGTTTATATATTATAATTAAGGGAGATTAATCTAAATATTAGTAATAAAAGCTTGACCTTTTACCCCAGTAGAGGACAGTTACCTGCTCATACTGAACAGTAAAAAAAGTACTGAAAAGTAAAGTAAAGAAAGTACTATTATATAAAATTAAATACAGAAAGCTGTAAATAAACAAAAAAGATACAATTTTCTTAGTATTCTTAAGGAATTTCCAAGAAGAAAGTATGAATTTTCCTTCTGATTTTAGCTTCTATTTATAGCCAAATTTCTGCCCTGCGTGTCGTGACGCAGAACCCTTGCGCGTCGCGACGCGCGGTTGATTAAACAAGATCGTGACATATGTCTATCGGCAAAATAATTAGCTCATCGTCATGATGGGTAAAGGGTTGCAAATCGTAATACTGACATCAGCAGTGACATGTATTATCGGCATCATGGGATGATGACGTATGTCCGGCGCACATTAGCAAGATTATTTTGATGTTGACACATGGCAAGCGTATGTTATTAAGTGTGCATGATAGCAAGTTTCCCTGATTTTGACATGTGTCTCGCGCACGTTAGCGGTGCATGATAGCAGGCGGTGAATTTTTACAAACGATGCATTTTAGCAGGAAATTTATGTTTTTACCCTTTTTTTTTTTCTTTTTTTCGATGTTTTGGCCCTGATTTGATTTTAGAGAGTCCTGTTATTTTTTTATCTACAAAATAACACAAAACTTAAGAAACTATACAAAATATTAAGTCAAAATGGACGATAAATACTGATATATTTACCGCTTATAACTTCAAATGGTGTTTTCTCTTTATGGTGTATAGATCCTCTAAAACCTTCGCATAATTGGGAACTTATTTTATCACATGTAACAGCGAAAGGTTAACCTTTACTTGCTTAAGATGTTCTAAGATCTCACCATTTGGGTCTGTAGCTCTCGCTATAGGCCTAAGTGCCTGAGAAAATGGTACTCTAACTGGGAAATGCATCTTTTGATCTTCCTGAGAGGTATTTTTATTACTATCCTTACTGGCTTCTATAGTGTTGGAAGTATCATGCAAGCCTACCTCTTTATCACTCATAGTGATTATGACATTAACACCTCTTACATTGGATACCTCATGATCAGCTTGTGCTATGTGTTGCCATTGTGGATTTGGTTGAGCCTGAGATGAGAATTTTCCTTATTCTTGCGCACTCATGGCTTCATCAACTTAGAAACTTGACTCTTAATCTCCTTATTGTCTTTAATTACCTGAGCTATCAGTGACTCAAACATTTTATTGGTTTTGCTCTAGGCCTCCACAAATGCTTTTTGCGCCTCTACAAATACTTGCACAGTATCCTCTAAGGAATTCCTAGGAATGACAGGTGTATGATACTGAGGGGCACTGTAATATTTGGTTTGTGGTGTCTACTTAGGCTGATAAGACTCATGTTTCCAACTAGGATTGGGATAGTTTGGCCAACTGGTATTATATGTATCTGAATAAGGTGTGTATAGCTTCTTGTACATCCCTAAAGTGTTGTAGTGTTCCTTATATGTGGCCCTTATCTCACCATATACTGGGCACTATTGGGCTAGATGGTCAGTTCCCTTACATACAAAGCATACCCTTTGAGGTTCTAAATAGGCTACTGCATGCATAGTCTAGCTATCCTTAGCTTTTAAGGCTCCTAACTTTCTAGTTAATAACTCAATTTATGCCTTAAGACTATCCTCTTCCCTAAAGTGGTGTATGCCTCTGCTAGAAGGAGTGAGGTGTGTCTTATCAGTGCTATCAATGGCATTAGGTCTAGTCCAAGTGTGATATTTCTCAGCTAAGTAATTTAAGTACTCTAATGCCTTATCAAGTTCCTTTCGGATGAACTCACTATTGCATATTGTCTCAATATATTGGCGCTCTCTAAGGATTAGACCCATAAAAATAACTTACTAAGCGCCAACTCTCATATACATTGTGAGAAAAACTATCTAATATTTCTTTAAACCTCTCCCACATTTGATAAATAGTTTCATTGTCTCTCTGGGAGAAGGTAGAGATCTATCTTTTTAAGGCATTCGTCTTATGTGTGTGGGAAATATTTATTAAAGAATGCATGTGGCAAAATGGAAGAACTTAAGTCTAATTATGTCTGTAGTCCCAAATCGATCATGAAAGGTCGCTATAACCTCTTCAAACTTTCTAATGTGCACATATTGGTTCTTGTTCTCCAAACCATGAAAGGTTGGGAGATACTGTATGGTTCCAGGTTTAAATCCTATAAGTGGTGCATTTATGAGGAAACATGATACATGATGGTGTAGCTGTGCCAGTGGGGTGGAGGTACTCTTCAAGAGTCCTCATGAGTGGTCCTCGTGCTCACTCATGGTATGTGTGCTAAATCTAGATGGTGTAGCAA
Source organism: Zanthoxylum bungeanum (assembly GCA_019454045.1). Classification (NCBI taxonomy): domain Eukaryota; kingdom Viridiplantae; phylum Streptophyta; class Magnoliopsida; order Sapindales; family Rutaceae; genus Zanthoxylum; species Zanthoxylum bungeanum. The sequence continues at coordinate 255,827 of SKCR01021026.1, read as the reverse complement.
AAAGATTTTCAAATATGTAGTATGAATCTGAATCTAAATCTCCCTAATCTATTCTAACAAATCTACCCAACCGATCCCTAAGTCTAGGCATGCACTTAAACACAAATGAAACTCGAATAAAAAATAAAAGAATAAACTAAAAATAAATAAATAAATAAATAAAAATTTAAAATTAAAATTAGAACTGAAATAAATAAATACTTAAAAAGAATAAACTAATAATCAAAACTAAACTGAAACTCAAATTGAAATAAAATAAATAAATAAATAAATAAATAAATAAATAATAATAAAAAGATGGAACGATGTTGCTGCTTTTGTTCTTGATTAAGCAAACCTGCTCATTTTGCTTGTAAACCGTCTCCTTGGCAACGACGCCAAATTTGATTACGCATAAAAAGTACTTGCGGTTATCGCAATATAGTTGGGGTGTCGATTCCTCAGAGAGATGGTTACAAAGAACTTATTTACTTAAACAAAATGTTAGCAGTAACTTAATTAAATAGAAAGGTTGAATAGATAATATAAAATAAAATTTTTAAAAAAAAAACACTTAGAAATATTAGTAGAGAAAAACAGCAAAGCGTCTGGAATCTCTTTTGTATTAAATCCCTATATTCAGTTATTGATTCTTTTTATTACTCAATTGAAGGTTTCACATCCCAAACCAACAATCAGAAGATATTCAATTCTAAACATAGTGTAATAACCCGAAGTTAATAATTCAAAATAATTAATTAAGAGTTTAATTAATATTTCAGAATTATTGGAGCTCGAAACCATAGGTCCATTTGGTCCTCGTGCTAGCTCGATATACAGTAGCAGATTAAATATAATTAGATAGTCCAATTATATACTCACATATATATAATATATAACACCCCGCCAGATGCAGAAGATTACCGGTAGGAGAAAGGATTGACCGATCTCCATAAGTCTCTAAATTTATAAAAATTCGACATGATGTATCCTAAAACTGGACAACCTGGATCACAGTCCACCATCAAACAGAATCTAAGAAAACATCAAAGCAATAAAAGGACCTCGGGTCCACACAAAACTCATCAAAAATCACAACCTAAGAGCTTCATACCCATATCATCTATCAACACCAAGGGTTTTGTGCCCATAATATCACAAGCAATCAAAACTTTAACTTATTTATACAAATCGGCGTGTTCAGCACGAAAGCAATATAATAACAAATGAACATAAACCTATATGACTTCTTTTGTCACACTTGAAACTATATATTAAAGTTTAAAATATGGTTTTCATGATAAATGATTATAAGATCATAATTTATTACAAGTTATTAAATTATATTATATATAATTTAATAAAGGTTAAATTTGGAATTTCCAAATATGGTTTTGGAAATATTTAGATTGGTTTTGGTAGTTACACATTTTTTAAAAGGTGAGAATATATTATTTTGTAACATCTTTCTCTTTAAGGAAAGTAAATGATATGTTATAGATTTTTTTTTTGAGAAAAACCTAGCATCACCGATTATTACCTAGTTGGGAAGACAGGATTTATTTGATTTGGAAATTAAAAACCCTAAGTATAAAAAGAAAAAAAAGTTTTTATTTTTGCCTAAGCCTCTCATTGCATCCCTAGCCATCATCTCTGTTGTTCTTAAAATTCTCTAAGTGTTGAGAAGAGAAAAAATACAAAAGAAAACCAAAACCAAAATACCTAGAGTGACACTTAATCTCTAAAGAGTTTAGAGATTTGTTTGTGAGGATAGCTCACCTTATTTTCTGTTTGTAACGAGATATAGCACAAAGGCTATTTGATATCGACTAAAACTCCATCTTCTTCAGCTAATACATCACACGGCAGTGAGCAATTTTCTGCTCACTGCCGTAACTTTTCTGGTTCACTGGTTCACGTCTTTTCTCGCTGTTTTGCTGTTCGGGCTACTATTTTTACTCCGTTTTGCTGCTATTTTTGCTGTATTTTCTGGTCACTATTTTTGGTATTTAAGGACTATTTTGTGGGTTTTTTGGACTGGTTTGGGGGTAATTTTTTGGGTCAATTTTTGGGGCATTTTCTGGACAGTTTTAAGGGTCTATTTGTGTGGTAAACAGGACAGTGCAGTGATGGTTTGTGGTGGCTGTTGTAGTCGGCAGTGGGTAGTGTGGTCCTAGGTGCAGTTTTAGGCTTGCTACGCGGTGATGTGAGGGCTGGTCATGGCAGTGCTTGTGGCGTGAATTGAGGTTGTTTGCTATGTGGGCTTTTGGTGAGTTCTTTGGCAGTCTGTGCTTAATAAGTTTGGCTGCATGGGAGTCCGTTTGTGGGCTATGTGGTGAAGGTGTGGATGTTTGTGTTGTTACTGGATGAGGGCTGATGCGTTAAATTTGTTTGCTGAGGGTTGAGAGGATGGCTATGTACGTTGATCAATAGCTAAAGTGATGTGCGGATGCAGTAGGGTTCAGTGCGTGATGACTTTGTGTGTTAGTGGCAGTCGGCGTGAACAAGGCTGGTTGAAGTTTTGATTTTGGCTGAGTGAGCGGAGTGGCTTAGGCTGATTGCCGAGAGAGAGAGAGAGAGAGAGAGAGAGAGAGAGTGATGAGTGTTCCTAGGGTTTCTTAAGTGGTGCCATTCAAGTTGAGAGAGGAAGAAGCAGTGGAGATTTTTGGGGCAGTCCTGAGCGTAAAGCTTGTTGGGGTGTGATGGCTTTAGCATGAGGGTGAGTATTTATGGCTTATGTGGTTGAGGGTCTAGTGGCGTTGAAAGGATGATGGTGGCTGTGGATTATGAGCTGGGGGCTTTCGTTTAGTTAAGGGACGTGAGGGCCGAGTGTTTTTTAACGTGAGTGGTTTTAGGAGGCTACGTGAGTATATGCCGAGTGCATGTATTGAAGGGTTGCCGAGAAGAGTCTCTTAGGGTTTGCGATTCTGGTCATTGACGAGGGCTGTCATGGGAACGAACGTGGTGCATGGGGTTATGGAGAGAAGGGATGTGTGAAGGATCGGAGCAGTGTGGAGTGGTGAGGCAGTATGGAGAGGGGCTGATGAGTTAAAGGTTGTGAGTTAGTGGTGAGAAGAGAGAGGCTTGGGTTTAGGGTTTATTCTCTTTTGTTCTGGTTTGTGGCCGAGAGCGAGGAGGAGGTTGCAAGGGTTGGGGTGTTATTTTTATAGTGATTTATTAGGGTTTGCATGGCTTTTAAAAAGGAAAGAAATCAAGTAATTTAATTTGTGTTTAATTTTAATTATTTAAGGCAAGAAATTATTATATTTTGGTGGGTGATTTAATTAATTTAGGAAGTGATTTATTTAATTTAGGAATTTAATTAGATTTTAATTTAATTTAATTAATTTAGATTTAGTTTAATTTCATTTAATTTCAATTTAATTGTTTTTTTTTTTTTATTTAATTTGTGACATGTTTTAATTATTTTTTGGATTGGGCTTGGGTGAGATGGGTTAGTGTGTGGTTGAGGGTTTGGGCCAAAGTTAAGTGGTTTGCGGGGTTTTTTTGGCTAAAGGTGCTTAAAACGGAGGTCCAACAAGTGAGCCCGGAGCTAAACAAGTAAATAAAATCTAACAAAAATATTAATTCCCTTCCGATGACCGTTTCCAGTGACTTCCTCGACATAAAAGGTAGTGTCTCCAAATGAGACTCATCATAGGGACTTACATGTAAAAATACAGTGCCTACAGTCGCCCCCACTTTGATGAGACTGTGTAGTGTGTGACAATGACAATCCTATCAAAATACGTGCAATGTATTTTCACTTACCTGGCTGGCCAGCTGCCACCTGACTTGCCTGCCACTTTTGCTGAGTTGATGATGCAGGGGACCCCGATCCTGGGACGCATCCCAATAAATACAACCGACAACGGGGGCCTCGACCTAGGACGCATCCCAATACTGCTGACAAAATGGGCCTCAACCTGGGGAGGCATCCTGACACTAATAATATAAGAGGCCAATGACCTTGGGATGCATCCCGATAACTGTAACCGAAAACGCGGGCCTCGACCTGGGATGCATCCCAATACTGCTGACAAAATTGGCCCTCGACTCTGGGACACATCCCGAAACTAATGATGTAGGGGGCCAACGTGTTAGACAATTATGACCCATAGCGTCACTGTTTGTAAAAGACATTGTGTTTTTGTACAAAATGACTATGTAATATTGAAATTGCCTTTTATCATTTCGTAATGTATTTACTTTGATATATAAATGGTAAAAGTCCATATGATTAGTTCCGGATTGAGATGATATGAGACAGTATCAATCCATAAAGGTTTAATCATTAAATATCCCTAGTCGTAGTATTATCGAGACTGGACATCCATAATGCGGAATAGACTAGTATTGCACTTGTGCGCGTTGTGAGGGCATAACGGCATAGTTCTCATATGTTTAAGTATAGGATACTTATGCAAGTGCGATAGGAGGTTGTGTTTTACCGATGGTATGGAAAACAGCTTCGCTCTGGATAGACCCCGCAGAATCCCATTGGTAGTATGTATATGTGTCTATGGGAGTCCGCGTCAGGGTAGATGTATTTGGTCTTAACCTGAGACTTGCATCGCTAATACTTGCGACAATCGGTAAACTTTGGTTTTGGTCGTCCAGGGCTTTAACAGGTTCTGTGTACGCCTCTATTGGGTTTATCCAGAATCGTAGTGTATTGGATGTGATGTCAAGACGGAAGTATCACTCCAGACATATGGAGATGGTGCTCACGCAGTGATTCATAACTCGTTCTCTATTGTGTTGCAACCATCGGGATAATGTGACAAGGTCATGATTATCCGATTCAAAGAGACTAGTTGTTTGATATCCGATATGTGCTTCGTACGGGGCAGACACTATTCCAGCCCCAGGCCTAGCACGTACATCTGATACTGGATCGCAATACGAGATACTAGGTATTCTACGTCTGACATAGATTATATATTACAGTAAGAATATTTCTGGAGAATTGGGTAGGCACGGTGCTTTGCTACAAGCCAACCATGTCTTGTAAATCGGTAAGCACGCGGTACGAGGTACTCACTTTATCGGATAGTCCGATAACCGGATTTACTGCAAACATATCCAACGATCTCTTGGGTCGCTTCCCAAAGATTCACCGATGACAGTTGACTTAAATTAGAATTAATCTGGGATTAATTTAGAGAGAGAAAATTAATCTGGGATTAATAAGGGCTTTATTTAATCTGTGATTAAATGTGTTCAGTAGAGAAAGAACGCGATTAATTTGGAATTAATCGGTAAAATAAATTTAATAGTTAAATTTGATTTTTCTATTTAATTTATTCAATGAGCTAAAATTAATATATCGGAATATTAAAATGAATTGGATTTCATTACGAGATTAAAGTCGGACTTTAATACGAACGAACGAATTAATTTAGAATTAGTTCGTGAACGACGTTCGTAATATATTTGCGAGGCATCGTTATTTAATTAAATTAGATTTAATTATTTAGCGACGTAGGTTCGTTTAATCGGATTAAACGGAACCGAGCCGCGGTAAATGTTCGTAGAGATATATTTGAATTTCAATTCAAATATTTGGAGCCCATGTGTGGTGGTGTTCCTACCACACAACTACCTTGTTTTGCTTTTTGAAAACCATTTACCAATATCTACCTTGTTTAGGTGTAAAAGGTGAAATGGTTTCACCTAAAGGTAAATAACAAAAGGCATCTCAATATTTTGTGAACACTTAACAAAAATAAAAAACTTGAAACCCTAGAAGCTCTTGGCTTGGCCGAAAATACACACCTCTCTTGTCTCTTGGATTTGTTTTCAAATCAACAAAAGCTAGCACTTTGGAAGTGAACAAAGGTGATAGGGAAACTACTCAAAAGCTTGGAATCATCCAAAAGCTTGGATCTTGGAGATCTTGCTCTCAAATTTTTTAAAGCTCTATCACTCATTGTAAGTCTATTCTGCACCTTATAATGATTATTATCAATGTTTTTCATGCTTATTAGATCCTATGAATGTTCTAGGAACACACAATGGTATCATGAGCCTAATTTAAGCATGATAATTTCTAGGGTTCTTGAACCTAAAATTTGGGGCTTTTATATTTTGAGCATGATTTTTTGAAATTGATGCTTTGAGTATGATTACAACATGATAACTTAGAGTTATGCATGATTAGATTTGAAATAAATCAAAAGAATCAACAAAATAAAAAATATTAGCTTGGCCGAATGGGTTGAAGTCCTTGCACTGCAGTTTTTTGTTTTTTGTAACATGAAATAATGTGTTTAGATGCATGTTTAAATGATGATAGTTGGTTTAATTTGATTAGAATCAATGTCTATAATGTTCATGTTAAAATCAAAGTGCATGTTGAGCATGAAATGATGATCTTAGGCTTCAATATGTCTCAAGCATGCAATGATGTGTTTTGGCTTGATTTTATGTTAAGCATGAATTATTAGTTCAAACATGATTAATTAAGTTAATTGATATTTTGGAAATATTGAGTTTAATTAATTAATTATGGCTAATACACTTTAATTAAAATAATTGTGATATTTGGAATATTATAATTATGATAAATGCCTTTAAAATTGAATTGGGCTAAAAGTGTGTATTTGGGCCTAATGGGCTTGGTTTGACCAAGTTTGGTTTTGGACTTTTGGATTGGATCCAATTGGGCCCAAAACCAATTCCATGAAGTCCAAATACATCACTTGGCCCTTTAAAGAATTTGATTGGGCCTAATGGGCCTAAATTGATTTGATGGCAATAGGGTGATTCCTATTGGGCCTTGGCATTTTGGGTTTGATCCATTATGGCCAAAGCCCATGCCTTAAGAATCAATTAAAAGCCCAATGGACTTTAATTAAAATGACATTGGATGTTATTGGGCCTTTGAGACCCATCAAGATTGGATTTGGAATCCAAGTCTTTAAGGCAACTATGTAAGTGTAAATATTTAATTTGGAATTAAATTAGAATTAGTATTGAATACAATAAATTGGATTTACGTTGTAGTTCAATATAATTTAAATACGTACTCAAAAGTATTTATTCTTAAACGAGTTGGACTCGCGCAAATCAAATCATTGTTTGAACATTGGATGGTCATTAATCAAAGATTAATTAATTGGATTAGATTGATTGAAATAACATGTTTTGATTGAATACATATATGTGTTGTATGAATAATGTATATCAGATGGATATTAGAAGGCAAGGGCAATTTTGGAAATTGTAATAAGTTTAGAATTTATTAAATTGGGCCTGCGTGTCCAGCCTTTAATCTCTTTACTCCTTGTAATTCTCTTCTCACCTATTCCCCTCAATGCAAATGAGGTTTCTTTATTGTATTTTGTAAAAGGGTAGGAGTTAGAATAGTTCTAGTTGGGGAGAGGAAATGGAGCGATTTGTTCTAGGAACAATCTGTTTAAATATCCATCCGCATATCGTTATTAATTTACTTTTGCGCCTTACGATGTTTTAGAAGCATGCTTAAGGGTGTATGATGAGACCTAATCAAAGATAATAAATTGGATGCCAATTTATGCGAAAAACCCTCAAAAACATATTAAGCGTTTTTCCTTCCGTTGAGTGATTCTTACTCAAGATCCAAAGTTGGTATTGGCTTGTTGGCCAAAGTCAAGGCCTTTGTCAATTGCGGATGTGTTTGAATCATGAAGGTTTTGTTACATATCGGTGTCTTGTCCAAGTTGTGATTTGTTGGCCAAAGTCAAGATCACTTCTTGTCCATCGACATTGATTACGAAACTTTCCATGTCAACGGGTCCCGCTTAACTGGAATCATTAAGCTTGTTGTGCCAAAGCCCAGGCTTAGTTGATTTAGAGGAAAAAGGTTAGGTAGGAAAATATGTTTGACATATTGGCATATATAAAGTATATGTGTTTCGGACTTGGATGTCCACCTACCCCGGATCTAGGAATTGGATGAGATCCAATTGATCTTCGAGATCACCTAGTTAAGTTTCATATAGCTTGTTGGCCAAAGTAAAGGTTGTATGTTATTTAACGGGATCCTAGCCCACTAGGAAACTAGGTTTCCCGAGTACTCGACAGGGTTAGAGGCTCGCCGAAAAATAGTTGGAGGCTAGTATTGAATTTGCAATTTCATTCAGATACTTAGCTTTACGAGCTTTCAAATAATTTCGTCAAAATTACTTATTAGTTGGACTAATATATTGTATATTTTTTATGTAACAGTTAGACTCTGTACCCATTATCGTTGACTAGATAGTTGGACTATCGTAGTCAAAATGACAGGCAAAAAGGAAATGTCCGCGACATTATCATGGGAGAAAATGTCTTCAAGGGCACAAATTTTGCAGATTGGGAAATGAACCTTAGGATTGTCCTAGATTCAGAAGAGGCTGTTGTATACTTTACAAAGACCTCTTGGGCCTAAGCCCGGACCGAATGAGACACTTGAGCTGGAGCTTTGGAAGACTCACAGTGATGATTGTGACACAACTCAGTCCATTATGCTTGCTTCGATGACTCAGCACTTTCACAGACAAAATAGGGACTTGGATCCTTATAATATGTTAGCGAGATTGCAAGATCTGCATCGCTCTAACAAGAGGATGCAGAGGTACGAGTTAGTGAAGAAGCTCTTTCGCTCACGCATGACAGAAGGCATGTCTGTTGAGTCCCACGTGGCATAGATGATTGCTGACATCGATGAGCTGGCCAACATGGGGATAGTCTTTGAGGCAGAGATTACTGTGGATATGATCCTGTAATCTCTCCCCGATTCTTGGAGACAGTTCATCATAAATTATAATTTGATGAACAACAGTGATACTCTTGGAGAGTTACTGTCAACTCTCAAGGAGGCTGAAAAGGAGCTTCATAAAGGCAACAAGCACGAGGCGCACTTATCGACATCTTATGGACCTAGGGCTGGGCCCAGGCAACTGGAGGTGTGCAAAAGAAGAAGCATATCAAAAGGGGCAAGGCCAAAACGTCAAAGGCTTCTGGGAAGCCAAAGGACAAATCTCAGGATGTTTGCCTACAGTGCGGCAAGCGGGGTCACTGGAAGCGTGACTGCCGCGAGTACAAGGTGCTTCAGAAGGAGATAAAGGCGGGCAAGGCACCAGCCTCATGTATGTTTGTTATTGAAATAAACATGGTTACTTCTAGTTTTAAAAATTGGATTTTTAATTCTGGCTGTCGTAATCATATATGTACTGATGTGCAGGATCTGCAGATTAGCTGGAGACTGGCTTCAGGAGAGATTGATCTACGTGTTGGAAACATGATACCTGTTGCTGTTTTGGCCGTGGGCACTTTTGTTTTAGAACTACCTTCGGGGCATGTACTTAAACTATCAGACTGTTATTATGTACCTAGTTTGACTAGGAATATTATCTCTGTATCTTGTTTGACCCAATGCGGGTACACTTTTGTATTCCGAAACACTGGGTGTTTTGTTTATAAAGATGATTATGAGATATGTTCAGCTGATACAAATAATGGTCTTTATATTTTGAATATAAATCAATCTCAAACATATAATGTAACAAACAAAAGGCTCAAACTAAGTAACAAAGATGAAACTTACATGTGGCACTGTCGTCTGGGACACATTAACAAGACTCGCATATCCACACTTTCGAAGAGTGGGTACTTGGACGGATTTGATCCAAATTCATATGACGTCTGCGAATCTTGCTTATTAGGCAAAATGCCTAAATCACCTTTTAGCGGTAAAGGTGAACGCGCCACCGAACTGTTAGCCCTCGTTCATAGTGACGTTTGTGGGCCCATGTCTAGCCAGGCTAGAGGTGGATTCGAATACTTCGTAACCTTTACGGATGATGCATCGCGTTATGGTTATGTGTATCTTATGAGACACAAGTCGAAAATTTTTGAGCGATTCAAAGAGTTTCGACACGAAGTTGAAAAACGGATCGGCAAGAGTATAAAGACATTACGGTCGGACCTGGTGGCGAATACTTGAGCAATGAGTTTCTAGATTACTTGAAAGAATATGGTATTCTTTCACAGTGGACTCCTCCTGGAACACCGCAATTAAACGGTGTATCCGAACGGAGAAACCGAACTCTGTTGGACATGGTAAGGTCTATGATGAGTCGCACTGAGCTACCTATTTCCTTCTGGGGATATGCATTAAACAGTGCAGTTCTTATTTTGAATAAGGTTCCGTCAAAGTCTGTACAACAGACACCATATGAGATATGGACAGGAAAGAAACCGGTTTCTCATTCCTAAAGATTTGGGGATGCTGGGCATACGTCAAACGTTTGGAAGGTACCAAACTTGAGCCCAAATCGGATAAATGCCTATTCGTAGGATATCCTAGGGAAACCAAAGGATATTACTTCTATCACCCACGAGAGAACAAAGTATTTGTTGCTCTACATGCGGTTTTCCTTGAGAAGGAATTCCTAAATACAGTGGTAAGTGGGAGGAAAGTAGAACTCGATGAAAATCGGAGTGATACTGTTCCTGGCATAGAATCCTCAACGGAACAAGAACAGTCCATCCGGGATGAGACTGTACCACAATCTTCTATTACACAAGGACCGCGTAGGTCGGAGAGAGTCAGGAACCAACCTGAGAGGTATGGGTTTCTGATCTCACCTCATGTAGATATTAATCTCATTGAGGAGACGAACCGGCTACGTATGAGGAAGCGATACAAATATCGATTCCGCTTTATGGCAAGAGGCCATGAAGTCCGAAATGGATTCCATGTACACCAACCAAGTTTGGACACTGGTTGATGCACCAGAAGGCGTAAAGCCTATTGGATGCAAATGGATCTTCAAGAAGAAGACCGACATGGAAGGCAACGTACAAACGTACAAAGCTAGGCTTGTAGCGAAGGGGTATCGTCAACGACATGGTGTCGATTACGACAAAACTTTCTCACCCGTTGCCATGATTAAATCCATTCGGATAATGCTTGCTATTGCTGCATATTTCGATTACGAGATATGGCAGATGGACGTTAAAACCGCTTTCCTTAACGGAAACCTTTTGGAGGATGTTTATATGCAACAGCCTGACGGTTTTATCGTGCCTAGACTTGCAAACAAGGTTTGTAAGTTAAATCGGTCCATTTATGGACTGAAGCAAGCATCGCGGTCATGGAACCAACGTTTTGATGAGATCATAAAAGAATATGATTTCATTCAAAACGAGGATGATCCTTGTGTATATAAGAAGGTTAGTGGGAGCGCACTGACATTCATTGTCCTTTATGTTGACGATGTATTGCTTATGGGCAATGACATTCCCATGTTAACATCGGTGAAAGCTTGGCTTTCATTAAAATTCTCCATGAAAGATCTGGGAGAAGCAGCCTTTATTCTAGGAATAAAGATCTACATGGATAGATCTAGAAAGCTGCTTGGACTCTCCCAGAGCACGTACATTGACAAAGTGTTGAAAAGATTCAACATGGATCAGTCCAAGAGGGGACTGTTACCAGTGTCACATGGCATCTCTCTATCTAAGGACATGTGTCCTAAAACTCAAGATGAGAGAAACAGCATGAGTCGGATACCGTTCGCCTCGGCAGTCGGATCGATCATGTATGCCATGATATGTACGCGACCTGATGTCTCGTATGCTTTGAGCATGTGTAGTCGCTATCAGGCCGATCCAGGTGATGGTCACTGGATGGCGGTTAAGAACATCCTTAAGTATCTTAGACGAACTAAGGATGCTTTCTTAATTTATGGAGATGGAGAACTTGAGGTAACTGGGTATACCGATGTAAGTTTCCAAACCGATAAAGACGACTCTAAGTCACAATCCGGGTACATATTTTGTTTGAACAACGGAGCAGTAAGCTCTAAATCTTCCAAGCAAGAAACTGTTGCCGATTCAACAACAGAAGCGGAGTATATTGCTGCAGCTGAAGCAGCAAAAGAGGCAGTTTGGATTCGTAAATTCCTAATTGGATTAGGAGTAGTTCCGTTAGCAGCTGAGCCCGTTCCATTATTTTGTGACAATAACGGGGCTATAGCGCAGGCTAAGGAACCACGGTCTCATCAAAGATCCAAGCATGTTCTTCGACGTTTCCATCTGATTCGTGAGATCATACATCGTGGCGATGTGAAGATCGAGAAGGTCGCATCAGATGACAACATTGCAGACCCGCTGACGAAAGCTATTTCATAGGAAAAGTTTGAGAAGCACATACATAGTTCAGGTGTGAGATGTTTGAATGACTGGCTATAGGCCAAGTGGGAGATTGTTAGACAATTATGACTCATAGCGTCACTGTTTGTAAAAGACATTGTGTTTTTGTACAAAATTGACTATGTAATATTGAAATTGCCTTTTATCATTTCGTAATGTATTTACTTTGATATATAAATGGTAAAAGTCCATATGATTAGTTTCGGATTGAGATGATATGAGACAGTATCAATCCATAAAGGTTTAATCATTAAATATCCCTAGTCGTAGTATTATCGAGACTGGACATCGATAATGCGGAATAGACTAGTATTGCACTTGTGCGCGTTGTGAGGGCATAACGGCATAGTTCTCATATGTTTAAGTATAGATACTTATGCAAGTGCGATAGGAGGTTGTGTTTTACCGATGGTACGGAAAACAGCTTCGCTCTGGATAGACCCCGCGGAATCCCATTGGTAGTATGTATATGTGTCTATGGGAGTCCGCGTCAGGGTAGATGTATTTGGTCTTAACCTGAGACTTGCATCACTAATACTTACGACAATCGGTAAACTTTGGTTTTGGTCGTCCAGGGCTTTAACAGGTTCTGTGTACGCCTCTATTGGGTTTATCGAGAATCGTAGTGTATTGGATGTGATGTCAAGACGGAAGTATCACTCCAGACATATAGAGATGATGATCACGCAGGGATTCATAACTCGTTCTCTATTGTGTTGCAACCATCGGGATAATGTGACAAGGTCATGATTGTCCGATTCAAAGAGACTAGTTGTTTGATATCCGATATGTGCTTCGTACGGGGCAGACACTATTCCAGCCCCAAGTCTAGCACGTGACATCTGATACTGGATCGCAATATGAGATACTAGGTATTCTACGTCTGATATAGATTATATATTCCAGTAAGAATATTTCTGGAGAATTGGGTAGGCACGGTGCTTTGCTAGAAGCCAACCATGTCTTGTAAATCGGTAAGCACGCCGTACGAGGTACTCACTTTATCGGATAGTCCGATAACCGAATTTACTGCCAACATATCCAGAGATCTCTTGGGTCGCTTCCCAAAGATTCACCGATGACAGTTGACTTAAATTAGAATTAATCTGGGATTAATTAGAGAGAGAAAATTAATCTGGGATTAATAGGGCTTTATTTAATCTGGGATTAAATGTGTACAGTAGAGAAAGAACGCGATTAATTTGGAATTAATCGGTAAAATAAATTTAATAGTTAAATTTGATTTTTCTATTTAATTTATTCAAATGGGCTAAAATTAATATATCAGATATATTAAAATGAATTGGATTTCATTACGAGATTAAAGTCGGACTTTAATATGAACGAACGAATTAATTTAGAATTAGTTCGTGAACGACGTTCGTAATATATTTGCGAGGCATCGTTATTTAATTAAATTAGATTTAATTATTTAGCGACGTAGGTTCGTTTAATCGGATTAAACGGAACCGACCCGCGGCAAATATTCGTAGAGATATTTGAATTTCGAATTCAAATATTTGGAGCTCATGTGTGGTAGGTGTTCCCACCACACAACTACCTTGTTTTGCTTTTGGAATACCATTTACCAATATCTACCTTGTTTAGGGTAAAAGGTGAAATGGTTTCACCTAAAGGTAAATAATAAAAAGGCATCTCAATATTTTGTGAACACTTAACAAAATCAAAAACTTGGAACCCTAAAAGCTCTTGGCTTGGCCGAAAATACACACATCTCTTCTCTCTTGGATTTGTTTTCAAATCAACAAAAGCTAGGACTTTGGAAGTGAACAAAGGTGATAGGGAAACTACTCAAAAGGTTGGAATCATCCAAAAGCTTGGATCTTGGAGATCTTGCTCTCAAATTTTTTAAAGCTCTATCACTCATTGTAAGTCTATTCCGCACCTTATAATGATCATATCAATTGTTTTTCATGCTTATTAGATCCTATGAATGTTCTAGGAACACTAACACAACGACCCTGGGACGCATCCAGATAACTGTAACCGACAACGGAGGCCTCGACCTTGGGACGCATCCCAATACCGCTGACAAAATGGGCCACGACCTTGGGACGCATCCCAAAACTAATGATGCAGGGGGCCAACGACCCTGGGACATATCCCGATAATTACAACTGACAACGGGGGCCTCGACCTTGGAACGTATCCCAATACTGCTGAAAAAATGAGCCTCGACCCTAAGACGCATCCCGAAACTGCTAATGATGTGGGTCATGACCCTGGGAGTCATCCCCAAAACTGATGCTGATGTGGGCCTCACCCCGGGACTCATCCCCCAAATCTGATACTGATGATGATGTAGGCCTCAGCCTTGGGACTCATCCCTGAAACCGATACTGATGTGGGCCTCAACCCTGGGACTCATCCCGAAACTGATACTGATGCTGATATGGGCCTTGACCTTGGGACTCATCCCCAAAACCGATACTGTCGTGGGCCTCGACCCTGGGACTCATCACCAAAAACTGATACTGATGTAGGCCTCAACCTTGGGACTCATCTCTAAAACTGATGCTGATGCTGATGTGGGCCTCAACCCTGGGACTCATCCCCGAAACTGATACTGACGTGGGCCTCGACCATGGGACTCATCCCCAAAACTGCTGATGATGTGGGTCACGACCCTGGGACTCATGCGCAAAACTGATGCTGATGTGGGCCTCGCCCCGGGACTCATCCCCCAAATCTGATACTGACGCTGATGTGAGTCTCGACCCTGAGACTCATCCCCAAATCTGATATTGATGCTGTAGGCCTTGCCCCCAAGCTGATACTGATGTGGGCCTCGACCCCAAACTGATACTGATAATGTGGGCCTAGCCCCCAAGTTGATACTGATGTGGGCCTCGACCCCAAATTGATACTGATAATGTGGGCCTCGCCCCCAAGTTGATACTGATACTGATGTGACCTCAGCCCCAAACTGATACTAATACTGATGTGTCTCCATACCCGGAGTGACATACCCGGCAAAATTGATACTGATGTCTCTATACCCGGAGTGCCATACTTGGCAAGACTGCCCGGCTTGTTCATTCTCAAACTGTGTTTCCATTCTCGGAGTGCCATTCCCGACTTGTTCATTCCTGAACTGCGTTCCATTCTTGGAGTGCCATTCTCGGCTTGTCCATTCTCGAACCTTGCTCCATTTTTGGATTACCATTCTCTGCTTGTCCATTCTCGAACCTTGATCTATTCTCGGATTACTATTCTCGGAAAAACTGATACTGAACTAAAGTGGGCCTCGCCCTCAGATCCCTGAAACCGATACTGATGTGGGCCTCAACCCTGGGACTCATCCCGAAACTGATACTGATGCTAATATGGGCCTCGACCTTGGGACTCATCCCCAAAACCGATACTGTCGTGGGCCTCGACCCTGGGACTCATCACCAAAAACTGATACTAATGTAGGCCTCAACCTAGGACTCATCTCTAAAACTGATGCTGATGCTGATGTGGGCCTCAACCCTGGGACTCATCCCGAAACTGATATTGACGTGGGCCTCGACCCTGGGACTCATCCCCAAAACTGCTGATGATGTGGGTCACGACCATGGGACTCATCCGCAAAACTGATGCTGATGTGGGCCTCGCCCCGGGACTCATCCCCCAAATCCGATACTGACGCTGATGTGAGTCTCGACCCTGAGACTCATCCCCCAAATCTGATATTGATGCTGTAGGCCTTGCCCCCAAGCTGATACTGATGTGGGCCTCGACCCCAACTGATAATGATAATGTGGGCCTAGCCCCCAAGTTGATACTGATGTGGGCCTCGACCCCAAATTGATACTGATAATGTGGGCCTCGCCCCCAAGTTGATACTGATACTGATGTGGACCTCAGCCCCAAACTGATACTAATACTGATGTGTCTCCATACCCGGAGTGGCATACCCGGCAAAATTGATACTGATGTCTCTGTACCCGGAGTGCCATACTTGGCAAGACTGCCCGGCTTGTTCATTCTCAAACCGTGTTTCCATTCTCGGAGTGCCATTCCCGACTTGTTCATTCCTGAACTACGTTCCATTCTTGGAGTGCCATTCTCGGCTTGTCCATTCTCGAACCTTGCTCCATTCTTGGATTACCATTCTCTGCTTGTCCATTCTCGAACCTTGATCTATTCTCGGATTACTATTCTCGGAAAAACTGATACTGAACTAAAGTGGGCCTCGCCCTCAGAGTGCCAGAGACAGCCAGACTGATTCTGAACTAATGTGGGCTTCGACCCCAGAGTGCTATACCCGGCAGAACTGATACTAGTGATGTGATGTTTCATTTCAACATATTATACTACATCTCATGAGATAATCCTGATAGCTAGACATATTTTCGTCCTCAACGAATGCTTTCGCGTCGAAACCTGAGAACCTTCAAAGTACTTGATACACTCAACTCCGATCCTCTGAATAGGTGATCTGAACTAGACTCCTAGTGTGTGTGCGCCAAGGCTCTTTCGCAGCTTATTCCTTAAGTGAGCCAACTCGATGATTTCGTTTCGGAGAATCGGATCGGTGGGTCTAACCAATCTAGATGTCTCGATCACACTCTGTGATTACTTCGTCATACTCAACATGATATGATCTTATTCTTTTTTTTTCTTTCGTCTATTTCTTTTCATTCTTTCCTTTCTCTTTTTTTTTTTCTTTTTTTCTTTTTTTTTCTTTTTCTTTGATACACATACCCTTTAAGGTAGCATTTCTCCTCATGGTGGTCCTAATACTCGCCCATGGGTAGCTTCACACTTATCGGTTATAGGCGGTCTATTTTTTTCTTTTATTTTCAGAGACTTTCTTTGCTTCCAACCATATCATATATCGTAGCAAGAGTGGACATCCAGGCAAATGGTCATTCACCGATCCATCATCCCTTCGACTAGTCCTCTTGCTAACCACTCAGGTTTCCACTATTGAGATCCCGTAATCAAGCGCTCGCGAGTCCAGCTG
Organism: Zanthoxylum bungeanum; assembly: GCA_019454045.1. Lineage (NCBI taxonomy): Eukaryota > Viridiplantae > Streptophyta > Magnoliopsida > Sapindales > Rutaceae > Zanthoxylum > Zanthoxylum bungeanum. The sequence continues at coordinate 238,690 of SKCR01021026.1, read as the reverse complement.
AGATCAATCCATTTAGAGTACCGGATGAGAGCACATCTCACACTTATCGTTTCTAAGGCTTCTCCCTACAGCAAATAATGTCATCACCGGACATATCTCTAACTATCAAAGATTTCTCTCTCTCTCCTCTATCTTTTTTTTTCACCCATTCCACAGAATTCTTCCGTCATCTTCTGATAATGTGGGCTTCGCCCCTTGAGATCCATTCCCGAAACTCAAACTCATGTGGGCCTCGACCTTGGGACTCCTCCCTAAAACTAACACCAATGTGGGCCTCAACCCTCAGATTACTACCCGAATCTAACACCAATATTGGCCTCAGCCCTAGGATTATTACCCGAATCTGATAATATTCTGTTGCTGTTACTGATTGGCCTATCTTTACCGCTTTCTCATTTTTCTCTTCAAAATCTGCGAATACAAAACAAAACAAACACACAAAGGAATGCAAAATATGTTACGTGTATGCATGCATGCATGAGTTTCCTATCCCGTCGGGTTAGGTCTTCTACCAATTCTCTTGGTAACTGCCCAGTCTTCTCTCATTCAGGCAAAGTACAGCTTCAATCTGTCAATGTTGATCGGCGCAGTGAACTCATTCCCTTCACAGTCTGACAGTCTCACTGTTCCCATTTCCCAATTTCTGAATGACTATCTTATCTTTTCTGCTTGCTTCTTCTAAGTATTCCCTGTGTTCTAAACATTGCTGAGTATCATAGTACCAGAGTTGAATGCTTTTGTCAAACATACTCATGTTACAGGTTGAAAGGAAGAGACTCAGGCAAGTAAACGAAATGGACGTCTTTCTTATCATTAAGAAAAGGTTCGAACAAGTAGACAAAATCAATGTCTTTATCATTAATAAATGCTGGTTCACAATTGAATAAGATTAGGGAAACAACCCTCTCCATAATTTGCAAATTTGTCTTCCCCCACCTTCTTGCTTCATTCGACCATCAGATTTTCCAACAGCAGTAGTTCTTCTTCCCTTTCATTTCCCCTTTTTATAACCTCCGTCTCGTCGCTGTCTGAGAAGTCTTTCCAAAAATCCCTCATCTGCTCCATTTCACCTTTACCACTATTATCTCGTATCCCCATGCAAGAAGTTTGGGGGTTGTGGGTTTGGAAGACAAGGCTGTTGAGTAGGCCAGAGTTCATCATATAGGTAGGCGGTGGGACGGAGTGATAGTTAGGTAGGCGGTTTCTCTGTGTGTTGGGTTGTTCTTTTTCTAGGTCGAGTATTTTTGGGAATCTATGAGGTTTTGGATCTCGTGCCTAAGGCGGGTACATTTGTTACTTTCATGGCCTCTTTGCTGGTGGAAGTAACAGGTTAAGGTAGCGTGGTACATGGTTTAGAAGTGGTCTAGGCTCTAAGGGATTTAGGAGTCATTGCCTCCTCAGCTCTTCAAATACCTCCGACAAAGGTCTACCGAGATTGGAGAATCATCTGCTTCTAATAGGGGCAATCTCAGAAGGAGTGGGCTTTGTCCTTGAAGGTTCCCCAATGATTTTTCTATTCCGGTCGCACAGCTTTCTGTCATTGGCTTTGCGGGGGTATGATCAAACTGGCCACAACATTGGTCAAAACTTGCAACTGCTCAATAATTTTGATGAGACTCGATTCCAACTGATCCATACGAGATACCTCATTTTCTGATTCACTCATGTCTGTTGTCGGTTTTTTGGTGAGTCTTCCCTCTTTCCCAACCCAACGGGTATCTATGATGACTTTTAAAAACAAGAGGTTTAACAAGATGCTTGTATGCATAAAGTGCATGAGATGCGTGCGATGCATGGAATATAAAAGCTCATAAAAATTTTCACACAAATCGGCCCATCATCATTTTAGAAGCTTTTGGGCTAACTATCATAGGAATGAACTCGTCCCAGTTTAAATGGCCTAACAAGTTCACATCTCATGGCAAGAAGACCAACCGTATCCAAATGGTAATGTTCCTAAACACAAACTTATAATGGCCCATTGGCGTTTTAGAAGCTTTTGGCCTAATCATCATAAGATACGTTCTTGTCCCAGTTTAAATGGCCCAACAAGCCCATACCTCATGACAAAAGGTCTGAATGGATCCAAACGCCAATGTTCCCAAACACAAACACAAATGGACAATTACTATGGTCACATAACTATGGTTCATGTGTGGATTTACTAGAGTGTAGATAAAGACACTCGTTAACGAAGAATTGCCCATAACTAGGACTCCCCACTCAAGGGTTCGAGCGACCAAGTGAGCGCACCTTTTTTATACCTTACGGTACGTGTCAACGAGTTATGGTGTGTGACTAACTGTCAAATGGATTTCCCGTTGTAGATTCCCCAGAGGGAGGGTGGAGCGAGGCTCTCTTAAGTACCCAAGCCTCTTAGGCTCTTATCGCTTGGTGTCAGGAATAAACAACGAGTCCTCCAAACTAGTCTGTCACAACGAGCTACAAGTAATGATTATCTCGATGCCTTCACAGATTTTCCTTATGAAAAGGTAGTGAGTAAAGGAAGACATCGAACCATCACCTAGCCTTAACAATGCCTTTGATTACACATCTTTCAACCCACTACAGGAACGATTAACTTAAACCACAAATCATAATATTACAAGACATTATTTCAGGGTCGATTCTCTATCCCCAGTGGAGTCGCCAGACTGTGGGACACAGAAATTGGGCGACGCATGTTGTTCCGGCTCGCGGCCCGGTTGGGAGTATGGAGTAGCCCATGGGGGACTAAACCGGAGAATAAAGGAGTCGCCACCCGGTGTGAACCGGGAAAATAATTTAAGGCCGCACTCACCCCTTACAAGGGAAGACCTCAAACCGTTAGGTTCGGAATGGTCCATTACTTATGCCACTGGTAATAAAATGATTTTTGCAATAATTTAATCTAATCTAGCAACATATATTCCTAAGGGTATTCTATTTCTAAGTTCGCATGCATAAATCAAAAGTTCATCTAAGTTCACATGTAACACATTTTCATATTTGCATACAACCTATTTGCATATAATCTATGTCCAAATTTGCATGCATAAATATAAATTGACATACGACAAGCATTCAATTTCATGAGCACATTACATTCATGGACACGAAAACGCAAGCAAACCATAATCATACAAGCATATATAAAAGTGAATCGGAATAACGGCAATCGTATAATTTCATAAGTACGTAATATTCATGAATACAGAAACACAAATAAACCATAGCGGTACTAGCATGCGATATCAAGAAAATCAAAATGACAGTAAACATATAATTTCATATTGATTGACACAGAAACGCAGACAAATAACATTTATACAAGCATGCATATTAAGGAAAGGCAATTAAGCGCATAATGAAAATAAATAACTAAAGAAGCAATTATGAATACAAAATAAACGTGCAACGATGTGGTATAGAAAATAGTATCTAAGATTGACACCAACACGTACGTGGGCATTCTTCCAAGTGGTACGTGGAATTGTATCCTAAGTACAGACTGCACTACTGTCTATTCAGAATCAGCTACAGAATTTACGTCTTGGTTTCCATCCAATATACCACGAGAAATAATGCCCGAATACTGTCATAACATGGATACACAAGTGATAATAGATCAAACCAAGACAAAGGTAGATAATGCAAAGAGATAACTAAAGAGGCAATTGGACATCAAAATAAACGTGCCATGATGCGATTTGAAAGATAAATAATGGAGATGAAAGAAAAGAGATGCGACATATGCACACATCTATATAGGACCTCAAGTGTCCGATTGAACGTATCTCACATTCAATTGAATGCACTTTGTCCGGTTCGGCGAAGTATCGTGGTAAAGGTAGACCGTAGGATTTTTATCCCTCAAAATAGAGGACCTTTAATCCAACTTACTAAGCCCATGCGCAATGCAACATGATGCATGATTATGCAAGAAGATGACATACAAAGAAAAGCAAATAACGAAATAAAAGGCGCGGCGAAGTATCGTGGTAAAGGTAGACCGTAGGCTTTTTATCCCTCCAAATGGAGGACCTTTAATCCGACTTACTAAACCCATGCGCATCACATCATAATGTATATAAAAATAAAGACAACAATATCGGACTTCGTATACCCGATTGAACACATTTTATATCCAACCGAATATACATCATCCGGCGCGGCAAAGCATCGCGGTAAAGGTTCTTTAACCCCTCGAAATGGAGGACCTTTAATCCAACTTACTAAGCCCATGCTCACCACATCATAATGCATATAAAAATAAGGATAGCAATATCGGACTTTGTATACCCGATTGAACACATCTTACATTCAACCGAATATACATGATCTGGCGCGGCAAAACATCGTGGTACAGGTTCTTTAACCTCTCGAAATGGAGGACCTTTAATCCGACTTACTAAGCCCATGCGCTTTATCTCATCATTACATAAACAAATTGTTAGTGTTAATCTAGGTCCCAAGATCATCAAACAAGCATGATAAAGTGTGAAATAATATCAAATGAGTTGCGGAATACTCACATCGATCGGTTGAGACGATTGAAGACGAACAAAAACAATTTTGGATCCTCCAAGGTGCGCCCAAGTGCAGCAGTCCACTACTCACAGTTTCAGTTTTTCTTCGTCATTTTGAGCTTCGAATCTTCGTCGAACGATTCCCGGCTCAAAGATAAGTGTCCCTAACACCTTCGTATGTCTCTCGGGAGTGCTAGCTCGCTTGGATTTTGCCACAAAACCCATGAATTTGCCTTGCAAAATTCGGCCAACCCATGACAGTTCACTGCCATGGGCGTGAGAATGAGAGAGTGAGATGGAGAAGAAAAAGTGTTGTATTAGTTGGTCAAACCATTTCTAAAATGGCTTTATATATTTACCATAAAATATATTAAACATTTACCAAATAAATCATTAAATAATCAAATGGTAAATGCCTCCACCAACTAACACTATTCCAACAACACACATCAACTATTCATTTCACTTTATTAAAGTGACATGTTGTCTTTCAATCAATCAATCACATCATTCACTCAAATGTCACATCACTCAAAGTGACGTTTGATTTGACGCTTGATGTGATGAATGATTTGACGCTTGATGTGACTTGCGTGCCGCACTCGAATTCGAAATACGAATGCACTCGTAATCACACTCGGGCTCGGGTTTGTTAATTCCAAATTAATGATTTATCCGTTGCGTCGTAATTAAATGATTACGCATAGCGAATTCACTATTCACGTCGCTAACGAATTAATTCTAAATTAATTCGTTCGCCCGAATTAAAATCCAATTTTAATTCCTCGTCGAAATCCAATTTCGTTTAATATATGAAATATATTAATTTACCGATTAATTCCAAATTAATCGTTATCTCTCTTTTATCGATATTTTATCCTAGATAAAATATCTCCGAAATTAATCGTAGATTAATTTTCTCTCTCATCGAATTAATCCCAGATTAATTAAAGTGCGAGTCATACTTCATCGGTGTATCATTGGGACGCGACCCAAGAGATCCCCGAATATGTTGGCAGTAAATCGGGTCGTCGGACTATCCGAACACGTACGTACCAAGTACTACGTTTTACCGATTCACAAGACAAGGTTGGCTTCTAGCAAAGCGCCATGCCTACCCAATTCTCCGGAAATATCCTTACAGGAATATTAGATCTATATCAAGCGTAGTATACCGTAGTATTGCGTATTTCGATCCAGTATCGGACGGTCACGTGCTAGGCCTGGGGCTGGAGTTGTGTCTGCCCCGTACGAAGCACTTGTCGGATGTCTGGTAACTAGTCTCTATAATCGGATATACATGACCTAGTCATAATATCCCGATGGCCGCGCAACACTTAAGAGTACTAATACCGTATCCTACGTGACATCATCTCCACTATGACTGGAGTGATACTTCCGTCTTGACATCACACCCAATACTCTACGATTCTCAATATACCTAGTATCGGCGTACACAGAACCGGTTAAAGCCCTAGACGACCTCAACCAAAGTACATTGATTGTCGTAAGCATTAGCGGTGCAAGTATCAGGTTAAGACCAAATACACCTACCCTGATGTCGGACTCCCATAGACACATAGTCAAACTACCAATGGGATTCCGTGGGGGTCTATCCAGAGCGAAGCTGTTTCCCGTACCGTCGGTGAAACACAACCTCCTACCACACTTGCATAAGTATCCAATACTTAAGTATATGAGAACTACGCCGTTGTGCCCTCACAACGCGCACAAGTACGATACTAGTCTTTAACGTATTTATCGATGTCCAATCTCGATAATACTCTGACTAGGGATATTTAATGATTTTTCCTTCGTTGATTGATACTGTCTCATATCATTCTCAATCAAGGAACAAATCATAAGGACCTCTCATCATTTATATATCTTGGTGATCTAATCACAAATGATAAGAGTGCAATCTCCTTTGTCACATAGTTAATTTGTACAACAACACAATGATCTGTACAAATAGTGACGCTGTGGGTCATAATTTTCCAACAATCTCCCACTTGGCCTATAGCCAGTCACTCGAGTGCCTAACACCCGAACTATGTACGGTTGGCTCAAATTGCTGAGAAAGGCTTTCGTCAGTGGATTTGTATGATTATCGTCTGATGCGATTTATACGTTCATCACATCGCCACGATGTATGATCCGAACGAATCAGATGAATAGTCGAAGTATGTATCTGGATCGTTGATGAGACCATTAATTCTTTAGCCTGTGCTGACGCCTAGCTCAGCTGCTAACAGAAATATATCTAATCTAATTAGATTTATTATTGACCCAGATTGCTTCAATTGCTGCCTCAGCTGCTGCAATTTATCTGCATTTGATGTTTATTCGGTAACAGTATCTTACTTGGAAGATTTCCAGCTCACTGTACCGTTATTCAAACTGTATAGTACCGTTTGCGACTTTCAGTCGTTTTATCAGTTTGGAAACTTACAGTAGTGATCCCAGTCAGTTCAAGTTCTCCTTCTCCACAGATTAAGACAGCATCCTTAGATCTCTAAGATTCTAACGGATGTTCTTAACGTCAATCCAGTGACTATCACCTGGGTTGGCCTGATTGTGAATCCATATGCTCAAAACGTATGAGACACCAGGTCATGTACATTTTCAATGTACAAGTTCTCGTAGAGTTTTAAAAACTTAATCTATCTCAGTAGATCTTTATTCCTAGAATAAAGGTTGTTACTCCCAAGAATTCTACGGAGAATTTTCTTCGAAATCCAAGCTTATTATTTAATTAGATTGGATTTAATTACGTCGGGCATAAATTCATTTTGTTAGGAATTAAATGAACCCGGGCCCGAGCGAAGTTACGTGTTGTGTTAGCCGACTTAAATTTGGAATTTAAAAGTGGTGGGTCCCACTTCACTTACATCAACATGTTAGACATTTGATGAAAGTTGTTGTTGGCTTGAGTAAGGCTTGGATTGCTTATGAAACACTCAAACCAAAACCAACACTCAACCTTTGTATAAATTAATTAAGTCAACTTTGGAAGTGGGACAAGTTACTATTCACAACATTCGCTATTCTCCTTCCTCCTTCATTGCAGTGAAAATCTCTCTTTCCTATGGTGTTTTTGTTGCAAAAATTCTAGCAAACTAGCACTTAAAGAGAAAATCAAGGTGATAGGGAAACTGACCCTTGGGTTGGAAACCATCAACAAAGCTTGGAGCATCATCTACATTCAAAGTTTTTTTGAAATTCAAACCGATCAATGTAAGCTTATTCCGCAACATTATTTTATATGGGAATTTCATTTCCAAGAAATGAATATGTTATCATTATTTTATTAAAGGACATTTATTGTCAGTGCACTCCCACTAACCTCTTTATATACACAAGAATCATTTTCAATTTTGAATTAAATCATAGACCATTATGATTACATCCAAACGATGATTCCAAGAACCTAATGCTTGCTTCAATCCAAACATGGATCGAATAACCTGCAAACCTTGTTTACTGGTTTTAGTACGACAAAATCGTCAGGATGTTATAAACATCCTCCAAAGGGTTTCTGTTTAAGGAAAGCGATTTTGATCTTTAACTGACACATTTCATAAATGAAACGTGCAGCTACTGCAAGCATTTTCCAAATGGATTTGCCGTGGCAACAGGTAAAAGGTTGAACCGTAATCAACATAATATTGATAACGATACCTTTCTGCTACAAGCCTAGCTTTGTACGTTGGTATGCTGCCATCCATGTATGTCTTCCTTGAAGACTTACACAGTACCTATAGGAACAATGCCTTATGGTACATCAACTAGTGTCCAAACATAGTTGTTATACATGGAATCCATTTTGGACTCATGGCACTTTGCCAAAACGGAAGTCGATACCTTGTATCACTTCCTTATACCTAGTCGGTTGGTATACCACAACAAGATTGACATCTTTATGAGGTGAGATCAGAAACCCATACCCAGGTTGTTTTCTGATTCTCTCCGATCTACGCGTTTCTTGTGTATACGAAGATTAATGGTATAGTTTCACCCTTGATGAACTATTTAAGTTCCATTAAAGACTTCATGCCAGAAACAGTATTACTCTGATTTTCATCGAGTTATACCATCCTCCCACTTACCACTGCATATCGGTAATCCTCTAAGGAAGACCGCATGGCGAGCAACAATTACAATTGTTCCCTAGTGGGATGTATAAGTACTATACTTATGGTTTTCCCTAGGATAATCTATATTTGGCACTTATCCGATTTGGGTTCTAGTTTGGCATCGTCCAAACGTATGCCCGGCATTCCCAAATTTACAGGAATGTGAAACCCAGTTTCCTTCCGGTTCATATCTAATATGAAATCTGTCAAACAGATTTTACATGGAACCTTATTCAAAATAAGTTTTGCACTGTTTATGCTTATCTTTGAAGGAAAAAGTAGCTCAGAGCGACTCATGATAAACCTTATCATGTCCAACAAAATTCGGTTTCTCCGTACGGACACACCGTCAAACTGACGTGTCTCGGGAGGAGTCCTCATTTGAAACAATACTATACTCTTTCAAGTATATGTGAAACTTATTGCTTAAGTATTTTCCATTAACGGTTTTACCGTGATGGTTTAATACTTTAGCCGATCTGTTTGTCCATTTCGTGTCGAAACTCTAAAAGTTTCCGATTTGTGTATTTTAAAAGAAACACATAACCATAACGTGATGCCACATCCGTTAAGGTCACGAAACATTCACATCCACATCTAGCCTAGCTAGATATGGGCCCACTTACTTCACTATGAATAGGGCTAACAGATCGGTGGCACTTACACTATTACCAAGTAAATAGTGTTTTAGGTACCTTAGCTAATAAACTAGATTCGTAGACTTTATTTGATTAATCAAATCAGTCCTAGTACCCACTCTTCAAAAGTATGGATATACGACTCTTGTTTAATTGAGTCCCAGACAACAATGCCATAATAGTTTCATCTGATCAGATCAGCATGAGCTATTAGTTTGTCATATTATATGTTTGAGATTTTATTTATATTCAAAATATAAATATTGTTATTCACATCTAATGTGTTTATCTCAATATCATCTTTATATAATAAAACACTTTAGTGTTCTAGAATATAAAGGTTTATCCATAACGGATTAAACACTGATACAGAGATAATGTTTCTAGTCAAACTAGTTACATTATAACAGTTTCCTAATATAGGAACACGCCCGAAGGGTAGTTCTTAAACTTAGGTATCTACGGTCGAAACAGCGACTTTCATCCCATTTCCGATTCGCAGTTTAACCTCAGCTTGAAGTCAGTATCCTGCTCACAGCAGATTCTGAACATCAATATATATATTTTATGTACCATACTAAGTATTTTAAAATCCAATTTTAATACTAGTTATGGACATAATTTTGACAAACATCCTTAAAGTCAGAGCCTTGTCTGCTTTGTCCAAATGACAGTCACGCTTACGCGATCCCGTTTGCCACATTTAAGCAGACATTTTAGGATATATCATTTTTATTTTCCCAGAAGATCATAATGATTTTGCCTTTACCCTTTCTCAATATTTCAGAAGTCTTTGGCCAAGCCATGGATTTCTAGAATATTGACGTAAAGTGCGCCTTGCGTTGCTTATCTAATTGCAATGTTTGACTTTATCTCCTTGAGATTAGTCATTAATTCTCCAAGAATTATTAATTGCAAATATAATACTTCTTAAATCTAAACATAGATTTATTACAAGTATTTTGAATTAAGCACTAAAGTCATCATCACATAAATCTTTCTAAGATTATGCTCTACTATTTGCTTAATTCTGGGCTAAGGCATAATAGGTTATTTTATAAAATAAAGTAACTTATTATTTATTTCCAGGACCATCCTGAAATTTCATTCCCAATTTGAAAATTTAAACCATTTAAATATTTTAATCCATGATCATATTTAAATGTCCAATCTTTCAATGTTTCTTGATTTTAATAGTCCAACTATTTAATCAATTATTTCAGGTACTATTTATTATAATGATTACAATAATCCAATTATCTAATCAACTATAATATTAATTCAACTATATTGATTACTATAATCCAATTATAAAATCAACTATTTATTGAATTTATTTGAATATAGTCAAACTATATTAATTGAAACAACATTAAATATTAGTCCAACTAATACTCTTAATTATTTGACGAGTGATATTTGCTTGAGCGCGTATGGCGAGTAATTGAACGAATATTGCAAATTCAATTCTTGACTCCCACTATTTTTCGGCGAGCCTCTAACCCTCTGTCCAGTACTCGGGAAACCGAGTTTCCTAGTGGGCTAGGATCCCGTTAAATGTCACACAATCTTGACTTTGGCCAACAAATTGTATGATAATTAACTAGGTAGATCTCTAAGATCAATTGGATCCAATCCAATTCCTAGGTCCGGTAGGTGGACATCCAAGTCCGAAACATATATCGTATATATGCTTACATATCCAATACGTAGCCTAACCCTTTTCCTCTGAATCAACTAGGCCTTGCCTTTGACACAACAAACCTAATGATCCCAGTCAAGCGCGACCCATTGACCATGGAAAGCTTCGTAATCAATGTCGAGTGACAAGAAGCGGTCTTGACTTTGGCCAACAAACCACAACTTGGACAAGACACCGATATGGAACAAAACTCTCGTGATTCAAACACATCTTCGACGGACAAAGGGCTTGACTTTGGCCAACAACCCAATGCCAATCTCGGATCTTGAGTAAGAATCACTCAATGGAAGGAAAAACGCATGATATTTGATGAGGGTTTTTCGCGTGCAAATTGGCTACCAATTTATTATCTTTGTTAAGGTCTCATCATCATACACCCTTAAACATGCATTCTAAATACATAATAAAGCGCATATGAAAATAAATAATAATGATATGTGGATGTATACTTAACACATTGATCCTAGATCAAATCTCTCTCTGTCTCTCTCATGCTAGCACTTGTATTACTTCTACCCGTTACACTACACTTCTAAAGAAACCTCATTTACATTGAGGGGAATAGGTGAGAAGAGAATACAAAGAGAATAGAGGTGAAAAGGCTGGACATGCAGGTCCAATTTAATAAATCAAATTTATTACAACAATTTCCAAAATTGCCCCACCCATCTAATATCCATCCGATATATATTATTCATTCATCACAACCATGTATTCACACAAAGCATGTTATCAATCAATCTAATCAAATTAATTAATCTGATAATTAGTGATCATCCAATGTTCAAACAACGATTTGATTTTGTTCGAGTCAAACTCACTTTGCGAATAAGTATTCAAAGTACGAATTCTCGAATTAAATTAAACTACGTCATTAAATCCAATTTAATATGCATTCAATACTAATTCGTTATTTAATTCCAAATTAAATATTATACTTTAATAATAAACCTTTTACGACTTAAATTCCAAATTTAATCGTAACGCGTCTCAAAGACCGATTAACGTCCAACGTCAATTCAATTAAAGTCTAATGGGCTTTCAATTGATTTCTTAAGGCGTGGACTTTTGGTCAACTCGGGTCAAACCGAATAACCAAAATCCAATCCGGGATTTACTCCATAAGCCCATAAATCAATCTTGGCCCATTAGGCCCAATTAAACTTTAAAGGTTCATTAAGTCGCAATTGGGCTTAACGGAAGTGGTTTTGGGCCCAATTGGATCCAATCCAACTTGCCTAAACCAACTTTGTACAACAAAGCCCAATAAGCCCATTTACAACATTAGAAGCCCAAATCCAATTTAAGGCCCAAATAATTAAATTACATAAATCCAATTCCGCAATTTAATTACCTAAAGTGTATTACATGATTAATCACCTAAATCAATATTTCTAAAAAACTTAATTAGTCCAATTAATCATGCTTAACATCATCATCACATGTCCAACATGTTTTGAAAAAAATCAAACCCATATACATGCTCAAAGCTCTCTCGGCCAAAAGAGGGATTTTATGTCCAATTTGGTTTCAATCCAATCAAACCCACAATCGACATTAAATCAACATCCTAATCGATTCTAATTCATCCAATGAATAAAAAAAAAATACCAAGACTTTAAAGGCTTAATGCATTCGGCCAATGGAGGTATTTTAGGGATTTTGTCCAATTTAAAATTCAATCCAATTCAATCTTAAATTAACAATATCCTAAATGATTTTATACACATCCAATGTCCAAAAACCAAAAATCCAAGATTCCCAAAATGCATATACCATTCGGCCAACACATAAAATATTGGGGAAAATTATTCCAAATCAATTTTCAACAAATTGGTCCAACCAATATGCAATTAAACATGTTATAAGCATACTCAAACAATCAATTCATTCAAATCATGCTCAAAACAAATTTACCCAAATTTTAAGCCTTACATTTTCATGCTTGAACCTAGGCTCTTGATGCCATTGTTGGTGTTAATCTAGGTCCCAAGATCATCAAACAAGCATGACAAAGTGTGAAATACATATCAAAGGAGTTGCGGAATACTCACATCTATCGGTTGAGACGATTGAAGACGAACAAAAATAATTTTGGATCCTCCAAGGTGCGCCCAAGTGCAGCAGTCCACTGCTCACAGTTTCAGTTTTTCTTCATCATTTTGAGCTTTGAATCTTCGTCAAACGATTCCCGGCTCAAAGATAAGTGTCCCTAACACCTTCGTATGTCTCTCGGGAGTGCTAGCTCGCTTGGATTTTGCCACAAAACCCATGAATTTGCCTTGCAAAATTCAGCCAACCCATGACAGTTCACTGCCATGGGCGTGAGAATGAGAGAGTGAGATGGAGAAGAAAAAGTGTTGTATTAGTTGGTCAAACCATTTCTAAAATGGCTTTATATATTTACCATAAAATATATTAAACATTTACCAAATAAATCATTAAATAATCAAATGGTAAATACCTCCACCAACTAACACTATTCCAACAACACACATCAACTATTCATTTCACTTTATTAAAGTGACATGTTGTCTTTCAATCAATCAATCACATCATTCACTCAAATGTCACATCACTCAAAGTGACGTTTGATTTGACGCTTGATGTGACGAATGATTTGACGCTTGATGTGACTTGCGTGCCGCACTCGAATTCGAAATATGAATGCACTCGCAATCACACTCGGGCTCGGGTTTGTTAATTCCAAATTAATGATTTATCCGTTGCGTCGTAATTAAATGATTACGCCTAGCGAATTCACTATTCACGTCGCTAACGAATTAATTCTAAATTAATTCGTTCGCCCGAATTAAAATCCAATTTTAATTCCTCGTCGAAATCCAATTTCGTTTAATATATCAAATATATTAATTTACCGATTAATTCCAAATTAATCGTTATCTCTCTTTTATCGATATTTTATCCTAGATAAAATATCTCCGAAATTAATCGTAGATTAATTTTCTCTCTCATCAAATTAATCCCAGATTAATTAAAGTGCGAGTCATACTTCATCGGTGTATCATTGGGACGTGACCCAAGAGATCCCCGGATATGTTGGCAGTAAATCGGGTCGTCGGACTATCCGAATACGTACGTACCAAGTACTACGTTTTACCGATTCACAAGGCAAGGTTGGCTTCTAGCAAAGCGCCATGCCTACCCAATTCTCCGGAAATATCCTTACAGGAATATGAGATCTATATCAAGCGTAGTATACCGTAGTATTGCGTATTTCGATCTAGTATCGGACGGTCACGTGCTAGGCCTGGGGCTGGAGTTGTGTCTGCCCCATACGAAGCACTTGTCGGATGTCTGGTAACTAGTCTCTATAATCGGATATACATGACTTAGTCATAATATCCCGATGGCCGCGCAGCACTTAAGAGTACTAATACCGTATCCTACGTGACATCATCTCCACTATGACTGGAGTGATACTTTCGTCTTGACATCACACCCAATACTCTACGATTCTTAATATACCTAGTATCGGCGTACACAGAACCGGTTAAAGCCCTAGACGACCTCAACCAAAGTACATTGATTGTCGTAAGCATTAGCGGTGCAAGTCTCAAGTTAAGACCAAATACACCTACCCTGATGTCGGACTCCCATAGACACATAGTCAAACTACCAATGGGATTCCGTGGGGGTCTATCCAGAGCGAAGTTGTTTCCCGTACCGTCGGTGAAACACAACCTCCTACCGCACTTGCATAAGTATCCAATACTTAAGTATATGAGAACTACGTCGTTGTGCCCTCACAACGCGCACAAGTACGATACTAGTCTTTTACGTATTTATCGATGTCCAATCTCGATAATACTCTGACTAGGGATATTTAATGATTTATCCTTCATTGATTGATACTGTCTCATATCATTCTCAATCAAGGAACAAATCATAAGGACCTCTCATCATTTATATATCTTGGTGATCTAATAACAAATGATAAAAGTGCAATCTCCTTTGTCACATAGTTAATTTGTACAACAACACAATGAACTGTACAAATAGTGACGCTATGGGTCATAATTGTCCAACACAAATAACATGCAGAAATTAAATAACGATAATAAACAAATCAAGATAACATGAAATAAAATATGTGTCATATACTCAAGTGGTATGTGGAATTGTCTCCCAAGTAAAGACTGCACTACCGTCCATTCGGATTCGGCTACGGAATTTATGTCTAGGTTTCCATCCTATATACCACAAGAGGCAACATATTTTTCATTCATTCAAGGGCCACAACACACATCATTCCACAATACTCATTCAAATAAAATTCAATAAAGAATAAAAATATAATGAAAGTAGATGTGAAAAGTACCCTCAGGTCTAACCTTTTATGTCGACTTTCAGACTCGCATTACATGGTGATCAGAAGGGCTAAAGCTCCCCTACTTTTCTGGTTCACTGGTTCACGTCTTTTCTCGCTGTTTTATTGTTCGGGCTACTATTTTTACTCCGTTTTGCTGCTATATTTGCTGTGTTTTCTGGTCACTATTTTTGGTATTTAAGAGACTGTTTTGTGGGTTATTTGGACTGGTTTGGGGGCAATTTTTTGGGTTAATTTTCAGGGTGTTTTCTGGACAGTTTTAAGGGTCTATTTGTGCGGTAAACATGACAGTGCAGTGGGGGTTTGTGGTGGCTGTTGTAGACGGCAGTGGGCAGTGGTCCTAGGTGAAGTTTTGGGCTTACTATGTGGTGATGTGAGGGCTGGTCATGATAGTGCTTGTGGCGTGAATTGAGGTTATTTGCTACGTGGGCTTATGGTGTGTTCTTTGGCAGTCTGTGCTTAATAAGTTGGCTACATGGGAGTCGATTTGTGGGCTACGTGGTGAACGCGTGGATGTGTGTGTTGTTACTGGATGAGGGCTGGTGCGTTAAATTTGTTTGCTGACGGTTGAGAGGATGTCTACGTGCGTTGATCAATAGCTAAGGTGATGTGCGCATGCAGTAGAGTTCAGTGCGTGATGACTTTGTGTGTTAGTGGCAGTCGGCATGAACATGGCTGGTTGAGGTTTTGATTTTGTCTGAGTGAGTGGAGTGGTTTAGGCTAATTGCCGAGAGAGAGAGAGAGAGAGTGTGTGTGATGAGTGTTCCTAGGGTTTATTAAGTGGTGCCATTCAATTTGAGAGAGGGAGAAGCAGTGGAGATTTGTGGGGCAGTCGTGAGCGTGAAGCTTGTTGGGGCATGATGGCTTTAGCGTGAGGGTGAATATTTATAACTTATATGGTTGAGGGTCTAGTGGCGTTGAAATGATGATGGTGGCTGTGGCTTGTGAGCTGGGGGCTTTCGTTTGGTCAATAGACGTGAGGACCGTGTGTTTTTTAACGTGTGTGGTTTTAGGAGGTTGTGTGAGTATCTGCCGAGTTCATGTGTTGAAGGGTTGCCGAGAAGAGTCTCTTAGGGTTTGCGATTCTGGTCATTGAGGAGGGTTGTCATGGGAATGAACGTGGTGCATGGGGTTATGGAGAGAAGGGCTGTGTGAAGGATCGGAGCAGTGTGGAGTGGTGAGGCAGTATGGAGAGGGGCTGATAAGTTAAAGGTTGTGAGTTAGCCGTGAGAAGAGAGATGCTTGGGTTTAGGGTTTATTCTCTTTTGTTCTGGTTTGTGGCCGAGAGCGATGAGGGGGGTTGCAAGGTTGGGAATGTGTTATTTTTATAGTGATTCATTAGGGTTTGCATGGCTTTTAAAAAGGAAAGAAATCAAGTAATTTAATTTGTGTTTCATTTTAATTATTTAAGGTAAGAAATTGTTATATTTTGGTGGGTGATTTAATTAATTTAGGAAGTGATTTATTTAATTTAGGAATTTAATTAGATTTTAATTTAATTTAATTTAATTTAGATTTAGTTTAATTTCATTTAATTTCAATTTAATTGTTTTTTTAATTTAATTTAATTTGTGACATGTTTTAATTATTTTTTGGATTGGGCTTGGGTGAGATGGGCTTGGTGTGTGGTTTGGGGGTTTGGGCCAAAGTTAAGTGGTTTGCGGGGTTTTTTTTGGCTAAAGGTGCTTAAAAATGGAGGTCCAACAAGTGAGCCCGGAGCTAAACAAGCGAATAAAATCTAACAAAAATATTAATTCCCTTCCGACGATCGTTTCCCGCGACTTTCTCGACTTAAAAGGGTAGTGTCTCCAAATGAGACTCATCATAGGGACTTACATGCAAAAATACAGTGCCTACACATACCAGATTAGGATCTTTGGCCAATGCGAATCCCTCGGGTTTTTCCATATGGATATCTTCCTCAAGATTTCCATTCAGAAAAGCTGTTTTCACATCCATCTGCCAAATTTCATAATCATAGTGTGCGGCAAAAGCTAATAAAATCCTGATTGACTTAAGCATGGCTACAGGAGAAAAGGTTTCCTCATAATCAATACCTGATTTCTGAGTATATCCTTTTGCTACTAGTCGGGCCTTAAAGATTTCAACCTTTCTATCGGGCCCCCGCTTCCTCTTGTAAATCCATTTACAACTGATAGGAATAATTCCGTCGGGAAATGGAACCAAGTCCCAGACTTGATTATCATGCGTTGAGGCAATCTCGGATGTCATAGCTTCCAACCATTTCTCCACATCGATGTCTAACATCGCCTCTCTATAGGTTAAATGATCTTTTTCTTCAACTAAGAAAACCTTGAGGGCATCTTCAGATGTCATCCTGTACCTGACATCGATATCCTTTATGACCTACGAGGTGGTTGTGTCAAAGGTATCTCATCTTCATGAACTTCTGGTTTTATCATCGATTCAATGTTACTTTGATTGACTTCATCAAGATCAATCATTCTATGATCTGCACTTTCTAACAAAAATTGTGTTTATAAGAAAGTTGTATTTCGAGCAACGAACACATTTCGGTTCTCGAGATCATAGAACTGATATCCCATGGAATTTTTAGGATATCCAATGAATCGATACTGCAAGTTTATCCCGCTGTGCAACTCTTACATAGGCATGACAACTCCAAATCTTAATATACTTAAGACTCGGTTTCCTTCCAGTCCATAACTCATATGGAGTGGTCGGAACGGTTTTTGATGGAACTTTGTTCAAAAGATGAGCGGCAGTGTCTAGAGCATGGCCCCACAAGTATATAGGTAGATTAGTGAAACTCATCATTGATCGAACCATATGTAATAAAGTTCGATTCCTCCTCTCCGAATCATCATTGTGTTGAGGAGTACCTGGAGGAGCATATTGAGCGAGAATCCTATTCTCTTTTAAATAACTCACAAACTCACTGCTCATGTACTCATCACCCCGATCTGATCGAAGGCATTTCAAGAGTTTTTCGGTTTGTTTCTCTACTTCAAATCGGTATTCTTTAAACTTTTCAAAAGTTTCTGATTTGTGTTTCATAAGAAACCCATAACCATATCGTGACAAATCATTGATGAAAGTTACAAAGTATTGAAACCCACCCATTACAGCATGATTTATATGACCACATACATCGGAATGCATAAGTTCCAATAAATCATTAGCATGGTGTCCAACACCACTAAATGAGGATTTGGTCATTTTACCTTGAATACAATATTCACAAATTGGTAAAGGTTCTATGGTTAGATCCGATATCACTCCATCCTTAACTAGTTTGGTTAGGCATTTTATGCCTATATGACCTAATCTCATATGCCAAAGTTCTGTGTTATTTATTTCACCCAATCTTTTCCTTTTAGATTTCTCTATATTAAAGACATCACGACTTTTTGTTAGAATGTAATGACTATTAACCATGAGACATGAAACAAGCAAAACATTCATATTATCATATAAATTCAAAAGACCATCTTTAATATTTACATGAAATCCTTCGTTGTCAAGTACAGGAAGCGAAATAATTTACCGTATCATAATCGGCACAAAATAACAGGTATTAAGTCGAATATTACATTCATCAGAGAGTTTCAAAAACAAAATTCCTACTGCTTCAACTTGTAGAGAATCTTCATTCCCTACTCGCACCTGGATCTCTCTCATCTTCAATCTTCTAGTTTCCCTCAGATCCTGCAACGAAATGCAAATATGAGAGGGACAACCGGTGTCTAACACCCAAGTCGAACTAGAATAAAAAATAAGTGTAATGTCAATAATAGGAAAACAAATACCTGAGGGAGCTTTCTTCAAAGAGGCTAAATATTTTGGACAGTTGCGTTTCCATTGTCCAAGCATGTCACAGTAGAAATATTTTCTTTTTGCAACATTTGTCTTCACCTTTGGCTTAGAAACCCCTGCGGAAGCAACCTTTAGACCTTTACCTTTAACTTTATTTTTATTTTTCTGTTTCTTCCCAGTCGGCTTTTGAGAAGCCTGAGAAGGTCCAGAAGAAGAAGCACCAGTGACCATGAAAGCAGAACTATTCTTATTCATGTCATCTTGAGCCGTCAGTAACATATTGTGCAACTCAGAATAGGTAGGAAGCATCTTATGCATGTTAAAGTTAACGATAAGGTCCTTGAAAGACTTAGAAAGAGATGTGAGAATCACACTATTCTCGAGGCGTTTATCTATAGGAATATCCATCCTTTCAAGCTATTCGATACAGTCTATTAGCTTCATCACATGTGGGCTAACACGTTTTCCCTCGAGGAGGAAAGTATGAAAAAGCCGACAGCCACCCTATACATCTTTACCTGTGGTCGATCACTGAATAGTTCCTTTATATGCATCAAGATAGATCTGGAATCAGGCATCGACATATACTTCCTCTGTAGTTCCGGCGCCATAGATCCCAAGATGTATGACCAGACTTTCCGATCATCATCCTTCCATCTTTTGAACATCTCACGTTCCTCATCTAAAGCATCATTCGAAACCCTTGCTGGCATTGGATAATCTAGAACATATTCAAGTTGCTTCGTTGGCAAAGAATACGGAGATTCATAAGCCAAACATTATAGTTAACAGCACCCTGGAGCTTATGCGTATCAAGTATACGTGAAAGCGGGTTCGACATAAACATTCTGTCTATACAAGGATAAAATAAAGCAGAAATTAATATTTAAATATCATGATAAAAACACTAAATAGAATATAGAATTACTTTTTCTATAAAGTGCCCTCGCATTATCTTACATATTCTCTATAATATCTACAAACAAGAATACTGAAATTTAACTCTTAAATCTCACAAAGCAAAGTGGATCCTTTTTGACATTTAAGTTAATCTCACGCTTTAGCAATATTGATCTTTGTAAATTCGAGAAGGTAGAAAACTATTGTCAATTGCATCTCATGCAACTCTTACATTCGGTCCTAAATCGAATCTTATCCTCACGCTTTAGCAATATTGGATAGTTCAATTTTTAGATCAACTTGTCTATTGCCGAAAGTAAGATACTAATATTAACCTCATGCTTTAGCAATATTGGATAATACTTTCTCTTAAATTCGACTCATCTCATGCTTAACCGGAATAGCACAAAATATTATAACCAATCCCTCACGCTTTCGCAATATTGGGAATAATCACAATTGTTTCACAACACCGTATAGACAAGCCGGACCATGTCATATTTTCAACTAAAATAATGACACTTAATGATCAAGCGTAGAGATTTTTCCAAAATCAAATTCATACAAATATATAAAATGTATGCATGTCAAAAAATGCCTAAAATATGTAATTCACAATTAAATGTATGCATGTGTATTTTATAACATTGAGAAAAATTATAAGGAGCATGAACAATTAGAAGCACGATCGCTCTGATACCACTTGTTGAGTGAGGAACGGCAATGCCGAACGCAGCGGAACATGCCCGAGATCAAATCCCGGGCGAATAAAATTTTTATTTATTTATTTATTTTATTATCGACAGTCCTCTAAAAACAGTGGGCAAATTTTTTTTTTTCCAACTTACTATTTTCCAATGCATTAAAAAC
The DNA here is from genome assembly GCA_019454045.1 of Zanthoxylum bungeanum. Classification (NCBI taxonomy): domain Eukaryota; kingdom Viridiplantae; phylum Streptophyta; class Magnoliopsida; order Sapindales; family Rutaceae; genus Zanthoxylum; species Zanthoxylum bungeanum. The sequence continues at coordinate 217,787 of SKCR01021026.1, read as the reverse complement.
ATTATCAATATATTAAAAATTACCATAAGTTAATTAAAAATTTTCAACAGACTTTAATCAATCTACCAACTCTTAACAAATTAATCTAAGCATCATAATTATTTTCAACACTTGAAAATAATCCAAACATGCTAAAATTAATTTTCCAACACTTGAAAAATTAATTCAAGCATACAAAATAATTTTCAACTCTTGAAAAATTAATCCAAGCATTCAAAATTAACATATCATCTATATACTAATTTTCCCACACTTGAATGCTTCTAATCCTCACATACATGCTTCCAATTTATCCAACACTTCCACAACAATTTTTTTCAACAAATTAATCAAAAAATTGACAAATAAATGTACCAACAAGCTTTTCCAATTGATTGAAACTTTGCCTCCATGCTTTTCTAATTCCTCCAAGCACTTTGAATTTCTTCAAACTCCACCAAATCAAGCTCCTCAATGAACAAATCTTGGTGATCAAAAGGTACTTTGATCACTCAAGAGTGGCAACCAAGATGTTCCCCAAAATCAACTCTTGAACCCCAGGAAAAATCAAGAACTTCAAGAACACAATTAATCTTAATACTTAAAGATTAATTTCCATGGTCTTGATAATTTATAGGGTAATATTTGGTGAGATTAAGGCTTGATTTGAGAGCAAAATAAAAAGAAAATTAATAGCCTTTTTCCTTCAAAAATTCGGCAGTGAGGGGGTTACTTTTTTCTTTGTTTTTCGGCAGTAGAGAGAGTGTAAAAAGACAAGCAATTTCTTTTCTTTCTTTTACAGGTATTCAGAGAAAAAAACAAAGCCAAATTTTTTTCCCCCTTTTTATGCTTTTGATTTTATTGATAAAATTAAAGAAAACAAACCAAACCATAGCCATTAAATTTAAACCATGGTAAAAGGAAATCTTTTCCCTACACTACATATTCAAAAAAATTTAACTTAACCAAAGTTAAAATTAATCTCACCAATTTAGTAACTAAGTTACCTTTATGAATCATTTAGTTACTTTTACCAAATAATTCAATTTTGCTTTACCTTAATTACTTTAACCAATTAAAAGCTTTATTTGTATAATCTAAGTAATTAATATTATATATTAATTTAACAATTAAATTAATTCACAGAATAATTACTAATTTAATGTAAATCAAATTTACATTTATTATACAATAAAATTATATCAACACTTGATATAAAATTAATTAATTCAATTCATCTCATGAATTATCAGATTAAAAAATTTAATCCTAAAAACCCAAAAAATACTTTGTCAACATTTGACGAAAGGTCACCCTAGTGCTCAACGAGTAAACTTAATATAAAGGAACTCTCTAGGCTCACGTTCGATTGTTACCTATATATACATATATATATCTCATATACTTGTATATATATTTCATGAAGGCTTGTCCACCTACAAATCATGACAAAACAACATGACACATAGAACCATACAAGTCGAGATTAAAACGCTAATGTATAATCCCTTCGTCATTACCGTCTCTAATTGAGTAAGGTTATAGATTTACTGTCAAAACCTTATCTACTCAATATAAAAATAAATTTTCATAATTATATTCCATTAATAAATAATATATGCAAAACTCTTTTTCAATATTATTTATAATGTTAAAGAAATAATTTTTTCAACGAACTTTCGGCCAAAAGATTTCCGGAATATATTCTGAAAATTTATGGAAATAAAATCCAACCATATGGACTGACAAATCCTCATATTAACACGCACTGATCTTCGTGAGCATCGGTCTATACCTAACAGTCATCCAGAGGTCAGACCATAAAAGGTCTCTGACATGTATGGTATCAGGCACACATGATCACTCACAAGACCACCGTGGTGTCTCTAGTCAAAGGACCACAATAACTACTCAACTCGAAAAGACAACTATTGACAGTTTTATGGAATATCTATTAGTCATCTTTATGAGTTTGTTCAATACTCATTCAATTAATGAATATCTATATTTCTATACGAACTTCCGCTAAGCTCACAGTCTGTTGAGACAAACCATATGTCCATTACATATATATACAATGCACTAGTCTTACCAATATAATGACCGACCCATGCCAATATATCTAGACCAGGAATAATTTATATTCGAGAGAATGCGTGATATTTCTCATCACCATTTACAACTCTTGCAACTATATCACCATATGTTGTAACCATCGGGCCTTTACTAAATTTATATAAAGTTCCTAGTGAAACTCGAAATCTCTAACTCTTAGAGTAATCTAACTTTTAAATTTACAATATATAAAATAAAGTAAGAGTTTTACCATTTATAAAAATAAATATTATATTGCATAAATATCAAATATTCATACAAAAAATGAATGGTGCTCAATCACCATTTCCAACAGCATCAGTCTCTGACTAACTATCCATAACTGATACTAATATACTTATCTTGATTTGACTATACTTTGGATGGAACAGAAACCCAACTCGAAAACACTGAAAACAAACTCATTATTAACTTTTGTACTTGAAAATAATTGATTTTACAAAGACTGCACACATCAGAACTGATACAAGACTCATATTTGACTATGACTCGTACTTGACAAGACTAGACTTTTACTCAACTTTGACTCATATTGGTGGACTCCATACCCAGTGACTGCATCATTATCCATCCTCCCAAACTCGTCCTCCAGAAATCCTATAAAAACATAAAGACTGGAGTGGGGGTTAGATCGTAATTCGATCTAAGTGAGTGGACAAGAAAACGAAAAACTAGTGTAAAGATTCGGATTCCAAATCCATAGTTCCAAAAATATTTTTATATGAAAACCTTGTTTATGAAAACTCCGTCTTTCTTAAAACTGTTTTTAAAATACTGGTTTCTAAAAACTATTTCTAAAATCTAGTTTATGTGCTGATCTGTAATTGAAAAATCTTAACGTATGAAAATTGATTTCTGAAAATTTATATCTGAGTCTCTGCTGAAAAACTAACGCATGGGGGGCGTTACGTATCATCGTCCCCCCATACGCCCTAGATCAAGATATGCAAATCCATGACATTGGGGCATTACGTATCATCGTCCCTCAATGCATGACATACCTGTCCCTGAAATTGGTGGTATTGGCATTTTACATATTGCCTGCCCCCAAGCCACAAACTAGAACTTGGGGTACGAATCTATGCTATCACCCAAGCTCTGAAACTAGGGTCTAGGGGCTTTACGTATTGCCGTCCCCCTAGCCCTACTCTAGGATCTGAAGGTGTTACATATCACCGTCCCCTCAGTCCTATACATGTGCACATGTTCTCTGTATCCTTCAATTCCAACTGTATCTCAAGTTACATACTAGGGTGAGTTTTTACCTCATGCCCTGAAAAACATGAAAATCATATTTTAAATCTGAAATCTATTAAGAATGCTTTATAAAAATCTTTACTATCTCAAAACATGACTGTATATAAAGTAACTGTAAATAATTTCTTCTAACGCCCTAAAGCGTGAAAATATAAGTATGAAACAATGATAACAAAATAAAAATTAGTTTAAAGGAAAAGTGTCCACTCACTTTATTTGAGTCTGGCTGGCACTGGAACCTTGATCGAAGGAGAATATGGTTCATGAGGATAACCTATGATCGGAACTTAATTAGAATCAATGCGGTAAAATAACCATGATATTTTTAATACTTAAAGATTCATCCATAAGGCTTATGATGGTTATAATTCGATATAAAATATGTGTTTCAACTGATATGAGACCCTACATTGCAGGCTATATCATTTGATTTACAAATGGGAGGTTGGTGTAGAAATCCTGACCAATAACTACGTACTTTGGGGACATAGTTTGATGTGTAGTTGAGGACACTTTACATAAATATGAAGTTCACTCATTCTTATTAGAAGTAGATGAGTATCTTCCTTAAGGGTTGATTCAGTACTTGAACGGTTATAACGCTCGATTCTTTCTATTACAAATAGAAAGATTAACTTCCATAATGGTTATGATCAAATCGTTCATTAGAGAATCAATGGTACTTAAGGTAAAAATAATTAGACGAGTATAACAGACATTATGACCTGACTCTAATTTGAGATACTCGTGAAGGACAATCCGTATGTAATGACTATATCGATGGACACCGACGTGGTTCAGCTTAATTTATCTATTTGTGGCCACGAGAGTGAAACTTCAGAGTTTTTAGTGGAATAACCCGAATTTAATAATTCAGAATAATTAATTAAGAGTTTAATTAATATTCCGAGATTATTGGAGCTCGAAACCGTAGGTTTATTTGATCCCGTGCTAGCTCGACATACTGTAGCAGATTAAATATAATTGGATAGTCACATTATGTACTCACATATGTATGATATATTTTATTAATATTATTTTTTCACACTTGAAATTATATTTTTAAGTTTAAAATATGATTTTTATGATAAGTGATTATGAGATAATTATTTATTATAAGTTATTAAATTATATTATATATAATTTAATAAATGTTAAATTTGGGATTTCCAAATATGAATTCTTGAGACCTTTGGATTGGTTTTGGTATACATTGTCGGTCCTTACAAGGTCAGCAGGAATACCCTGCTGACTACTTCCTCGACCATGCCTTAGATATCCATCAGCAAGATGAATTTTTCATAGTGGGACTTAATGTCTGTATTTCACTCGTAGACATCCATTGTGGGCATGGAGAACTTTCTCAAGAACTCCATTTCTATTACCTCATTTGTGAATGGATACGTCGTCTCCATGTCTTGATCATCTCGAGCACCTCTTCGCGTGCTCATCTCTCATCTCCTTATCTCTCGTTGGAACCAATCCTGTAATTGGCCCCCAGTATCCTCCTGGCCTTTGTTGGAGGCTTCCTTATACTCTATTCTTAGAGTATGGTATTTTCTCCCACTCTGAGCTCTATGTCTTCGTTCCTGATAATGGTCTAGGTCACTCTCCCCAAAATATGAGCTATTACTGAATGATTCAGGGATTTGCCGGTTATCATGCCTTTCACTGGGCTCCTCTATTCGAGGGACACTGGCTATGACCACCGACCCGACCTTATTGGGTTTCTTTTTTCCAGTATCCTCGCTATTCTTCTTCACCAAATGGTATTTTCCCACTTGTAATTTATTCCCTTGTGTGACTAGGCCCTGTATGACCATGATCTCTTGATTCATTTTCCAACTTCTCTACCTTTTCCATCATTACCTTCATAAAGGTTGGGGTTGCCTCCATGTCTTATCTAGCTTTTCCCTTTCTAACCGTAGGTTCTCCTCTATCTTTTCCATCCACTCCGTTGTTGAGGCCTTTGGAGCTTTATGATTCTCATCCACTGCCATTGTCTTAGTGTGTTATATTATTTTTTGGACTGATCTCCAAAGACGGTGCCAACTGTTGACTGATATTTTTCGTTCCAATGGCAATAAGAGAATTCACCCCTCAAATAAACCTCAATCATACAGTGAATTTTTTTGGTTAGCGGGAACCGCATAAACTTAACAAGCAGACAAAATATAAGGTAGAGTTTACATGGTTTAGCAGAGAGTGATTCATGCATACATCCATGAGATAAAAGGGGAATTTTATTATTGTTCGGGGCCAAGACCGACCTGAGCTATAAATGGGGTAATGAACTAGTACGGTAATAAGGCACCTCGGGTTTACACAAGCCCATTATAATTATCTCCAGTGGTCGAGTAACTGATCAGATTTATCTCTATATCTCTGGTTCTTGAGCTCTAAATCTTTTTCAAGTAGTGAGATGTAAAAATTACTAACCCCTGAATTTGTGACATCAACCCCTTATATATAGGCTTCAAAAGCTATTGTTCCACCAACCTTGATGTTAGCTGATGTCAGTAGGTTATCACTACAGTTGTTGCCACCCTCAACTGCCTATAATCCAACCAATCAGATTAGCTCATTCTTTTGCTACTGCACCGGCCTCTGACGGCTCTGTTTTGCCACTGCACTGACCTATGACGGCTGACAGGGCCTACGACCACTGCTTTCCATCTGTCATCATTAATCTTCGGGAAGCACACCTTCCCAAGTAAAGCATACGTCACATGACTTCAATACCGGTCTGTCCATGACCCCATCTTCGTTTCTCAAGTCGGCATACCGAGGTAGATGATGCTCAGCGAAGTCCCCTTCAGCCCTTTCAAATAGGTCGGGTTTCATAGAGAATGACCTCATCGGGTCGGGCTTTATAAATTCTAAAGAAAGCCCAAATCAATACCCTTCATGTGATCGGGTCGGTATCACAACTTGCTTCATTCTTCAAGCTGCTTTGTTCTCATGATTTCTTTTTTGTACTACGGGGTCGAGTCTCTCTGTCAGATCTTGTCTCTTTCTGGGCCATTGGGCATTTGCCACGTCACTTTTGGCTATGTAATCTTCACTCTGCATCTCCTCGATATTTAAACATTACTTAGGGTAAAAAATCACTATTAATAGATCTTATTAAAATAAAATAGAGGCTTTTAGACCCACATTTGTGTAAAAATATATATGTATTTGAATAAATGTTTTATATAAAATATGTCTTCAAGACTTTCCTGCCTTTTGTAATGCAAGAGTTCGTCCTGCACTATATCATGCGTGCAAGTCTTCATCTCGCACTTCTCTCGTAATAATTACACACCGTCTTATATTGTAAGACGTTGAAAATATAATCGTCATGACTAGACCTTTTTAAGGTTTCTGTCATGAAATACCTCTATTTGATTAGATTATGCATCACTTTTACACACGTATAGTTTTTTTTAAGTAATAAAAAGAGTTCAAACTTTGCTTGCTTAAATCTTGGAAGGACTTTTACTTTGTTATAGGTAGAATGAAATTTATGTTTACCTTAGTTACATGATAAAAGAAAACAAAACAAAACAAAAGAAAACAAAAAGTCCCATCCAAAATTGTCATTAGTGGTAGGTGGTGCATTGCCCAAAAAAAAAAAGAAAAAAGAAAAAAGAAAAAAAAGAAGAAGATGTCTTGTGCTAAAATAAAGAATGATAATCAAATTTTCGTTGATTGCTGCGGTTGTAAAATTGGATCGTCTTTATCAGGGCAGAGAGGCTGTTTAGTCCTATTAATCTGCCCGTTAATTAATGCTCAAGGGATGAATATGGATTGAATCTTTGTCAACTTTAACCCAAATCACTTCCAAAAGCTATGGCTCTTGTGGCAAAGGAAATTTCAATTCTATTTACTGTAAAATAATGTTGATGAGTACCTAACAATAAGAACTGTTGATCAGACTATTCAGGTCAAAAATTGAACAAGAGTACGCAAAATGGACTTGTTTCAATAAATAAAATAGGTCCACGTATATCTACAAAATTTATGAAAATTATAATAATAGGCCAGCACCAATCTCAACTTGATACAACCAACTAAGAAGTATAGACCAAACAGTGTGTATATATGTACTTGAACTTTCAATTACCAAGGTTTCAAGTCTCCCACTGGTCCTGCTGTCCAGTTTAAAATATTTTCACCAAGTTTCAAGTATATACTTTTGTCATGTGGCAACTTACGAGCGAGACCGTTCAATATTTGATGGAAAGCATCACCTGGTTGTGCAGGCTGTGGGAACAACATTGCTCGTTTCATTGAAGGATTCGCTAGAAGTCTCTGCTTCCTCAGAATTACTTCCGGTGGTATTGATGTAAGGATTGTGTCCAGTTTGGGAACATCTTCCTCGGCTACAAACACCCCGATTTCCTCCCATGGGATTGCATCAGCAAAAGGTAAAACAATGTCATCCGCTATGATTACAGGGATACAGCCAAATACCACAGCTTCAACTAGTCTCGGACTCCACGGGGCCTAGCCCAAAGGGCACAGACAGAATATAGCTCTTTGCATGTCTTCATAATATGTAGTTGGATGGTCGGTAGAGATGTCGAAGAGGGGATTGTTCTTAAAATTCTCCCATACAGCCGCCCTTGCACCCCTGTCGGTCCAACAAAATGGTCAGGAAGGACTCATATATCAACCTTAAAATCTCAAATATCCTCAATGAATACAGATAACCTAGACAAACAAATGTCATTGAGGACAAAATCACACATTAGCCGCCAGTAAAACTATAAAGTCTCGAGTCCACATCAGAGAAGTTCGGAAAAATGCATAATGCAAATTCAAGAGAATGTGTAAACACTATCACCAATCTCGAAACAAGGACTGCTCTAACCATCAGGCTTGAGGTCCAAAATTGCATTAACACTCGTCAAATTTGGCTTTGGCAGCAATACTGGAATTCACCTAAGGCAGATTCCAGCATTCATCACATTTCCCTCTCTTGATGGTGTTATCAATTTGTTCTCTACAGGTTAGGTAGTGCTCAAATTTAACCCAATTGATACGGTTCTTGATAATTAATTGTCTTTTCAATGTGATCTCTAGGAAGGTTAGCCAGCTTGAACTGATAAGATGGTAGGATTTAGATTTTCACAACCTTGGCTGACACTACTCTGAAAAGTTCTGTAAACCATACCTTGCATAATAACCACCTTCTAGGTCATTATTCACATCATAAAACAAACCATGAAAATAGACAAAGATTGACCGTGGAGTGTCTGGGGGAATCTGGTGAGCCTGCATCTTCTGCGGTGGAGCATATGGAGGAATTGTGATAGAACCCTCATTCAAGCACACATGGTTGCGTTGTCCAAAAGTCTGGACCAAGGTAGCACGCTGGAGTAAAGGGAGAATTCCCCGGTCAATTGCTTTCTCTTCCTACACAGTTACTGATACGATTGATATTTTTGTAAAAGAAACTTTCAGTTGATCGATTGATGAAACAGAGCAAATTTGGCAAAAGCAGTAATGAGAACAAAATATTAAGTATTGCATTTACTTCCGATTTCCATTGTTCGCAGATCCAACAAGCAAATGGAAATATACAAGAAATAGAAAAAACAGGAGACTAAGAGAAAGATAAAAACAAGGTAGCCAAACAAGCAAATCACTCCCTCAGGAGTTGCCCAGCACCTTTACTGCCAAAATACTTTACCCAAAAAACTGCCTTCCTTCTAATGATTACAACCTCTATATATCAAAACATATTTCCTAACAAACTTTTGTTGGATTTCAGAGTTCATGTGCAGCGGAAATCGTGTTTTGGTGACAGGAAAATTATTTTCACATGAACAATAAAATCCGGATCCGGATCCGTATTCTCTAGTATATTAATAATAAAAAAAATTATTAAGAACTCAGGTAGTAATATACCTCCAAATCTGGATCTCTTTGAATCACGATTCTTCGAACCACGATCTTCCTCGACTTATCTCCTCACCTCAAACAGCATGTGTGGGCGTAAAAATAAATGCGAAGAACACTCTAATTTTTTAGTGATTGATTCGTGTACTCAACTCATGAGACGAATCCTGTGTGCTATTTTATTTTTGGTTTTCTCAAAACCAAAATCAAGAAAAACAGAAAAAAGAAAAACACCTTTTTTATTTTCTTCACAGCATCACACGTAGGGATGGCAGTGGGTAGGGTATGGTGCGGGTTTGCCATTACCAAACCCGCACCCGCATATGTAAATGAATTACCAAACCCGCACCATACCCGTTGCGGGTTTTAATTTTCATTACCAAACCCGCACCGCATATAAAAATAAATTACCAAACCCGCAACGGTACCCAACGGATTTTTTGCGGGTTTTTAAAATATTGAATTATTTTATGTTCTTAATAATATATTTTTTAATTAAATAATTTATTTTTAATTGCTAGCGGTAGTTTTCACATTTATTTTTCATTTGACATATACAACATACAATGTATGTATATACAGTACATAGATAATATAATGTATGAAAGACTCGATACCATATGTTTATTTTTTTATATAAACATAATTAAAACGAGTTCTTCCTTTCATAATTATAATGATCTAAGTTTTCCAACTCAATCGACAATAAGCTAAAAAGTAATCACCAACCTTTGGTCATATTTTTATGCTAAGTGTAATGAAAGTGATGCTTACAAGGCTCAAGTGGTGTAAGTGTAATGAGCTACTGAAGTTGCAGGAAAAACTAGCTTATTTTACTTCTCTCCCGATTCTGATCATGTGAACTTAATCAAAATTTTTGTATTATAATTTTATTAACAAGTGTGATTAAAAAAACAATAATAGTCATACAAAAAATCTCCAGTTGGGCAGGTTGCGGGTTGCGGCTGAGTGGGAGTGTGGAACTGTGGATTAATGTTTTAGGTTTAGGTTTTGTTAGTTTTTTTTTGTATGAATGTTTTTTTATATTGTCCTAAAAATATTAATTAATAAAAAATAATATTGCGGGTATATGGATACCCGCATTTTTTTCTTAAATACCAAACCCGCACCGCACCCGCAGCGGGTTTTGCTTTAAATTACCAAACCCGCACCGCACCCACTAATATATTTACCAAATCCTACCCATTGCGGGCGGGTTTTTGCGGGTTTGCGGGTTTGTGGGTAAAATTGTCATCTCTAATCACACGTTGCTGTTGTTTTTCTTTTTATTTTTTTTTTTTTTATTGAAAAAATCAAAAAGCAATTCAATTCAAATATCAATTCTAGCTCACGTCCCTTTTTGTATTTTAAAAGGATTTCCTTTTGATCAACCTTTTTTGATCAAAATAGAATTCTTATATCATATAACCACTTCTTTTGTTTTTAGGATTTCATTAGATTTATTAAAAAATCTCAAGTAAATCCATTAAGGATTTTATTAAATTTTAATTTTCAAAAAATCAAAAAAATAAAATCCTTTGATATTTATCCTATAAATTATCAAAGATAATTCATTAAAAACAATTTTCAAAATTTCAACTTTTGAAAATATTATCTCATTAAATTAAAATTTAATTAATCAAATTAATTAAATATTAATTTTCATAAATTAATAAATAGATACATTATCTATTAATAAATATATTAAGACAACATTTGTCATAATTTCCAAACAAGAGCTATATGGAATAATTAGAGTGTAAAATAATTCATAATTATTTTAAATAATTCTCAACTATTTTCTTCACAATTATAATCGTTCGAACAGTGATAGAAGACGACGAGGGGACCGATGGACCTATAATTCTAAGCTCCAATACTTTCGTCGATTAATTATAAACTCTTTTATTAATCAAACGAAATTATTAATTATGGAGTAACTCCACTAAATACCCAGAATTGCACTCTCAGAATTATAGAATTAATTACTCAAAGTATTCGTCCATTGATATAGTCATTACCTATGCAATGATCCTCCATAATAGATTCGTAAAGGAGCTAGGTATAAAATATCCGTTAACCTCTCCAATTATATCTTTATCCTTGACTTCCATTAGTTCTCAAGTGAACAATTAATTCATAACTTTTATGAATTTGCGCGCTAATCGTTCAGGTCCCGAACTAACAAACAAGAGAATCTTATGAAACGGATTTCATTATATCAGGTTAGCATTCCCAGCTATTCATTCAACTCATTCCCAAAATACAAGGTTTACGAAATGTAATAAATACAAAACCATACCCAGTAAATTAAAGAATGGATTAATATGATATAAGAGTCTGCTAAATATAATGATTTAAGATCATCACATATATGACCATCATTATGATAAAATTGACGTTCCATATTTAACGGAATTATTAGAACTTTACAATTTTATCGGGTCCTATCCAATATAATCTTATTATATAAAATACATTCATTTTTATGTCTCTACATAATATAGTCTGGATAGAACTATACCATTCATAATGGAATGAACTGTATTTATGACTTTGGATTTGAAGATTCCCAACTTCAAATCATAGTCATGGACAAATTTTGATTATTACTCTTTAAATTTTTTATTCATGCATATATGCATGTAACATTTTACATACACATATATGTTTAATTTAAAGCTACATAAATAATCAAGGAATTTTCATGAATTATATAAAGCAAATCAAAATGCATACATGGAATAAAATAGAATCACAAATTTATTAATCAATAATGTTTCGAACATATTTGCTTGTCGGGCATACAAATCCCAACAACTTTGCCACATCAGCATTACACACCCTATATTCCCTTTTTCCTCAACCTCCAATGCACGTGTTGCCTTTCTTTTCTTTCTTTACCCTCTGAAATGGAGGCCTACCAGTTGCATCTGAAGGTGAGCCCAGCCCATGCCTCACGTCCTGCTCTATTGCAACTTGCAGGTCCCTAACAATGCCTCCCTCCAAAAGACTGGACTTGTCCCCAAGTCTGAATTCTGGAAATTGCTAGTGCACAATTTCGTTATCTTCCATTGCTGCCTCTCATCTGCCATTATTCCACTTTTTGCCATTTGCTTAACCAAATCTTTCCCTTTGGCTACCATCTTATGATCTGCATAAACATTCAAGAGTGTAGTATAATACTTGGAAGAGAGTTTCTTCCATGTTTTCGACCTTCTATTGAAAACAGCATTTGCTTTCTCAATTTTCTTTAGCTTTCCCCAAGCTTTGATAGAAGCTAAGCACACATCCAGCGGGGGATTTGATTCACAAACCTTCCAAATTCTCTTCACTTGATCAATTTTTCCAAGCTCTGCATAAAGAAGAAAAAAGAGTCGGCATGTCCAACAGTGCTCATTTAAGTTGTCTCCTTCCATCTCTTTCATGATAGCCTCGGCTTTTTCTTTGAGCCCACCAGAGATATAAGGCCTAACCAAGATGACTTGCGTGATGACGACAAGTTCAATCGCTTCAGATTTTGTTGTCTCAACAATTTGATCCATCCCAATTAAATCACTGGATTGACCTTCAATGTCTCTTAAGATTCTGTAACAGAACAGAGAGAGCTTGGCATTTTCTTTCTCCATTACTAATAAAACATCAGCTATTTTCTTTTTGTCAATCCTCTTATAGAGGAGCAGCAACTGGGCGCAAGCAAATGATGTAATGCGAAATCCTTTGTCATTCACCTTGTTGATAACTTCTTCTGCATATTTATTAAAAGCATTATGGACTAAAATACCAGGAGCATTCATGATCATTTTCAACAGTTTTGAGAACGTCCTCTGCCTTGATGTGGTTTTCCCACTAGAATCAGTCTCTATCTCTGATGACTCCAGATAATTTTGGGTAGGATCTTCAATATCATCATGATCATCAGGGAGTTCTGATTCTGAAATTAATCCATCTTCATTTTCATCATTGGCAGCATTAGTATTATCAGGCGTTTCCAAGTCATCTTCCTCACCAGCTTGCAAGGAAAGGCCACTCCATCCACTGAAGATATTTGAATAATCGCGAATTAGACTCTTCAAAGGAGTGGAAGCTCGACAGAGTGCCCACAAGGCGAAACGAGGAGGTGAAGTAGCTTCAATCAACGCAACACCACCAGAGTCGATTTGATTAGCACTAGTTGGTTTTCGAACCGATCCGGAGAAACCAGAGGGAAATCCCAACCCATAACCCTTCGGCACGCTTCTCACCCCATTATTTCTACTTGGAGACCCGAGATCCATGTCCCATGATGAGCCTACTCGAAACCAACCCGTAGGTATTGTCTCTATCGGTGTCTCTGATTTATGGATCCTGGTAATGACAATCGCTCTTACTTGTCTACTTACGTGCCCCATGAGTTCATTCAAAAAGTACCTCATATATTCTTCTACCCCTATAGCGTTTTTACTCTTTCTTCCATTCTCCTTCAATGTTTGGATGGATGGCTTATTAAGATGACCAAGATTGGATGTTGTCTGTTGCAGATCTTGGCCAAACATCACTGTTTGGGGGTTAATCAAACAGAATGCATCAATCATCATTTTCCCTTTCACACTCTGAATTGGATCCACAACTACTGCAACAGCCCTTTGATTCAAAGCTTCAAAACTCTGCTGTGTGTTTATGTCAACGCTAGAGAGCCTGCAACCATCCCTAGGATGTGAGTGATACCTCCCCACCACCATTTCTGGTCTTTCAGTCTGCTTGAGCATGTCAAGCATGTTTGTCTGAAGCACATAATCAACAGCTTCAACACTGACACCAATCCCACTTTGTGGCCTAGCAAAAATATCCACAACCCGAACCGTGTACTCATCCACAATCTCCCTTAGCATTAGACCCCTGACCTCCATAGGTACCCCATCCCTACCGTGTTTAAACATCTTGAAGAGCGCCAGTGAGGAGATGTAAACATGTTCCAATGAATCGAAAGTCGGGGAGTCTGGTGGCGGATGACCCAAGGATCCACCGGCTCCGGCGAACATTCTTTGCAATCCTTGGGACGTTTTCATAATAAATCCACCGTAACATCCACCGTCTTTCCCCCTCTCACCATAAAATCCACCATGGCAGAATTTGAACACAGCCTCAACGTCGACAGCTTGTGTACGACCACCCTTCCAAACATTCACAGTAAACTCCATGATTTGACCTTCGAATAAGAAAGTAGAAGAAGTGACACCAATACCTGCTAGGGTTTTGTCAATGTGGAAGAGCCTTTGGTTATTGGGCTTTATCACAGGCCCAAGAAAATTAAAATTGGAAGAAGCTTCAACTACACTTCTCAAATCCACCTCTTCAATTTTCTTTTTCATCTTCTCTGTTACTTCTTCGTTACCCTTTTTTCCATGGCTTGATTTTCCCAAATCAACCACGTCGATTCTCTTTCTCATCTTCCCTGCTACACCCCTTCTGTCATCCGTCATCTTGGGGCTTGTGGCTCCAAGCTCACGCATCCTGGACCTAATTATGTGATTCTCTACCATTTCAGCAGCATCAACAGGTTCCTGCAAGCCCAGCATTCTTCCCTCATGAGTCGGCCTCTGTCCTATCATTTCCAACTCTTTGTTCAAGTTCTCAATCACTCCCACCTGTTTTTCCTCCAACCTCTGCCACTCCTCCACCCATAGTGCCTGATCCATCGCCTCATCTAAAAAATCCACAACTGCTAAGTTCATTCCCCTTATTACCTCTAGTTGTAGGCCATTCAAAAAGACATTAATGTAAAAATCTTCAGTCGCAGGTGGTGCCCTCCCTAAGCAGCATTCGAAATCATCTATGTACTCACGAACTGATCCTTCATGTTTCAGAGTTAAAAATGTTGAGAAATCATCTCTATACATTTTCCCACGTTTAGATCCGGCAGGTCGGACCAATTGATACGATTGATATTTTTGTAAAAGAAACTTTCAGTTGATCGATTGATGAAACAGAGCAAATTTGGCAAAAGCAGTAATGAGAACAAAATATTAAGTATTGCATTTACTTCTGATTTCCATTGTTCGCAGATCCAACAAGCAAATGGAAATATACAAGAAATAGAAAAAACAGGAGACTAAGAGAAAGATAAAAACAAGGTAGCCAAACAAGCAAATCACTCCCTCAGGAGTTGCCCAGCACCTTTACTGCCAAAATACTTTACCCAAAAAACTGCCTTCCTTCTAATGATTACAACCTCTATATATCAAAACATATTTCCTAACAAACTTTGCCACATCAGCATTACACACCCTATATTCCCTTTTCCTCAACCTCCAATGCACGTGTTGCCTTTCTTTTCTTTCTTTACCCTCTGAAATGGAGGCCTACCAGTTGCATCTGAAGGTGAGCCCAGCCCATGCCTCACGTCCTGCTCTATTGCAACTTGCAGGTCCCTAACAGTTACAACCATAAATTAAACCTTTGTATGGAAGTTATTATCAATACAATTTATTAATTATAACCAGAATAGAGTGTGTGTATGGTTTTGCATTCACACAAATGAGGATACTGAGGACAAAATAATGGTCCATTATGATTTGACGGGAAACTTTTTTCTTAAGGCATTCTTAAATGTTCTGCAGAACCAAATATATCACGTTGATATTATCACCCATATTTCCAGTCTTCATAGATTTCAATCTGCAGGTTGTGCACACTTTTTGCTATGGACATTATGTTTGTTTCCTTAATTCTCAAGATATTATCACAAATTATTATCTTTAAGGCATTCTGCTTACATAAGTAGATTTTTTAAAAAATGACAAGTCTTGTTTTAGAGTTCAGAGCACAGATATTAATGCAAATTACCATGCCAAAACAAAATATCGGGTTAGTAAACCCCATTCAAAAGCATAAAATAATATGTGTATGTGTATTATAAGAGAATCTTACCTGATAGTGGAAACAGGCTCCGAAGTCGTGAGGCACAACGAAGAAGTGATTAGCCCCTTCTGTTTGATTCCAATAGGGCCAATTAGAGGAGATAAGTTGTATTGCACTTCTCATCATCCGAGGAGATTTAAAGGGCAATGGCAAGCCAGTGGGTGTAAGGTCACAAGTGGGATATATAGGGGTATAAAACCAATCAGCTTCCTCCGGATTGAGGGTTCGAACAGGGCTGGATGAGAGGAACCTGTGCATGAAGATCTCAGCAGCAAACATATGTGTGAGGCATCTGGGGTCCTTCTGAAGAAGTTTCTTATTGTATTTGCTTGGAAGCTCATATATATAGACTTTCAGCCTTCCTACAGGATCATCTTCCAAGACATCGCCAGCACTTCCTGTAACATCATACCAAGTTAAAACTTTATTCTTCATAGTCCCACTAAGTAAAATTGCTTAGGAGGTTTCTAAAAAAACCACTTCCCCAGTTCCCCGACAACTTTGATAAATCAAAAATCAGTTTCAATGAAGGAACAGAAAAGCAAATTACCAACTTGTGAAAATTTCATTTTAACAGGATTTTAGCAAGGAACGTCACATACCAAAAGAATGTATTCAAGAATCTTCAGTTTCTTGAGTTTGTCAAATACAATTATGAAAGAGTGCTAAAGAACTGAAATATTCTCGAAGAAGTTGAAACACCCACATAAATCAACACAAGTATCTGATTACATATCATGCTCCTTGCAAAATGTTATTATTAGAATTGTCCCTGTCTAGGCATGACTAAATTTTTCATCGGTAATGATCTCAATCAATGGTGTTATGAGAATTTGGCCCATGAACCAGGCAAAAGGAAATGCGAGTCAGATAAACCATATATTCTTTAATCGATGACCCCAGAAAATGGAAACAAATAAATTGTAAGACTTGAGATGAGGCAAAGCTAATGAGTTTAAAACTATTCTTCAAGTTTCTACACGTTTCATCTTATACAGCTACAACAGAATTAGGAAATATACATACCATACCACATGAATCTTTTCTTTTCTTTTTTTTTTTTAACTTTTATGCATCTTTGTTCTCTTTTACCCCTTTTATTTCACAAAATTAAATAATAACAACAAACGAATGTGTCCAGACATACCCAATAAAAGTTTTTCAAGCTAAGCAGTTAAAGAAACATTCAAGCAAGAAAATAACAACAAAAAGTCCTAGCCCGTACACAAAACTCCGGCTACAAGCAGAGTTTGAGGAGAAAATAACAACAAAGAAAGAGAAAAAGAAAAATACCAGAAATTCGCTCAATTTTGGGAGTCTTCTCCGCAAGGATGGTAGAAGCGAGAGCAAGAAGAGCAATGGCGGTGACCCACATGAAAAAAATCTTCATTTCGCCTGGCAATCACAAAACTGGAAACAGGGGGCAAATAGAAATGTGTTGAAAATGAATCACAAACGAATGCTAAAAAGCTGTTTATTTAAGAAGATGGATTGTATGGTTGAGACGTCGTATAGAGTAAGAAGTTGCTGAGGAGTTTACTTACAATGTAAGGTTAATGGGCGGGAGATTGAATGTCAAAAAACAATGAGACAATTTGCTTCAAGATACAGAGAAGAGAAACATAACACACATTTTCTTTCTTTATTTAATTTTTTTTTAAAAAAAATAAATATTTTAGACGTACAAAACTTAAGAAGTTAGTTTAAGTGAAAGCTGTGTTTGTTTTGCCAGTTTGCTCATTCCATCTCTAGGGCTAGGCTGCTTAACAAAGCAAAGCCATTTTGTCTCCAACACCTTCCCAGCCTTCTTGGCTCGTTAAGATATGTGTGGAATCCTGTGGATGGATGCATTATCTATTTTGCAGTAGAACAAAATAAAAGCTAACGTGTAGAGGTAGGCGAACCCTAAGGGGTTGCCTTAGTGGGAAATGCTTTGAGCTTGAGTGGTTTACTCTCTCTCAGGTTCAAGGTTCGAATCCCACTAGATACATTTCCTTGGGGCCATGCCCCCTGGTGTGAAAAGCCAGCGACTTACCCTGATATGTGTTGGGAAACTTCTGAGGGCACGGGGCACAGGCCCCGGGGATTAGTCGAGGTGCGCGTAAGCTGGCCCGAACACCCCGGTTATCTAAAAAAGTGTAGAGGCAGGTGGCAATACTATGAGTACAAACGAGTCCGGGTCGGGCTCGGACTTACATAAGTTGGGTTGAATTTTTTTTAAAAAATATATTTTTATTTTTAATAAAATAATTAATTTTAATACTTACATTGAAAAAAAAAATTATGAATGTTTTTTTAGTGTTTTTTGGATTGGATTTTAAAATTTTAACATTTACAATTAAAAATTAATTTATATAATTATAAAATATATTTTTACTAATAAAAACCAAGTCCGCTCCAAGCTCAACATTTTTGTCTAAGTCTAGGCTCTAAAATTTTGCACGAGGAGTAGGCTTTGGCTTTTCTGTCACCCTAGAAATATTGAGATATCTTATTATTTTTGACGAAACAAATCAAAACTTAGATATTCGATACCTACTAAAATAATTAAAAAAATTAAACCTTTTTTTAGAACTATGATAACGAAGACCGGACGAGATACCCGATAACCAGTATTCGAAAAATTTAAAAATTTTTAATAATAAATTTATCATCATAAAAAAAAATAATTTTTCTTTTATTATTTATTATTTAATTTTTTTAATGGTTGGACATTAGGTGTCTGATATCCGACATACTAAAAATCATAACCGAATAAAATTAATTTCGATTATATAATTTTCAAATCGAAACCTAACCATTATCCATTAAAAATTAGATATCAAAAACTTTTTCAGTCGAATAGTATCATATATATAAAATAATGGATCACATTATCATCCCTAGGCATATGCATTTTTTTAAGTGCTTTTGAGTTTTTTTAAAATTAAAAATTAAAAATCATCTTAAGGTGAAGACTCTTACAATAATGGTTGGGACTTGGGAAATGGTCCATGTCAGATTAGGGGGCTCGAGCTTTTATTCGGACCTAAAAGATCAAATATACAGTGAGGTTCATTTATCTCCTTCATAGTTTGGTATTGGAATTGAAGGCAGATTTCTCTCGAATATTTATAGGAGTACATTTTCAAACTTTGTTTTGGTAGATTTATGGTGATGAACTACAAATTGTTAAGGAAATTACATTATACATGATATTCCTTCATTGTTAAGGAAATTACATTATGCATGATATTCATTCTCGATTATATTTCCCTATTATAAGAAGGTTTCATATATTCATTATATATTGTAGATAATTATATTATTATTTTCTTATTTTGGTTTCTATATTGTCTATATAAAGGCTGTTATAGTGCAATTATAATTCAGATTGAAATACACAAATTATTTAATTCAATCTCTAACATGGTATCAGATGGTTCGTTCCCTAGGTCTAGTTGAAGTTTCGGTCGGCCACCATTGTAGCACCTACGCGCGTGCCCTTCACGTGTCTCCTGCCGCTCGTCTACTCCACGCGATGTTGCCAATTTTGAGCTTTTCCGATTAATATTCTAGTACCTTCGATTCAGATAACGCTGACATGTCCATTTATCCCATCATTTTCACTGTCAAACACCATCAAAATCGTAATCCAAACCCTCATTTTTTGGATCTCTGTTTCTCCGGCGAGTGAGCTATCACCATCGCCTCCAAAAGTTTGGTCATTTTCATAATTTCAAAAGTTTTGTGCCATTTTTTATAATTTCTAGAAAGTTTTGGGGAACTTTTGATAATTCCAAAAGTTTTGGGTCACTTTATAATTTCTAAAAAATATGGGCATTTTTTGCAGATTTTGAAAATTTTACGACTATTTCCATGGAGCACTCTGATATTTCTCATCCTATACAGATCACCTTAGATGGCCACAATAATGTCTTATGGGCGCAGACTATGCGTAGCTTTCTCAAATGCCGCAAGCTCTAGCATCATGTTGCTGGTACCATTAAAGAACATGTCCAGCGTAATAATGAAAGTGATGACTCATTTCCTGACCGCCTTGAGGATTGTGATAGCCATAATCACAAAATCATTACATGGTTTCGTAATTCCTCGGTCTCCACTATCAGCCCCCAATTTGGGCAGTTCAATATAGCCAAATCTCTCTGGGTTTTTCTTGCTCATCGCTATATTATCATTGACCTCTCACATTAGTAAAAGTTGATATGCAATCTTCATCAAATACCTCAGGAACCTGGTCAATCCATTACCGATTTTTACTCAATGATGCAGTTTCTTTGGGATCAATTGACTCTTTCTGAATTGTTGTGGGAGTGTGCTACTGATGTTGAAAAATTCACGACATTCAGAGATCGCCAAAGGTTGATTCAATTTCTCATGGCTCTTGATGATAAATTTGAGCCCACTCGAACCTCATTACTTCATCAAAATCTCATACATACTCTGGACTCTGCTCTTTACAAGCTTATTTCTGAAGAAGCTCACCACCATAATGGTCGAATGCCAACTATAGGCACCGTTCTTGTAGCTCCTACACTTCCTCCAAGCAACCCTTCATTAAAACCATGTGGCTATTGTAACTTGGTAAGGCATCCGCTACTCAGCTGCCCCACACGGCGTTGCCAAATTTTTCGTAAGCTTAGCCATTGGCACTATGATTGCGACTGTCCCTGTAGGCACTGTATTTTTGCATATAAGTCCTGATGATGAGTCTCGTATGGAGACACTACCTTTTAAACTGCGGATGTCGCGAGAAACGGACGTTGGAAGGGTAATGTTGGAAATTGGTATTTTTGTTGGATTTAATTCGGTTGTCTAGCTTCGGTCTGCTCGTTGAATCTCTGTTTCAAAGTTTATCCTCGGCCCAAAACCCCATAAGCCACTCACCAAGCCCAAATAACCAAGCCTACCAAAAACCCAAAGCCCACGCCCATGGACCATCCCACACGCCCATGCACACACTCACACGCCCATGGCCTTCCTAATTAGCCAAAATCACATTTAACACATGCCTAAAATCAAGCCAAATCCTTTCCTAATTAAAAGAAGTCTCATGAATCCCTTTCCTAATCAAAACCAATCACTATCCTAAATTTGAGAGATTAATTCCTTATGTGATACTAATTAGGAGATGTCACCATCATTGGAAGATCTTTTCCTATTCAAACTAGGATTACCCCATCCCTTTGCCTATAAAAAGAGGCATTCACCCACCTTCACACCGGAGAGCTCATTCACACATAATTCACACAACAAAGACCCTCATTGCCGTCCACACTAACCCCTGGAAATCCTCCATTGCCGTGACCAAATCCCAAAAAAAAACCCTTCACTTAGCCTGCGCACCATAAGCCCTCCACTCACATATTGCCTCAAACCATCAAGCCATCTGCCACACCATAAGCCAACCCACTCACGTTAACTGCCCCTTCACACACGCTGTTTCACTGCCACAGCCCACCTGCCGCACCATAAGCCAACCCACTCATGATAATTGCTCTTTCACGCCATCACACACTCAGTTCACGTAAAAGCCTAAGCTCTCAAGCCCATTCGCGCCACACAGACTGCCCATTGACCACACAAATTCACGCTATACAGAGTCCCAATTTGCCATCAAATAGCAGCCCCGAACAGCCCCACTGCATCACCAAATAGCCCACTGCACTGCCAGTAATTACCGCAAGTTTAGACCTGGAAAACACCCCTGAAATCGCCCAGAAACTGACCCAAAACTGCACCAAAAAAACCGTCCATAAATCCTTTAAAAAATCATCAAAACCGCAGCCCTTAAGTCCCTAAAATCGACACTGAAACAGCCCCTATTTACCCTTAAAACCGCAAAGTACCAGCAGCAAAACAGCGAGGAAACAGCAGCGAAATAGAGTGAAATAGCAGCTCGAGCAGAGAAACAATGAAGGAAAACGTTGAGTTAGTGAACCGGAAGAGTTGCAGATCATCAACCCTTCCAACGGCCGTGTAACGCACTTCCAAGAAGCGACATAAAAGGTTAGACTTGAGGGCTTTTATTTTCACTCATCTTTTAATCGTTTATCAAATTTAATTCGCATGAGAGTCGTTAGTTGATTTGTGTTGTGGCCGTTGGATGAATGGATATGTGTTATTTCTTGTGGTATATCGGATGGAAACCCGAACGTAAATTCCGTAGCTGAATCCGAATGGACGGTAGTGCGGTCTATACTCGGGATACAATGTCACGTACCACTTGAGAGATACACATATTTCATTCATCCAACATTGTATTCGAGCATGATTAGGTTGTTAGCATGTTAGTTATCTTAAGCATGATTTAGTCGATAGAAATTTCTTTCTTTAATGCATGATTATGTTGTTTTCATATTAGGGATCTAATTTACATTTATGCTTAGATTCTTATTTATTTTTCGCATTAGATAATTGAGCATGCTTGCGTGATGATTGTATGTTATTGCGTGTTTGCCGTTATGACAACTTACTTTGAAGTATGAGAACTTAGATATAGGTTTCATTGTTATTATTATGCATGCGGACTTAGGTGTAGGTTACCTTTGAGCATACATGTTGGGTAGGTTCGGTTAGTTTATTGCACAAATCACATCATTACAAGTGACATAAGTAAGGGACCATTCCGAACCCAACGGTTTGAGGTCTTCCCTTGCGAGGGGTGAATGCGGCCTTAAATCTTTGTCCCGGTTCACACCGGGTGGCGACTCCATGTTATTTCGTACTCCCAACTAGGCCGCGAGCCTAGAACATCATCGTTAATTTATGTGTCCTACAGTCTGGCGACTCCATTGGGGATCATAGATAATTGGCCCCGAAATAATGTCTTGTAGTGATTGTAATTTGTACTTTAGTTAGCTGTGTCTACCGTAGGTTGAAAGAGGTTTAATCAAAGGCACTTTTAAGGCTAGGTAATGGTTTGGTGTCTTCCTTCATTCACTACCTTTCTATAAGGAAAAGCTGTGAAGGCATCTAGATAATCATGTACTAGTAGCCTGCCGTGATGGACTAATTTGGAGGACTCGTTGTTTATTCATGTCACCAAGCGATAAGAGCCTAAGGGGCTAGGGTATTTAAGAGAGCCTTGGTCCACCCTCCCTCTGGGGAATCTACAACGGGAAATCCATTTGACAATCTGTCACACACCATAACTTGTTGGCACGTACCGTTAGGTATAAAAAGGTGCGCTCAGTTGGTCGCTCGGACCCTTGAGTGGGGAGACCTAGTCGTGGGCAATCCTTCATCGACGGGAGCTTTTGTCTATACCCTTGTAAACCTGCGTATGAACTATAGTTATAGGATCAGTAGAGACTATTATGGCGATTGGGCCAAAAGTTTCTAAAATGCTGATGGGCCAACTAGTGTAAAATTCTTATGAGCTTATTTATTACATGCATTGCACGCATATGCACTGACGCACGATCTGAAAACGAGAGGCATGAGGGCCTTCCGAGTGGTTTGAATGATGATGCTCTAGTGTTTGATGATGACATGGCTGAATATGTCGCTGGGAGAATAGCCGGGTCTCAGGTTGAAATACAGAAGCTCCGTGTCAGATGGAGTCAGTTACTCGCAAACTGAAGGGGAAACATGAGGATTTATTGGATTATTATACGATGACCTTCGAGGAGCAGCTGCCAGCTCAGTTTAAGATGCCTGATATTGCCAAGTTTAATGGGAATGAGGACCCGAGGGTCCACTTGCGGCAATATGTCTCGGTGATGAGTTCGGTGGGCCTATCACAACGCCAAGTCCAAAAGATGTTTGGGATGTCACTCGAGGGGGCACCTGTGGTATGGTATCACAGCCTGGAGAAAAAAGTTAAGGAAGATTGGATGGAATTGGCTGATGCCTTCTTAAAACAGTATGTTACAGACCTGGAGATCGATTTGTCACTCCGCGATTTGGAGAATATTAAGAAAAAGCTGGAGGAGAGTTTTAAAGACTATGTGGACCGCTGGAGGGGTCAACTTTTAAAGATGCAGACTAGGCCCTCAGAGAATGACCAAATAAAAATGATTATTAAGGGTACTAAACCCTCGATCTATGGCAAGTTGCGGAGGATAACCTCCATGATTGCGGACTTCCGACAGTTGAGGGAGATTGTCATGGATATTGAAGAAGAGGAGGCTGAGAATCGGAAGTTCTATAGTTTGAATAGAAGGACTGTCGGAGGACCCTCGGGTGCTAAGCCTGTTTTTGCGGAAGTTACTGCTATTAAGACCCGACGTTTCTCTAACCTAGGTAGATCCTTGTCCAAAGTGCTTGAGAAGCTGACAAGGCAAGGACTTTGAAACCCTTGGAACCTAAACCACTCCACAATCCTCTACCGTCACACTACAATCTGAACCTATACTGCCACTTCCACCAACGAAAAGGCCATGACACCGACAACTGTGCCCGTCTCCGCCATGAGATCAAGGACTTAGTTAACTCCCATAAAATTCCTGACCCTGAGAAAGAACAGCCAAATACATACCGCAACCCCTTGCCCAACTATCACTCTGTCCCCCGCCTACTTATATGATCAACTCTGGCCTACTAGAAGACCTTGTCCTCCAAACCTTCGACCACCAAGCCTTTTGCCTGGGTATTTGGGATAGTAACAGTGAGGATGAGACAGAACAGAAGAAGAATTTATGGAAGGATTTCTTGAGTAGTGACGAAGAAGAAGTGAAGGGAATGACCCGAAGTGGGCGTTTTTATAATGATACTGCAGAAAAGGGGAAGGAAGTGCTGACAGAAGGCCGAGAAGTGGTCGAGAATACTGAGAATGCTGAAGGAGACGTAGTGCTGAGGCAACTGAAGAAGACCCGAGCACATTTGAGTATCTGGGAGTTGTTGTGTGCGCCTGGAGAGCACATGCGAGCTATGGTTGAGACTTGAGCAAGATGAGAATGAGTGCCTGTAGTGCCCGAGGATGCTAATCCCGTAATGTTTGTCGGGTCAGTGCAGAAAGAAACATTGCAGATAACCTTTTCTGAGGAAGAACTCCTGACTGAGGGAAGAAACCACAATATGCCTTTGTTCATCAGAGCTGAAGTGAGGGGCAAGAAGACATCTTGTGTGATGGTGGACGATGGTTCATCCATCAATTTGTGCCCATTGAAGATTTTGGCAAGGCTAGGCATAAAGCCGACAGAGTTGAGTCCCTCTAATATGACTATTAAGGCTTATGATGATAGCAAGCGGGGAGTTGAGGGTACCTTTTCCACGATAGTCAAGGTTGGCCCGGTTGAGGATGAAGTCGAGTTTACAGTGCTAGACATCCCGGCCACATTTTCCTTGTTATTGGGAAGGCCGTGGTTTCATAAGCTTGGGGGTGTGCCCTCCACTCTGCATCAGATGATTAAGTTCCCATATGGAGGAGGGATTGTCACCATCAGAGCTGAGGTGGACAATGTTGTAGCCACCTTGGAAATTCAACCTTTTACGAGGTTCCAAGTGTCAGCAACTTTCGAGGAGTGGGTAGATCCTAAGGTGGCTAGGATCATGGAGAAAATGAAGTTTGAACCAGACGAAGGTTCAACATTGCCAAACATTAAAGGGCAGACTACTCAGAGGGGTCTGGGATATATATCTGACGAAGAAAAGCCGAAAGCCAAGAAGAAATGGTTGAAGCTGATGGAAAACTTTGTGAAGGATTCGGGGTATCAAGGAGAGCCCGAACCAGTAGAAGTTAACGGGATTGTGGTGCCCGAATTTGAGATCTTCCAAGATATGCTGGGTGAGAAGCCGCTGACAGAGGAAGTTGCGAAGAAGGAAGAAGAGAAATGGGAATAAGAGCTGATGAAGCTGGAGAGCCTGACTCTTGAGGAGAATAAGGAAGCTGAGAAGAACCCGATTGCAGAAGATGAAGTGTCTGCAGATGATGAAGACATTTATCTTCCTGATTTATTTGAGTGTACTCCCGCATTTACTAGCAATAAAGACAATCATTTTGCTTATTTTCCTGAGTCTATTCCTCTTAACTTGCATGACTTGAGCATATTTGATATCAACTCAACTAAAACGAGTGCATTCAACCTCGGTATGCCTGAAAGCCCTAAGGAAGTTTAATTGCGAGTGAGGTTACCGCCGAAGAGCGGAAGGATTTAGAAGAGATGTTGGTTAAATATGCCAACGTATTCGCTTGGTCCTATGAGGACATGCCTGGGGTAGACAAGAGTATTGCCCAGCACGAGATACCAACTTATCCAAATATGAAGCCGGTGAAGCAAAAGCTCCGAAGGATGAGACCTGAATGGGCCGAGAAGGTCAGAGAAGAAGTTAAGAAGCAAATAGATGTGGGATTCCTAGAAGTGGTGAAATATCCCGAGTGGTTGGCCAACATTGTGCCTGTGCCGAAGAAAGACGGCAAGGTCAGAATGTGTGTGGACTATAGAGATCTTAACAGGGCATGCCCGAAGGATGACTTTCCCTTGCCTCATATAGATGTGCTTGTTGATAGTGCAGCTTTATCGGCCATGTACTCATTCGCGGATGGGTTCTCGGGATACAACCAGATCTTTATGGCTGAAGAAGACAAGCATAAGACGGCCTTTTTTATGGAATGAGGTACTTATTGCTATAAGGTGATGCTGTTTGGGCTTAAGAATGCAGGAGCCACGTACCAGCGGATGGCCACCACGTTATTCCACGACCTAATGCATAAGGAGATTGAGATGTACGTGGATGACATGATGGTCAAGTCAGAGACGAGAGACGGGCATATAGGAGCATTGGAGAAGTTCCTTGAACTAGTTGATAAGTACAACCTGTGGTTGAATCCTAAGAAGTGCGTGTTTGGAGTAACGTCAGGAAAGTTACTAGGACACACCGTAGGAATGGGAGGAATAGAAGTGGAACCCGAGAAGATCAAGGCTATTACTGAGATGCCGGCACCAAAGACAGAAAAAGAAGTCAGAGCATTCCTTGGGAAGATCCAGTATATTAGTCGGTTCATCGTAAAGTTGACGTCAGTGTGTGAGCCTATCTTCAAACTGTTGAGAAAAGACCAGCCAGTGAAGTGGAATGAACAGTGTCAGAAAGCATTTGACAGAATCAGAGAATATATGGTGAAGCCTCATGTTTTGAAACCTCCGAGACAAGGTAAACCCTTGGAACTTTATTTGGCTATTGAACTAGAAGCGCTGGGGGCGATGATGGTACAAGCAGACGAGACAGGAGTAGAGCATGCAGTCTACTACCTCAGTAAGAAGTTGCTTCCATACGAAGTCCACTATCAGGAAGTGGAGAAGATCTGTTTGGCAGTAGTATGTGCGTCCAGTAAATTGTGCCATTACTTCCAATCCTACAAAATCCAAGTGGTAGCAAAGGAGAATCCTTTGAAATACTTGCATTCGGTGCCCTCGCTAGTTGGGAAGTTGGGCAGATGGCTAGTGTTACTGACGGAATTTGATATCGAGTACCTCACTTCTAAAGTGATTAAAGGGCGAGCCGTGGCGGAGTTCCTGGAATTGCAACCCGTTGAAGGGGATCAGTATAAGTTTGAGTTCCCCGATGAGGAAATCCAAGTTATAGCTGTCCAAGGGTGGAAGATGTATTTTGATGGAGCAGTAAACTACAAAGGAGCCAGAATTGGGATTGTAATAGTAACCCCTGAGGGAGAACCCTACCTATGGCCAAGAGGTTGACATTTGGAGTACTAACAACATGGCCGAGTATGAAGCATGTGCCTTCGGGTTGACTACATTGATAGCCTTGAGAGCTAAGAATGTTGAAGTTTACGGAGACTCAATGTTGGTAATTAGACAGATGCAAGGAGAATGTGAGTTAAAGGAAGAACAGATGAAGCCTTACTTGTTCTACCTCAGGAGTCTAGCACAAGTTATCCCTGACTGCAAGTTCCAACACTTGCTGCAAGAAGAGAATCAGATGGCAGACGAATTGGCAACGTTAGCCGCAACTTGGGAGAATCCGGAGAAATTGGTGATGAGACCACTGGTGTTGACAATAGCGAGTAAACCTGTTTATGAGATAGAGAGAATCTTGGAAATAAAGATCAACGGCGGAAAACCTTGGTATCATGATATCCAGCGGTACTTAGAACATGGGGAACTCCCAGGGGAAGCGAGTAGAAAGGATAGAATAGCCATTCAGAAGTTGGCTTCTCAGTACATAGGTTTGAAAGGAGAACTCTACAAGAGACAAGCAAATGGTATTCAACTAAAGTGTTTGAGAAAAGAAGAGGCTCAGAAGGTAATGGAAGAAGTACATGCTGGTGTATGTGGACCATATATGAATGGGTTGAATCTGTCTCGTAAGATAGTAAGACAGGGCTTTTACTGGTCGACAATGGAAGCTGACTGCGTGAAGCTGGTAAAGCACTGCCATGATTTTCAAGCACATGGTAATTTGAATCATTTACCGCACACAGAGTTGCATGGGCTGTCAGAGCCGTGGCCTTTCTCAGCATGGGGAATTGATATGATCGGAGAGATTCGACCAAATGCATAGTAGACTACTTCTCAAAATGGGTGGAAGCCGAATCATTCCGCAATGTTACAGCCAAGCAAATGGCGAAGTTCATAGATCGAAATCTCATTTGTCGGTATGGTATGCCGCACCATGTAGTAACGGACAATAGAGTCCAGTTTCAGGGAGAGACGAAAGCAATGCTGCAGAAGTATGGAATAGGCCATCATCACAAGTCCTCACCTTACAGGCCGCAGGAGAATGGGGAAGTCGAGGCAGCCAACAAGACCATAAAGATGATTTTAGCCAAGATGACTGAGGATTACAGAGATTGGGCTGATAAGCTACCGTATGCCCTGTGGGGGTACATGACTTCGGTGAGAATGGCAATATGAGCCACACCTTACTCTTTGGTCTACGGAATGGAAGCGGTACTGCCGGTGGAAGTTGAGATACAGTCCATGCGGGTATTAGCAGAAGTAGAATTGCCTGAACAAGAATGGGCCTCGCAGAGGTTTGAACAGCTAGCACTGCAGGATGAGAAAATGATGAAGTCCTTGCATCACATGCAGATATATCAGAAGAGGTTGGCTCGAGCATCAATAAGAAGGTGTGTCCGACCAAGATAATAAAAGGTGATTTGGTGGTTAAACAGTCGAAGCCGTCGAGAATAGACCCGAGAGGAAAGTTCAGACCAAACTGGGAAGGACCCTACATCGTCCAGAAAGTGATGGGAAATGGAGCAGTGAGACTGTCAGACTTGGAAGGGAATGAGTTCACCGAGCCGATCAATGTTGACAGACTGAAGCAGTATTTTGCCCGAGGAAGAGAAGATTGAGCAGTCACCAAGAGAATTGGCAGAAGGTCTAACCCAACGGGATAGAAAACTCATGCATGCATGCATACACATAACATATTTTGCATTCTTTTTTGTGTTTGTTTTGTTTCATATTCACAGGTTTTTAAGAAGAAAAAGAGAAAGCGGAAAAGACAAGCCAATCAGAATAAAAAATAGTACAATCAGTTTCAGAAATGAATCAGTATTGGTTTCAGGGATGAGTCCCAGGGTTTAGGCCTATATCAGCCAGTTTCGGGGATGAGTCCCAGGGTTGAGGCCCCTATCAGTATAGTTTCGAGGATGAATCCCAGGGTTGAGGCCCGTATCAGTATCAGTTTCGGGGAAGGAATCCCAGGGGCGAAGCCCACATTATCAGCAGTCGAGAGGAAGAATTCCCGTAGGATGAGAGAAAAAAAAAGGAGAAGAGAAAGAAAGAGAAAAGAAAGAGAGAGAGAAGTCTTCGGTAGTGAAGCATATGTCCAGTGATGACATTGTTTGCTGTAGGGAGAAACCCTAGAAATGATTAGTACGAGACGTGCTCTCGTCCGGTACTCTGAATGGATTGATCTTGGCTAGACTCAACGAGCACTTGATTACGGGATCTCAACGGTAGAAGCCTGAGTGGTTGGCAAAATGACTAGTTGAAGAGATGATGGATTAGTGAATGACCGTCTGCCTGGATGTCCACCCTGGTATACTTATGATACGATACATGATATGGTTGGAAACAAAAAAAAATGTCTCTGCAATGAAAAGAAAAGAAAAATGACCGCCTATAACCGATAAACGTGAAGCTACCCATGGGCGAGTATTAGGACCACCATGAGGAGAAATGCTACCTTAAAGGGTGGTGTCAAAAAGAGAACAAAAGAAAAGAAAAAAAAAAGAAAAAGAGAAAAGAAAAAAGGAAAAAGAAAAAAAAAAGAAAAGAATGATAAGAAAGAGACAAGAAAAAAGAAGAATACCATATCATGTTGATTATGACGAAGTAATCACAGAATGTGATTAAGACATCCAGGTTGGTTAGACCCACCGATCTGATTCTCCGAGACAAAATCATCGAGTTGGCTTACTTAAGGAATAAGCTGTGAAAGAGCCTTGGCACACACACACTAGGAGTCTAGTTCGGATCACCTATTCAGACGATCGAAGTTAAGTGTATCAAGTACTTTGAAGGTTCTCTGGTTTTGACAAGAAGCATTCGTTGAGGACGAAAATATGTTTAGCTATCAGAATTATCTCGTGAGAAGTAGTACAATATATCATAAGTATCAGTTTAGGGGGTCAGGCCCATATCAATATCAGTTTGGGGGCGAAACCCATATCAGTATCGGCATGGGGGCAAGGCCCATATCTGTATCGGCATGAGGGCGAAGCCCATATCAGTATCAGTCTATGGGCGATGCCCATATCAGTATCAATTTAGGGGCGAGGCCCCTATTAGTATCAGTTTAGGGTGAGGCCCATATCAGTATCAGCATGGGGGCGAGGTCCACATCAGTATCAGTTTGGGGGGCGAGGCCCATATCAGTATCAGTTTGAGGGCGAGGCCCACATCAGCATCAGTCTGGGGCGATGCCCGCATCAGTATCAGTTCAGGGTCGAGGACCATATCAGTATCAGTTTGGGGTCGAGGACCCGTTACATCATCAGTTTGAGGGCGAGGCCCACATTGTCAGCGGTATTGGGATGTGTCCCAGGGTCGAGGTGCCCCCGTTGTCAGTTGCAGTTTCGGGATGCATCCTAGGGTCGAGGGCCCACTGCATTATCAGTTGTAGTTCCGGGATGCATCCCAGGGTCGAGGACCCACTGCATCATCAGTTGTAGTTCCGGGATGCATCCCAGGGTCGAGGACCCACTACATCATCAGTTTGAGGGCAAGGCCCACATTGTCAGCGGTATTGGGATGCGTCACAGGGTCGAGGTGCCCCCATTATCGGTTGCAGTTCCGGGATGCGTCCCAGGGTCGAGGGCCCACTACATCATCAGTTGTAGTTCCGAGATGTGTCCCAGGGTCGAGGACCCACTACATCATCAGTTTGAGGGCGAGGCCCACATTGTCAGCGGTATTGGGATGCGTCCCAGGGTCGAGGTGCCCCCGTTTTCGGTTGCAGTTCCGGGATGCATCCCAGGGTCGAGGGCTCACTACATCATCAGTTGTAGTTCCGGGATGCGTCCTAGGGTCGAGGACCCACTACATCATCAGTTTGAGGGTGAGACCCTCATTGTCAGCGGTATTGGGATGCGTCCCAGGGTCGAGGTGCCCCCGTTGTCGGTTGCAGTTCCAGGATGCGTCCCAGGGTCGAGGGCCCACTGCATCATCGGTTGTAGTTCTAGAATGCATCCCAGGGTCGAGGGCCCACTATATCATCACTTTCAGGATGTGACTCAAGGTTGAGGGCCCACACATCAGTTGCAGTTCTAGGATGCGTCCTAGGGTCGAGGGCCCTCTGCATTATCATCAATTCAGTTCAACAAAATAGGCGAGTCAAGTGGCAGCTGGCGAGCCAGGTAAGTAAAAATTCATTGCACGTACTTTGATAGGATTGTCATTATCACACACTGCACAAGTCCCATAAAAAAAAGGGGTGACTGTAGGCACTGTATTTTTGCATATAAGTCATGATGATGAGTCTCGTATGGAGACACTACCTTTTAAACTACGGAAGTCGCGAGAAACGGATGTTGGAAGGGTAAAGTTAGAAATTGGTATTTTTGTTGGATTTAATTCGGTTGTCTAGCTTCGGTTTGCTCGTTGGATCTCTGTTTCAAAGTTTATCCTCGGCCCAAAACCCCATAAGCCACTCACCAAGCTCAAATACCCAAGCCTACCAAAAACCCAAAGCCCACGTCCATGGACCATCCCACATGCCCATGCACACACTCACACGCCCATGGCCTTCCTAATTAACCAAAATCACATTTAACACATGCCTAAAATCAAGCCAAATCCTTTCCTAATTAAAAGAAGTCTCATGAATCCCTTTCCTAATCAAAACCAATCACTATCCTAAATTAGAGAGATTCATTCCTTATGTGATACTAATTAGGAGATGTCACCATCATTGGAAGATCCTTTCCTATTCAAACTAGGATTACCCCCATCCATTTACCTATAAAAAGAGGCCTTCACCCACCTTCACACCGGAGAGCTCATTCACACATAATTCACACAACAAAGACCCTATTTCCGTCCACACTAACGCCTGGAAAGCCTCCCTTAACGTGACCAAAATCCCAAAAAAAAAACCCTTCACCTAGCCTGCGCACCATAAGCCCTCCACTCACATATTGCCTCAAACCATCACGCCACCTGCCGCACCATAAGCCAACCCACTCACGTTAACTGCCCCTTCACACACGCTGTTTCACTGCCACAAGCCCACCTGCCGCACCATAAGCCAACCCACTCATGATAATTGCTCTTTCACCCACGCCATCACACACTCAGTTCACGTAAAAGCCTAAGCTCTCAAGCCCCTTCGCGCCACACAGACTGCCCATTGACCACACAAATTCACGCTATACACAGAGTCCCAATTTGCCATCAAATAGCAGCCCCGAACAGCCCCACTACTGCATCACCAAATAGCCCACTGCATTGCCAGTAATTACCGCAAGTTTAGACCTGGAAAACACCTCTGAAATCGCCCAGAAACTGACCCAAAACTGCACCAAAAAAACCGTCCAGAAACCCTCTAAAAAATCATCAAAACCACAGCCCTTAAGTACCTAAAACCGACACCGAAACAGCCCCTATTTTACCCCTTAAAATCGTAAAGAACCAGCAGCAAAACAGCGAGGAAACAACAGTGAAACAGCAGCTCGAGCAGAGAAACAGCGAAGGAAAATGTTGAGTTAGTGAACCGGAAGAGTTGCGGATCATCAACCTTTCCAACGGCCGTGTAACGCACTTCCAAGAAGTGACATAAAAGGTTAAACCTGAGGGCACCTCTTTTATTTTCACTCGTCTTTTAATCGTTTATCAAATTTAATTCTCATAAGAGTCGTTAGTTGATTTGTGTTGTGGCCGTTGGATGAATGGATATGTGTTCTTTCTTGTGGTATATCGGATGGAAACCCGGACGTAAATTCCGTAGCCGAATCCGAATGAATGGTAGTGCGGTCTGCACTCGGGATATAATGTCACGTACCACTTGAGAGATACACATATTTCATTCATCCAACATTGTATCGAGCATGATTAGGTTGTTAGCATGTTAGTTATCTTAATAGTGATTTAGTCGATAGAAATTTCTTTCTTTAATGCATGATTAGGTTGTTTTCATATTAGGGATCTAATTTACATTTATGCTTAGATTCTTATTTATTTTTCGCATTAGATAATTAAGCATGCTTGCGTGATGATTGTATGTTATTGCGTGTTTGCCGTTATGACAACTTACTTTGAAGTATGCGAACTTAGATATAGGTTTCATTGTTATTATTATGCATGCGGACTTAGGTGTAGGTTACCTTTGAGCATACATGTTGGGTAGGTTCGGTTAGTTTATTACACAAATCACATCATTACATGTGACATAACTAAGGGACCATTCCGAACCCAATGGTTTGAGGTATTCCCTTGCGATGGGTGAGTGCGGCCTTAAATCTTTGTTCCGGTTCATACCGGGTGGCGACTCCATGTTATTTCGTACTCCCAACTAGGCCGCAAGCCTAGAACAACGTCGTCAATTTCTGTGTCCTACAGTCCCCACAAAAGATCAGCTCCCACAAATTCTTTTAAGGGCAGTCAATCTATCTCTACTGTAGCTTCTGACGACCAGGGTAACATTAGGCAACCTCATATCTCTTCCCCTGTTCTGGATCCTGCCTCCTTGCTCCAATCCATAGCCTCACAGTTTGGTAACATCTCTGTTTCCTCTATCACATGATTGCGAACTCCAATTTATTTACTTCTAAATATGTTCCATCATATTTACCTGCCATTCAAACTACTGATGGCTTCTTTATGACACCCAGTCATATTGGTCCTATTTTTCATTTCGTATATCTTTGTGTCGAATATTATTCTTATTCTCAAACTAACCCTAAATCTCTTATCAATCAGTAAACTATATGAACTTGATCTTAATGTTTTATTCACTGTTTCTAGTTGTGTTGTGCATGATTCATATACCGACCAGATGCTTGAGATAGGCCGTAAGATTGGACATTTGTTTGAACTCATCTGTCTTCATATTTCTCCAGATATTTTCCCATGTTACTCTCAACACATCCACCTCACTAACTCCATATCTTGATCTATGGAATTCTCGATTGAGATATCCTTCTCTCAGTCCTTTACGTTTATTAGAATCCAACGGTCATTTAGGTACTATTTTCAATAAAGACTTTGATTGTATGTATTGTTAATTAGACAAGTAAACAACTTTATCTTTTAATAACAATACTTCAAATTCCTCTTCACTTTTTGACCTGGTGCATTCTGACATTTAGGGTTCATCTTCTACTCCTACTCATATTATGGGTGATTTTAACTACTTTGTGATATTTATTGATGATTATTCTCATTATAAATGGCTATATCTTATAAAACATTGATCAATTTTTTTTCCATTTATCTTATCTTTGCCAATATGATTAAGACTCAATTTTCCTATTCCATTAAAGTTTTTCGAACTAACAATGCCATGGAATATAGGGACTCTGCCTTTTTTACAATTTCTTAATGAACATGGAATTATCCGTCATCGCTCTTATCTAGTGACATCCTAACAAAATAAGAGAGATGAACACAAACATAAACATATCTTAGATATTGTTCGTACTCTTCTCATCTCTTCCTCATGCCTAGAGCATTTTTTTGGGAGAAGCTGCTCTCACTAGTGTCTATACCATTAATAGAATCTCATCTCATATCATGGCCAATCAATCCCTCATTTGAAAAAACTCCATGGTATACTTACTAATTATAACCTCTTTAAAGTCATTGGTTGTGTCTGTTTTGTTCTGCTTCAACCTCATGAACACACCAAGTTAGAACCTCAAGCTCGGTTGTGTTATTTCTTAGGATATGTCATTGAACATAAATGTTACTGATATTGGGATCCTCTCTCTAAACACCTACGTATATCTCGACATGTCATATTCTGGGAAGACAAAATATTCTCTTCTGTTTCCAAATTTCGTCTATTCTTTCTTCACCAAATATCCTTTTTACTGACGGCAGTGTTAACTTATTCCTCGAAGATGATTCCGATGTGATTTTGACGGTTGACTCAGCTCAAACCAATCTCCCACTATTTGCGTCACTTGACGGATTTACCACTGACACCTTCAGTAATCTTGCGTCTTCTTTAGGTAATCATTCCTCCATTTACTAGCGCAGAACTTAATGTTAAGCTTATGAACTATCACTATTTTTATACAACTCTTAATCTATATAAACCAACATTTTATTGTAAGGCAAGTTCTAAACCTGTTTGGTAGCAAGTTAAGGTAGAAGAATTGCAAGCTCTTGAAAAAGCCCATACATGGGATTTAATTGATCTTCTCCCAGACAAGTATGTGATTGAGTGCAAAAGGATATACAAAATCAAGAAGAAATTTGATGGCTTTGTTAAAAGGTATAAGGCTTGTCTTGTTGCCAAAGGATTTTCTCAAAAAATATGTGATTGAATATAAAGAGACTTTTACCCTTATTGCCTGTATTACTTTGGTCCATTGTTTACTTATTGTTGCAGCCTTTGGTCAGTGTGTTAGACGATTATGACCCATAGCGTCACTATTTGTACAGATCATGGTGTTGTTGTACAAATTAACTAAGTGACAAAGGAGATTTCACTCTTATCATTTGTGATTAGATCACCAAGATGTATAAATGATAGGAGGCCCCTATGATTTGTTCCTGGATTGAGAATGATATGAGACAATATCAGTCCACGAAGGATAAATCATTAAATATCCCTAGTCAGAGTATTATCGAGATTGGACATCGATAAATGCGTAAAAGACTAGTATTACACTTGTGCGCGTTGGGAGGGCACAACATCATAGTTCTCATATATTTGGGTATAGGATACTCATGCAAGTGTAATAGGAGGTTGTGTTTTACCGATGGTACAGGAAACAGCTTCGCTCTGGATAGACCCCATCGGAATTCCATTGGTAGTATGACTATGTGTCTATGGAAGTCCGAAATCTGGGTAGGTGTATTTGGTCTTCACTTGAGACTTGCACCGCAAATACTTGCGACAATCAATATACTTTGGTTTTGGTCGTCCAGAGCTTTAACAGGTTCTGTGTACGCCTCTTCTGGGTATATTGAGAATCGTAGTGTGTTGGGTGTGATGTCAAGATGGAAGTATCACTCCATTCATAGTGGAGATGATGGTCACGTATGATACGGGACTGGTTCTCCTAAATGCTGCAGCTATAAGGATATTATGACAAGGTCATGTATATCCGATTATAGAGACTAGTTACCAGACATCCGACATGTGCTTCGTACGGGGCAGACACAATTCCAGCCCCAGGCCTAGCATGTGATCATCCGATACTGGATCGACATACACAATACTACGTATACTACACCTGATATAGATCGCTTATTCCTGTAAGCATGTTTCTGGAGAATTGGGAAGGCATGGCGCTTTGCTAGAAGCCAACATTGTCTTGTAAATCGGTATAAATGTAGTACTAGGTACTTACGTGTTTGGATAGTCCGACGACCGTATTTACTGCCAACATATCCGGGGATCTTATGGGTCGCTTCCCGAAGATTCACCGATGATGTATGACTCGCACTTTAATTAATCTGGGATTAATTAGATGAGAGAGAAAATTAATCTGGGATTAATTGCGGAGATATTTTATCTGGGATAAAACATCATTAAAAGAGAGAAAACGATTAATTTGGAATTAATCGATTAAAATAATATATTCGATATATTATACAAAATTAGATTTCGACGCGGAATTAAAATTAGCTTTTAATTCGGGCGAACAAGTTAATTTAGAATTAATTCGTTAGCGATGTGAATAGTGATTTCGCTAGGCATAATCATTTAATTACGTCGTAACGGAAAATTCATTAATTTGGAATTAGCAAACCCGAGCCCGGGATTGTTTGCAAGCGCATTCGCATTTCGAATTCGAGTACGGCATGCAAGTCAAATCAAGAGTCAAATCATTAGTCGCATCAAGCGTCAAATCACATGTCACTTTGAGTGATGTGACAGGTTGTCGCTTGATTGATTGATGTTGGTGGTTGAAGGAATTTATTGCTTGACTTTTGAAAAAGAAAAGTTGGTATATGTTTATTTGTTTTTTGAAAACAAATATCAATTACACATTTTTCATTTCTCTTTATTGGTTCACGGTTTTGGAGCCAACTTCTTATTCTCTCTCTCTCTCTCGGCAAAAACAGCTTCCTCCTCTTCTGTTTTTTCTGGTTGGACCGAAAAAATGGAGAAGCTATGGAGATTTTTTGCAAACCTTCAAGGTGCTAGCACACATAGAGTTATCCTAAGGTGATAAGGCAGTAATTTCGTGAGCTTGGAAACCATTTTGGAAGCTTGGAGCTTGAAGACATTAATGGAGGACCATGGCCGATTTTGAGGAGCAAAACAGTGAGTTTGCCGTGAGTCTTGAAGCTTCTCAAAGGGCATAAAAGTTTTGTTCTTCGTAGCATCCAATCCGTTCATTGTGAGTATGATTCCGCCATTCTCCTTTGTTGTATTCACTTGTTTCATTGCTTTAAAATGATCCTTGGGACTTAATAGAAACCCAACATAGTGGACATTATATCAGATGGATTTGAAGATTACATTTCTTAATGGTGACATCTCTGAAGAAGTTTACATGAAATCTCCATCTGGCTACCCTTATGCTCTATATAAAGTCTGTAAACTTCGTCAGGCATTATATGGTCTTAAACAGGCTTCTCGTGCATGGTTTGAGAAGTTCAACACCATTGTTCATCAACTTGGGTTAACTTTCAGTGCTTATGATTTAACACTCTTTATATAGATCATGGTTTTATCCTTCTTTTTCTTTATATGGTTGATATGATTGTCACATAGGATAATATGGATGATATTTCTGACCTTAAAACCTCTCTTCAACACCACTTTAAGATGAAGAACCTTTGTCATCTCAATTTTTTCTTTGCCTTGAGGTACTCTCTTATCAAACTAGCAATTATCTCTCTTAGGCTAAGTACGCTTCTGATTTATTTGCACGGGCAAGGCTGACCGATAACAAGATCATCTCTACTCCTATTGATCCTCGGATTAAGCTTACAGTGACCGATGATACTCCACTTTCTGATGTTACTCTCTACCGTCAGCTAGTTGGCAGTTGATTTATTGAACAATTATTCGTCTTGATATTGTTAGGGTTGGTGCTCGGAGTGCCAATCCGTATTATATTTATATCCAATTCATGAATATGAATAATATGTTTTCCATAATATTACTTATTTATGGTCACACCTCCTATATTATATATATATATATATTCGATCTAATATCGATTAGATTGAAACTAAATTCGGTTTAGTGATATGTATATATTAGACAAAGACCCCAAGATTTATAACGTAGTGCGCAGTTACAACGTAATTTGTAATTGACATTGGGAAGTGTCACTATAAGTTGTATATTCTCAAATAAAATTTCTGGTCAAGATTTACTAACACGGTCAGCTAGTAATATCCGCTGAGACCAGTACATGTCGTATATCAAGATTTGGTTCAATGGTTTATCATAATGAACCATGGGTCTCGAGAGACTCGTATAGACATATAGGTGTTTATTTGATAAATACTAAATGACTCACTGAACATTTCATAATAGATTGTACATCAACGTCAATAGGAATCTTCTCGAATCGAGTAGCATAGTGGTCATTCCACTTAAGATACCATTGTGGATATATGAGTTATCCTTCATACTTAGATGGTTGTCACGTCAATAATTTATTTACATCAGACCTCTGTCTGTTTGTTGGGTGTAGACTCATGCTTATGATATCCTGTGAGTATCAGTAGGGGTGAGCAACGGTTTCGGGTCTACCCGGAACCGGTTGGAACCGGACCGATTTTCCGGGTTTGGAACCAGAACCAGTTATATTCGGGTAGGTTCCGGTTCCAAAAATGGAGGAACCGATTTTATCCGGGTAGGTTCCGGTTCCAAAATGATAACGTACCAGATAATTTCTGTTGAAATTTAGAATCTAAATTAGGTCGAAAACTGTATTTCTGAGAGTGAATCTAGTCTTAACAATATGAAATTTATAGATGTTTAAAACATTTTTATTACTTCTTGTTATTACTGGCTATTTCCAATTGGCCAATACTTTTACTGGATTATAACATTTTTTATTTACTTGTTCTTGATTACATTCAACTGAGTGTTAAACTGGGACTACCGATGACCTCTATTTAAACTGGGACTACTGATGGCCTCTGTAACCTTGTTAGCCCGGAGCTCGGAGGATATAAATATCATAGGAATAATGATTTGATTAATGATTAAAGAGAAGTAAAATTAATGTATATTCTCAACCTGGAGCTTGCTGGATATAAAATATAAATATCATACGAATAAGAAAACTTCATTTTCTTTGTTCTTGAGCTTCCGCACTCCGATTTGGTCCCCGTTTTTTCCTACAAACTCGTATTGGAATGTAGTTTTTATTAAAATATTTTAAAATAGGGTAATTCGGAACCGGACCGGAACCGGATTGGAACCGAATAATAGGGTACCTGTTTAATTGGGTAGGTTCTGGTTCCACTTAGTACGGAACCGAATTTTTCTGGGTAGATTCCGGTTCCATGCGGAACCGGAACCTAAACCGGTTTTGCTCACCCCTAAGTATCAGATATAATCAGTCTATCGTGTGTACATGGCATAGGTATCCTGCACGTATTTGTGATATATTATAACTATGGTACACTAGGAAAATGAGTTTCGAGTGTTATAAAGAGATCGTAAATTTATAAGATGATACCTAAGGGATTTGACGATCGTATCTATATCCCCGATATAATATGGATAGCCTGTGACGGAGTGATTATACGTATGCAATGATCTCGACTTGCATAGTTTAACGAGATTATATGTGGTCGTCATAATTTACCAGTGGGTGAATTATAGACACGAAATTGGATTCCGTGACAGATAAATATGAACTTAGAGAGTCCCACAATATGAAGTGTACTTGTTGAGTACTTGGGCGACGCGTTATGGATAATACATATTTTATCGGATTAAATGAGTTAATTAGAATCGTTTAAAGGTTAAACGATATTACACATGCTTAGAGGCATTTTGGTAATTTCAAGGGACGTGGCTTGATGGTGTAGGGTTCAGGATCTCACATTGAGGTTCTGGGTTCAAATCGAATGAGTGCGTTTATTGTAAGAGTTTGAGACAGCTGTGGGTTTTACCTGCTCCGCTTAAGCCCATAATGGGTGGTTTGGCGGCGGGGTTTCCAACGATTCTAAAAAAAAGAGTGTATTTGTATTTAATACATGATTTAATTAAATACACATTAAGTAATAGTCAAATATGATATTTTGACACAAGTAATAAATTTATGTATTTTGTTATTTAGTGTAAATAAAATTTCATAGATATAAATATTTATATTAATTAATTATTTAATTGCTAAATAATTCACTAATTAAAATACAAATATCAAATGTCATCATTAACATTATTAATGGCTTGTTGTAATAGGATACAAATGTCAAGTTTAATAAATGTAATTGTTATCAAATTGTATTTGACTTACTATAATTAAATTTGACAAACCAAAATGACCATTTTGCCCCATTTGATTTTCGATTAAAGCATCCATGTATATAAGTGAAATTTGTTTCATTTTTTTTTCATAAATTCAAGCAACCAAGAATATAAAAGACAGAGCTTTGAAAGAAAAACAAAGTGCTAGAGCAAAATTTAAATAAAAGCTTGAAAATAAAGGTATTTTCTTAGTTGCTTTAAATTAGAAATTGTTTTTATTGTTTTAGGACTCCACATATGATGTGAGTTTGTTTTTCCATCTTTTGAATATATGTTGAGATGGTTGGATGTTTTGCAAATGAATTAATGCATGTGTAAGGTGTTAGTGCCATATCACTTAATGAAGGATTTTGATGATGCAATGCTAGCGACTTCGACACGTATTCACGAGAATTACAAAAATGTCAAAGTAAATTGAATGTGAAAACTCAAGCGCCAAATGAAGATATATAAGGTAGTCTTATAGCTTACGACTCTCAATACAAGTGAGTTGATAATTTAAGTATTCTAAGCTCATATGACTCATATATATTCATATAGATACATTATGATCATGTGTAAAATATTTTTAAATCTTCAAATCCTGAGTTTTTATACTGTGACTGGCATATCTTTTCCTGATACCGATATATCGGTGTCCTTTCTCTACCATGGGCAGTTTTGCATGCTCTCTAGAACCGGTCTACTCCATATCGGCCAGTCTAGAGTTTTCATAGATATTGAAATGGGAACAGATCATACCGGTTACTATACCGATCAATAATCGGGTTGGTCTGTATTTTAATATTCAACGGTCTTATTCATATAGCCATTTAAATTACATTACTAGTATATAGACCCCTATAAACTGACATATCAACCCTTGTAGACCAGCATATTGGTCTAAAAACAAAGAGTAGGGGCAGTTTTCACCACCAATTTCATTTTTGTCAAATCTCTTATACCTTCTAACATTTCTTTTTAGGCAAAAACAAATAGAGAAATAATTTTTCTTATTCATTTACTCTCTTTATAATTAAAGCTCACTACATACATCTTCATATCATTTTAGAGAGCTTGGAATACTTGGGTTATAAACCCACTCATTTAATCTTCTTTATCGATTATGAGTACCCAAGTTGTGTTATAAACTTTTTATATCTTAAACACTTGTGGTTGTGGAAATCCCTTGTTGAGTGGGTATACTTAAAAGAGTGATTTGGTTGTAAAAGATTAAAGAGTGAACTTAGGTGATAAAACTATTGTGTAAATATTTGGGTTGAACCTAGAAAAACTCTTGGTTTGGGGTGAACCATGAAAAATTCTTGATTTGTCAGTGAGCCACGGAAAACTCTTGATTTTTTAGTGAGCCATGGAAAACTCTCGGTGTAATGTGTGTGATCATATTTACGTAGTGAAAAGCTTCAAGCGTGGCTTGGGGGAGTGGACGTAGGCAAATAGTTGGCCGAACCACTATAAATCCGGTGTCAATTTCCCTAGCCCAATCTTTTTAATTTATTATAAGTTTCATATTGTATTTTCCATATGTTTAGAAACTTACTTTTGGGAATTAATTAATTTAGGAAATTGATTTCTAAGCTTAAACGGTAAAGCTACTAACTACGTAGCGTAAAATCGAAAAGATTTTTAATTCTTTAATATTTGGCCATTACCCAATTCACCCCTCTTGGGTATAGTTGTTGTTGTTTAAGTGTGCTTGTAGATAATTTCATAAGTAATCCAATAGGCTTAATTAGAGTAAAGTAAGCTTATTTAGGTTCTTTGATAACAAGTTGTCATTGTAGAGTATTATGACCACTCTTATGACATATATAATTATTCTTGAGTTCTTCATTTGTGGTGACTTTGATTGATGTAAATATTGATTAGATTAATGTTAAGAAAAAATGGATTTAAAGTATGAAAAATGATTATTTTTATATCCATATCAGATCTGAAAATTCTGGAAATTTTGTGATGAAAAATATGTTATTTAAATATATTTGATGTGTATTGGGCATTAGATTAATTACCGGAAATTATTTCGGAGTGAAAATATACAAAAACGATGAAAAAAGACATTATCATGTGAGTTTCGGGCTTATCGGATAATGGTTGTTCAAATAGTGAATTGGTCACTATTTGGGCAGCCCATGAACTGCCCAAGTACTATTGGGGCTGGCCTGGGCAGCCTCATGTGGTATTGATTATCAGTCCGTTCGAAAATTTATTTTATGTTATTTTACGGAAAAATATTTTCATAAAAGTTTCGCGGTGTTTTCTAAATTAATTATGTCGTTTTTTGATATCGAATAAAATATTTAGGTGAAATATAAAAAATTATTCATATAGGATATTGAATAATTTATCCAGTAAATTTAAAAATTTAAAGTTACGATTTCGCCCGAACCACACTTCCGCAGCGTAAAACCCCAACGATATTGCCTATGCGGTTCATGTTGCTAGTCGGTTTATCGTCCTCGAAATTTATTCGTCCCTATACCAGTCGATCTGATTCACATGC
Source organism: Zanthoxylum bungeanum (assembly GCA_019454045.1). Taxonomy (NCBI): domain Eukaryota; kingdom Viridiplantae; phylum Streptophyta; class Magnoliopsida; order Sapindales; family Rutaceae; genus Zanthoxylum; species Zanthoxylum bungeanum. The sequence continues at coordinate 174,112 of SKCR01021026.1, read as the reverse complement.
ATATACGGAAATTCTCTAATCCATTTCTAGAAATTGTCTAGCTTTATTCATCATTCACATGCTTACCTACTGGCGCTAAGGCTTAACCCTTTTTCATATCTATAGTCTTCAATTGTTTATCAACGGTAAAATACACTAACTTGGTTATTAACCAGAGAACCTAACTAACCAATAACGATGAGGGTTTAACACACCCCTCTTGACTTCGAGCACAACTACGAGACTATTCTGAATCCTTGGTCTCTCAAAGGTCTCAACCATGTGCCTTAGAATTGCTAATAACCCTATGGCCTTATAAAGGCCTAAAACTGTTATTATATGTCTGCTCTGGATTCTCTAGTTTCAATTGGATCACAAAAGCCTTAACTTATAGTAATCTCTTCTAATACGAACACAACTAGTTAGAACACATCAAACTAGGTCATCCACAGACTTCAATACACTCGGGCTAGGCACCAAACAGAAAATCATCGCATACCAAAGGAAACATTCTTATTATATACAAAGACCTACCTGATCTAAACAAAACATAAGATATTCTCTGACAGCCGGATACCCCACAGTGCAATCACTTGCTCTAGACCATGCTACTGATTTTTTAAACAACCATATGATACCAACTTTGTAACATCCCACCTAATGTCAGGATGCTACCGGTAGGAGACATGAAAACCCATCTCCATAAGCCTCTGATGCTACTAAAATTTCAACATGACCTCTACTAAAAATCCTGAAACCTGGAACAAAGTCTAGCACCTCGAGGTGTCCTGATTTTAAATTCAAAACAATCAGTCTCAACTTATATTCTAAAATGGCCTCCGACATGAAAAATCTCAACTCATATTCTAAAAGGCCTCCGGCCTAACAAATCTCAACTTATAAGCAAATAGGCCTTCGGCCTGACATTAAATAGATAACTACAAACAACTACGTGCTCGACACGATTTAAAGTTTTACATATGAAAAAATAAATAATACTAAGGCTTTGAGAGCCCATTACACATCCCAGAACAATACAACGACTCAAGACCAACTTGATTGCATCGGGGTGATCCGCTGTCTTCAAGATGTCTCTAGTGCTCTACTAGCTCTTTGAGTCCAATGCGAACCTACAAAACTAGAAAACTGTTGGTGTGTGAGCTATAAAACTTAGTAAGTAACTCACGTCTTATGTAAATATATCAAATAACTGTAAGAACATAAATAGTAATCAGATATATGTAAATATACACAAACTTATAAATCTCATCTCTATCCGATGGCCGTTTACGTATATTATACCATGATAATTTACTCACTGCACTAAATGCAACATTATAGTAAACTTATCTTCTTGGTTCCACATTATACTACGTATCTACGGAATTCTGACATCCCATTAATTTATTACCTACCAAACCACCCAAACCCGTGATAAGGCCATCCAAAACCCGTAGTGGTTTAGTTAGCTTAAATTATGCCTGGTTACTTCATATGAATTATGTGAGCTAAAACGTAAGCATTAGCTAACTATGAGCTGTAAGAATTTTACTGAAACACTGATCTTAAACCTCAGACCTCTATACAGTATAAGATACCGACTCTTGATTTCATCCATTGGAATTCTCACAAACTGCATTCTGAATGTGATAAACACCCAACACTCAACCCTTACATTAATATCACAAATCGACCATGCATCTCAACATACAATGTATACAAAGTACATACTTATAGCATACTACAATCTTAATCATCAAATCATAACTAGATATAACGGGACTTCCATATAAAAAAATATCTCCATCAGATAGAGGAACCAACTGTGCAATGTCAAAATTCTGGAACCATATTATGATAGAGTAACAACTGCACCTGGCCCAGTGGGGCAAGCTATATGTAAGAGCTAGAATTTATATATCTGAAAATCGTAATACTTTAATACAAACTCTGAAAACTGTATAGATTGGTAAAATAAGAAATCTCATATATTGGAAAATATCAAAGCTAGATGGGAGTAAAATCGAATTCAAAATCTGTGATGGTATTCAAGATCAAGTAGTGTCAAATCCTATAAATGAAATTCCAATTTGGTAATCTGTTGGAAATCAATTCTTTATAAAAATAAGCAGTTATGCAAAAAGATTATCATGAAAATCTCCATACAACTGATGGAATCAATTCCAAATCAACAGATTCCATAACTAGTGAAATCAAAACCCACGTAGTTTATAAAATTGTAAAACTCTTGTGTAAACTTTTGAATCTCTATAGTTAGAAATCACATAAAACCTTCCAAAAATTCTCTTATCTGAAAACTTTAAAAGGCACTGTAATAACTTAGTGATTAGGGGCGTTACGTATCGCCGTCCCCCTAAGCACCTGTCTGAAATCCTCTGTAAAATCTGATGTTTAAGGGCGTTATATATTACCGGCCCCCTAAACACCTAACTAGTGCCATGAGGTGTTACGTATCGCCGTCCCCCATGACACTGAGGCTGAGATCTAGGGGCGTTACGTACCGTCGTCCCCCTAGTCCCGAATTTGGATCTGAACTGGAGTCTAGGGGAATTACGTATCATCGTCCCCTAGCCCCGAATATGTATCAGAACTGGAGTCTAGGGGCATTACGTATCACCGTCCCCTAGCCCTAAATATGTATCTGAACTGGATGTTGGACAAAATGACCCATAGCGTCACTATTTGCACAGATTATTGTGTTGTTGTAGCAAATTAACTATGTGACAAGGAAATTGCACTCTCATCATTTGTGATTAGATCACCATAGATATATAAATGAAGAGAGGTCCCTATGATTAGTTCCTAGATTGAGAATGATATGAGACAGTATCAGTCCCCGAAGGATTAATCATTAAATATCCCTAGCCGGAGTATTATCGAGACTGGACATCGATAATGCAGAATAGGCTAGTATTGCACTAGTGTACGTTGTGAGGGCACAACGGCATAGTTCTCATATATATAAGTATCGGATACTTATGCAAGTGCGATAGGAGGTCGTGTTTCACCGATAGTACGGGAAACAGCTTCGCTCTGGATAGACCCCTCGGAATCCCATTGGTATTATGACTATGTGTCTATGGGAGGCCGAAATCAAGGTAGGTGTGTATAGTCTTAACCTGAGACTTACATCGCTAATACTTACGATAATCGATAGACTTTGGTCTTGGTGGTACAGGGCTTTAACCGGTTCTGCGTACACCACTTCTGGGTTTATCAGAGAGTCGTAGTGTATTGGGTGTGATGTCGAGACAGAAGTATCACTTCAGTCATAGTGGAGATGATGTCACGCAGGATACGGTACTAGTGCTATTGAGTGATGCGCATCCAATCGGGATATTGTGACCAGGTCATGAATATCCGATTATAGAGACTATGTTACCAGACATCCGATATGTGTTTCCGATTAGCACGTGACTATCCGGTACTGGGCCGATATGCACAATACAATGGTATACTACGCTTGATACCGATCTTAATATTCTTAAATGGATATGTCCGGAGAATTGGGTAGACTTGGTGCTTTGCTAGTAGTCGACCTTGTCTCGTAAATCGGTAGAACGTAGTACTTGGTACGTACGTGATTCGGATACTCCGACGACCGTATTTACTGCCAACTTATCCGGGGATCTCATGGGTCGCTTCCCGATAATCCACCGATGACGTATAACTCGCACTCTTGAATAATCTGGGATTATATAGAAGAGAGAGAAAATTAATCTATGATTAATTACGGAGATATTTTATCTAGTATAAAATATCGTCTAGAGAGATAACGATTAATTTGGAATTAATCGGTAAATTAATATATTCGATATATTAAACGAAATTAGATTTCGACGCGGAATTAAAATTAGATTTTAATTCGGGCGAACGAATTAATTTAGAATTAATTCGTTAGCGACGTGAATAGTGAATTCGCTAGGCGTAATCATTTAATTACGACGCGACGGAAAAATCGTTAATTTGGAATTAGCGAACCCGAGCCCGAGTGTGATTGCGAGCGCATTCGTATTTCGAATTCGAGTGCGGCGTCGCAAGTCGCATCAAGCGTCAAATCATTAGTCGCATCAAGCGTCAAATCACTTGTCACTTTGAGTGATGTGACTTGACAACATGTCACTTTAATAAAGGTGATGTGAATAGTGATGGACTAGATGTGTAATTGATGTGCATAGTGTTTACCTTTTTGTTTGACTTTTGAAATTCAAATTAAAGGTAAATGCAAGTGAAATTAAAGTAAATTTTCACACAAGTATATAAGATATACTTCAAATGCAAATCAAATTAACTTAACACATCTTTCATCTCTCTCATTTCTCTCTTAAAGCTCAAGCCCAAACTGAAATATGTGGACTGGTTTTGAACCATTTTAGGCGTGAATAGGGAAGCCAAGAGTTGGGTTTTTGTGGCAAAAACCGCAAGTGCTAGCACACTACGAGACTTGCGAAGGTGGTAGGGAGGTTCGCCCATGAGCCAGGATCCGTCGGACGAGGTTTGGAGCTCCGTTTGTCATCTCAAAATTCTGTTTTTGGAGGCAGTGAACTGCATCATTTGTGCGCCTATGGCAGTGGCTATTTGGCCTTGATTTGTCTCCAAATCGACTCAACCGATCGATGTGAGTATTCCGCTACCTCCGTTGATGTATTCACACATGATTTTCATTGCTTGTTTGATCTTGGGACCTAGATAATAACTAACACTGGAGTCTATGGGGCGTTACATATTGTCGTTCCTTAGTCCCGAATATGTATTTGTCCATATCACTATAACTATGATCCAAGCACATTACGTATCACCGTCCCCCTGATCTTGTATCTGTATTTGTGCATGTGCACTGTGTCTCTCTCTGGGTATGTAAAATACATATGCATCATCATAGCAACCATATGAACATGTAAGTCATGCTATGTAATGAAATGTAATGCAATGCCATTATCCATATATACATCAGCACAATCAACTACAGTCAATTACAAGCTGGTGACATCTCACTCATCCATTACATACAAGGTGGGCTCGTGCCCTGACCGGCGTAATCACACGCGTATAACGCAAGCGCACTTATCATTCAGGTAGTATAAAAATATCGATCCTACGAGGACTTAATTCCTACTGTTGTTATTAATTATTGATACTAATTTTTTACAGGTATCTAATTATAGGAAGAAGGGAATCGATTGTTTTTGGTTGGTTGAATGTGGATTTGCTAATTAAAATAAAAACAGACTCAAAAGAAAATACTAAGGAAAATAAAAGAAAAGACTCAAAGATCTAGGGTCGTGACTCCACACAATATTATTAAAAAGATGAATTGATTCTCTTGTTTATGTGTAATAAATTAATTTGCTAACCTGGAACACAATAATATGTAAAAAACCTATTCCGATGGTCAGACACAAATACCCAGTATAACCCAATTGAACCATATGTCTATGTCAACCAAATTACCTGGATTCATTAAGATCAAGTTCCAATTATGGCTACCTCCGCCCGACAGGTATATTCCTATCCTGTAAGGAAATCTATTAAATGGTTATTTATCCTCAAGGAAGATCGTGGGCTATTGAATCTAAGGCTGAAACCTAAAATTCCTATGTCTAGTTCATTTTAAGTTTACCACATCAATCTTATTGGTGATCAGACAACAAGAAGCATTAAGCTTAAGACTCAATAAATAAACCAAAGAATTACCCATAAAAAGAAAATCAATTATTAAGTGCGGATATTGTGTTTCATCACTTCCCTAGAATAAAAATAAAATGCTGGGGTTGGGGATCCACCTTTACTATTTATAATTTAGAAATCTCCCTTACTATAATATAGAATTTAACAGTGATATTACCAACCAGCTATATAGGCGGTATTCCTCATTAAGTAAGATTTAAATTAAGTCCAACCAGCCATAAAGGCGGTAATAGTATTTGAACATAAACCAGCCATATAGGCGATAATTATCTATCACCTAAAGACCAGCCATATAGGCGGTGTCACATTATGCCAAATAAATAAAACCAGCCATTAAGGCGGTAATTCCTTTTAGTGAATTATAAATTTTATATTATAATTAAGGGAGATTAATCTAAATTAAAATAATAAAAACTTCACCTTTCCCCCGGCGGAAATTTAACTACTGAACATAAAAAGAAATGAGGAGAATAAGAGAACTACTACTGAAAATTAAAATACATAAATTAAATACTAAAAATAAATACAAACAAGATGCAATCCTTAAATTCCTTACAAAAACCTAAGGAAAACATGAGAATTACAAATGAAATGGCATGGTATTTATAGAAAAACCTAAAGGCTTCCACCAATTTCTCCACCGATTGCTCCACCAAACACTCCACCAAACATGCCACAAAACACTCCACCAAACACTCCACCAAACAAGGCACCAAACATGGCACAAAACACTCTTGCATGTTTGGTGGAAGTTTGACAATTTTTATTTTTATTTTTATTAATTTTATTTTATATTTTGAAAATGACTATAGTAATTACTCAAAATATACTGGATTGTTCATCAATGTCGGCCTTCCAAACTATAGAATTCGAAAATATTTTGACCTTCAAAGTTGTATATCTTCGAGTCTTCTTTAATTTTCAACTTGAATCCGCTCAATTGGACATCGGATGAAAATGTTATGGCCAAAATACGAAACTTGCGCAAAACTGAAAATTTTGACTGCACTTCGTGACGCGTATAGTAAATTTCCGTTTTTGCCATTTTTTTGCTCCGAATTACATCGTTTTAGCCCCGAGTTGATTCCATTAAGTCCCAATATTATTTTTATCTGCAAAATAAATAAAAACACATCAAAACGTTAATAAAACTCAAGAAACTATACAAAATATTAGGTCAAATGAGTGGGAAATAGTACACTCATCACACCCCCAAACCTAAAATTTTGCTAGTCCTCGAGCAAAACACAAAATAAAATAACATAAAATTAAGCTAAGCCACTTTCGTAGGGATCACGGTTGCATTTAGCTTATGTAACAAGCCTTTAAACCCCTAGGTGTCCCTAGTGGACGAGTTGTAGTCTCGTGAGGGTTTACAACAATGATACCCACAAATAAATTACAAAAGTAAAATGGTAGTAAAACTAATGCACACAAAAGCAAAAAGACAAGAGAAAAGAGAATAAAGAAGTTAGTGACTAATCAGGTGAAACTTCTACTCCAAGTTACTAGTTGTTTTGTTTCTTTCTAAATTACTGAATAAGTAAATTCTCCGATTATATTTACCATTTTCCATATACACAGCCAACAAAATATTAATCAACTCATTTTTGCCCACAACAGTCACAAGTGCAGTTGATAAGAGAGTAATATTTTTGTCCTAAAGTTTTATCAGATTTCACACCTTTTTGTAGCAATGGAATAATTTTTCTGATTTTTCTGATTTTTTTTTTCTTTCTTTTTCTGATTTTATGTTTTATTTATATACAATATCTTCCATCTATGTAGCGAGCTTTAAGCCAGTGACTCCCAAACCAGTGGCTTTAAGGCACTAGGTGTTAAGACACCCCTACGGACTTAATTACTCAGACTTTAGATATATATATTTTCTTGCAACATCTTCGATTCATGTAGCGAGCTTTGGGCCAGTGACTCCTAAAGATTTAGGGCACTAGGTGTTAAAACACCCCTACGGACTTAATAACTCGGATCTCATATGTTTTTTTTTCTTACATACCTCACATCACAAATAATTGTAGACAGAAACAGAAACTCAGTCAAACGGTCATTCATCAACCACCGATTATTTTAACTAGTCACTTTGTTAATTCCTTATTATCTAACTGCTTACAAAACTATTTTCTTAAGTGTTCACAAGTCTGACCTAGATATGAAATTCAAATTAGGGATAAAAGTGTAATTAGCATTTATCTTTTCCTAAAACTTTTTAGCTAAACAAACAATCAAATCATCGGACTTTTTTTTTTGGGTTTTTCTATTTTAAAAACACACAACCATGTAAAATACGAAAAAATAAAATTACTGAAATCAAACACACGAAAAATTTTAACATAATTTTTGAAAAAAATTAAAAATAGACCCATACCCCCAAACCTAAACTTAGCATTGTCCCCAATGCGTTACAAAATATAAATAGAAAGAATGGAACAATAGTATCTGAGTTCAATCGCCGGTCTCCTCGTCATCGCTGTCCTCTGGTGGATCTGGAAACTGTGGAACAGTGATATGCAAGTCTCGCGCCATTTGTTGAAATGCCTGACCAATTGCAATATTATAATCAGTAAGATAGTTCACACGCTCCTCCAATCGATCCATTCGTTCTGAATAAGAGCGAGGCCGTGATGATCTTTGTTGTGGCTGAGGTGGTTGTTGTTGTTTCTGTGCGGAAGAAGATGCTCCAGCTTGAGCTTGTCTCTCTGTGCGTAACTGCTGGATGATTCTGGATGTAATTGCTGATGTGGGTTGCGTCAATTCTTCTCGTGGCTCAACAGGAATTCTAGCATGTGTGCAAAGTGATGAAATCAAATAACAGTAAAACAAGCTAGCCTGTGTTGACCTTGCAGCCCATGCGATATTTGTTGAGATCAGCTGTCCAACATCAATAGTAAGGCCCTCCAGAATGAAATATAACAGGATCATGCGTTCCTTTGTGACATAAGTAATGTGTGATCCTGGTAACAACGATCGGGTCACAAAATGGAACCACACCTTTGCTTCAGGTTTGAGTAGTCTCGAACTTATCTTCTGGTGTTCCCCATTGCTACTCAATACCCAAGCCGCATTAGGAACACACAATGTTTCTGTTAAATGTATAATATCAATCTCCTCCTTAACTGCAGAGTACTCATCAGCTTCCATATCAGGTAATCCATAGAATCTGTTAATTGTAGTAGGATCAAATGCTACATGTTGACCTCTAACCATTGCTACATACGCATGATGCTCATAAGCATTAGCGTAAAACTCCCGCACAATAGCTGCATAGGCTGGGTGAGGCTGCTGACAAAGCTTTCGCCAGTGCCGATCTGTGATAATCCTGTCAATATTTGGAAATAACCCTGGGTTGATATCAAATCCTCTCTCCATAATGTGGTGTTTCCGGGTTATTCCGTCCTCATATCTCTTCTCCGTAGCGGCTGATACGAATTTAAAATCATCAAAAGTAGGTGTGGCAGAAGTCGATGTCCTGGATCTTTTCAGCGGCATTTTCACAGAATTTTCGGCAGAGTCTCCCCTAAAATCTCAGAGTTTCCCACAATACACCCTAAAACTATCAACACAAAAATCCCAACTTCGCCCCTAAAATTATGAATCAATCCAATATACTTCCAACACTTCCAATGTCCAACAAATCAGATCCATCACTTCCAATTCCTCACAAATTATCAAATTAATTTCTTCAAATTTTAATGTTAATAATTCAACATTCGGACCTGTGATTCTTCGGTTTTGGGCTCAGCAGTGGGTGTCTCGTTGCTTGGTGGAATCGGCAAAGAGGGCTCGGTCTCGGCAGTGGTAGATCTTGGCTTTGGTAAGGGTGGCTCACGGCAGATCTTGGTGTTTGGTGGTGATGCTCGACAGTGGCTTCTCGGTCGTGGGTGTTTGGTCACTGGTCTCGGCTTCTGGTTCTGTGGTGGTCTCTTGATGGATCTCGGCAGTGGGTGGTTCTCTCGGTGAGTCAAAGTGGTGGGTATCTCAGCTGTGACTCGCTGAGGGCTCTCGGCTTCAGCTTGGGTGGTGATGGCTGGTGGTTATGGTCGATGATGATGGCTCGGTTTTGGCTTGTTCTTGGCTCGGTGAGTGGTTTCGGCAAGGGTGGCTCAGCTTCTGGTGGGCTTCGGCAGTAGGTGTCTCAGTGATGGGTTATGGGTGTCTCGGTCGGCTGTGGGTTCTCGGTAAAGGTGGCTGATGACTGGTGGTTCTCTGCTCTGTTCGATTTTGGTTGGATCTCAGTGAGGGTGGCTGGATCTCGGTGATGGTGGTTGGCTTTGGTTGAAAGAAAATGGTAAGGTTTGAGTGAGGGAAGTGAAACCTGTCTCGGTGGCTGCTGGTTTATGTCATGAAATCGATCCAGCGTCGCGACGCTGAAATTGGCCTTGCTTCGCGACGCTAGGTAATTTTAGGGTTTTTTTTTTATTTTTACTCCATTGCCATTTATAGATGTTTCCTCCAATTAAACTATAGCACTGAATATTACAAACTTTTCAATTACAACTCATGTCTGTATGTTACTATGCATATTGATAATACCTACCAACTGAGCATATGAAGATTCATTTTTGTCAGTTTTATGGAGAATTCACAAATTAAATAATTTAAAAGGAAATAAACAAAAATTAACTTGTTTCGAAAATGGGTTGAAATACGTATCAGGAGTGGGAACTCCTTACACAGCTATCTTTCACCAATTTCACATTTTTAGTCAAAATAAAAACACAAAAATTGAAAATATTTTTGTACTTTTTAAAAAATTTTCTAATTTTCTTTTGTATTTTTCGAAAAAAATTTAGGACTAAAAATAAGATACAAATTAACTATTCCCCTCCCCCAAACCTAAATGAGACATTGTCCCCAATGTCTTAAACATTAGAAGGAGAGTTAAGAAGGTCGTACCTGGTTAGCTGAAAATCTACGAAAATTACCGATTAAGATCTATGTCCAATTTACGCTTCTTATCACGATCGCTATCAGACCAGTTCAACTTGGAAAGAATGAGGTCGATTTTTGGTTCAAAGGCTAGGATTTGGTCAATTAATTCCTCGGCTTTGTTGCAGTCAGGAAAATATCTTGTACTGATTTGGTGATGAACTCATGTCTTTTGGCTTCCGCAAGAAATACAAACAGAAAATCGAAGAAATGCTCAATGTTAAGTAATCCAATGGGCTTTCGATGAATGTTCAAGTGCGCCCATGATGCTACTGTGAACATTTCTTCAAACGTTCCCAGTCCTCCTGGTAATGCAATAAACGCATCCGCAGTATTGACCATTTCCTGGATTTGTTCAGACATACCTGATACGATACGTTCATCTCCGTTTGTGGGTCCGATTAATTGTCCGTCCGCCAAAGGTTTTGGAATGATTCCCAAAACTTGACCGCCACCTTCCTGAACGGCTTTTGAAATACTTCCCATAAATCCAAGATTGCCACCGCTATATACTAGGTGCATATTTCTCTCTATTATGACTCGCCCCAATTCCTTTGCAGCCTCAATGAATTCTGGTTTATTACCAGAATTGGATCCACAAAAAACACAAATTCGCTGCTGTGAACTTGCTTCCATTTTCTCTATCTTATTTGGATGTATATTTGGATGTGTCGAAGAGAAGAATGATGAGCTTATTTTATAGAACCTGGAAAATTGGTGAATAATAGTAGCACTAGTACCTGCCAAATGACAATTATTAAATGAACATTAAAATAAATCGTGAAGAGTCAAAAAGTTTAGATCTTGTCGGCGAAAATAAAGATAATCACAAAAGAAAAGCAAATCCAAGCAATAATTAAGGCAACGAAATTGTGTACGCAATACGCCACTTGCTTAGTATAAATTCATGAGGGTGCGTCTCAAGAATCCATTCCTTACTCAGCCATCACTCATGAATTAGCTCTCATTTTTGCGATTGCCAAACACCTTTCCTTATGTCTTAAAAATGCTCCATTTGTGCCTTTCCAACTAAATTGCATGGGTTGCCTCCCTGCTAGCGCTAAATTTTTCGTCTTCAGCCAGACGTGACTGAAATCTATCTGTCAATGAGGTTTCAGCGTCGTTTTGGATGTCCGATTAAAGACAATCCCATAAGCGTTGCTTTTGAAGGGTCTCTTCCAACGGTAAGGTGTCAAAAAGAGTTTTATCCCATTTGGTGTTTGTGCCACCTTTTTAAACTTTGTCGCTCCAGCAGTTCCTGAAAAGAAAGAAATAAAATCAGGAGGTCTCGTATGGTGCTTTACTTGGAATGGAATTTCCATTCTGTCAAGCTTCTGGGTGATATCTCTGATCTGTACTCCCCAAAACAATGATGTTTCTCTTGAGTGCACTGGATCTTCAATAAGGTCAGACATTTGCTCCTCCATTTGCTCTGCTTCTTGCTCCACTTTTTCTTCATAGATATATTTTAGGATTTCTGCGTTCAGTTCTTCGTCTGTCATCTGTGATATGCATGCCTCATAAGTGTCAGCTTGAGGATGTAAAGATGTTTTTGACATTAGGTCTTCATCCTCTGATTCGACTGGACTGGATGGTTCAGGTAGATCTTCTTCAAACATCATTGTAAAACATGCTCCAAGATATTCAATTTGAGGATTGAAATTTTGATCTTCCGTTGTTGGCGCAGTTGGTACAAATAGATCAGCTTCATCCTCGTCAGAATCCGAATAATAAAAGTCAAATAGAGACTTTGCTGGTTTGGGCTCCTAAACTGATACCTCTGGTTGTTGATACTGCTCAGCCTCCTCCTCTTCTAAAGTTTCATTGTGATCTGATTGGTACTCGAAGGCTTCATCAGTGTCATCTGAAAATGGTTCTTGAGGTATGTAGCTCTGGTTTTCTGTTAATTGTCTCATTTGATCTGTCATATTCTGAATGGATGCTGATTGTCTCTGAATACTTTCAAGTTGATTATGGAATGTTTCGAGCATTGTATCCAACTCTTTGTCTCGTTTCTTGAACCAATATTTGAGCATGTCAACCAATTGTTCTTCCTCTGATGGTTCTGGTTGTTGGTAAAGATCAAAGGTAGATGGTGGATAAGATGGAAAATGTGGCTCTACGAAATGTGATGGCTCGTCATACCACGAAGGATTTTGATAGTTCTGCCACCCTGAATTGTAGTTGTACTCGCAATAATCGCTTGGGTGGTTACCATTATATATGTCACATCTCCACATTGCATTCTATTGAGCAAATGTAGTATTGCTTGGTTCTGGCATCCAGTGATAGTTATTGGGATGTACAACAGGCCTCAGAAAACCAAACTGTTGCTCCCAAAATTGGGGTGTATCATCTTGTAAGGCTCGTAATCTCTCAATCTCCCAGTAGTATTCCATTTTTCAACCACCTGAAATAAAAGAAAGAAATAAAAATTACAGATAAAAATAAAGAAAATTAGATACAAGTAAATTAGATAGCTTCAAAATTAATAACTCAAGAAATATAAGTCCCCGGCAACGGCGCCAAAAACTTGACCGGCGTAATCACACGCGTATAACACAAGCGCACGTATCGTTCAAGTAGTATAACAATATCGATCCCACAATGACTTATTCCTACTATTGTTATTAATTATTGATACTATTTTTTTACAGGTATCTAATTATAGGAAGAAGGGAATTGATTGCTTTTGGTTGGTTGAATGTGGATTTGCTAATTAAAATAAAAACAGACTCAAAAGAAAATACTAAGGAAAATAAAAGAAAAGACTCAAAGATCTAGGGTCGTGACTCCACATAATATTATTAAAAAGATGAATTGATTCTCTTCTTTATTTGTAATAAATTAATTTGCTAACCTAGAACAAGATAATATGCAAAAGCCTCTTCCGATGGTCAGACGCAAATCCAGTATAACCCAATTGAACCATATGTCTATGTCAACCAAATTACCTGGATTCATTAAGATCAAGTTCCAATTATGGCTACCCCCGCCCGACAGGTATATTCATATCCTGTAAGGAAATCTATTAAAGAGTTATTTATCCTCAAGGAAGATCGTGGGCTATTGAATCTAAGGCTGAAACCTAAAATTCCTATGTCTAGTTCATTTTAAGTTTACCACATCAATCTTATTGGTGATCAGACAACAAGAAGCATTAAGCTTAAGACTCAATAAATAAACCAAAGAATTACCCATAAAAAAAGAAAATCAATTATTAAGTGCGGATATTGTGTTTCATCACTTCCCTAGAATAAAAATAAAATGCTGGGGTTGGGGATCCACCTTTACTATTTATAATTTAGAAATCTCTCTTACTATAATATAGAATTTAACGGTGATATTACCAACCAGCCATATAGGCGGTATTCCTCATTAAGTAAGATTTAAATTAAGTCCAACCGGCCATAAAGGCGGTAATAGTATTTGAACATAAACTAGCCATATAAGCGGTAATTATCTATCACCTAAAGACCAGCCATATAGGCGGTGTCACATTATGCCAAATAAATAAAACCAGCCATTAATGCGGTAATTCCTTTTAGTGAATTATAAATTTTATATTATAATTAAGGGAGATTAATCTAAATTAAAATAATAAAACTTCACCTTTCCCCCAGCGGAAATTTAACTACTGAACATAAAAAGAAAGGAGGAGAATAAGAGAATTACTACTGAAAATTAAAATACATAAATTAAATAATGAAAATAAATACAAACAAGATGCAATCCTTAAATTCCTTACAAAAACCTAAGGAAAACATGAGAATTACAAATGAAATGACATGGTATTTATAGAAAAACCTAAAGGTTTCCACCAATTTCTCCACCGATTGCTCCACCAAACACTCCACCAAACATGCCACAAAACACTCCACCAAACACTCCACCAAATAAGGCACCAAACATGGCACAAAACACTCTTGCATGTTTGGTGGAAGTTTGACAATTTTTTTTTTATTTTTATTAATTTTATTTTATATTTTGAAAATGACTATAGTAATTACTCAAAATATACTGGATTGTTCATCAATGTCGACCTTCCAAAATATAGAATTCGAAAATATTTTGACTTTCAAAGTTGTAGATCTTCGAGTCTTCTTTAATTTGAAACTTGAATCAGCTCATTGGACATCGGATGAAAAATTTATGGCCAAAATACGAAACTTGCACAAAATTGGAAATTTTGACAGTACTTCGTGACGCGTATAGTAAATTTCCGTTTTTGCCATTTTTTTGCTCCGAATTACATCGTTTTAACCCCAAGTTGATTCCATTAAGTCCCAATATTATCTTTATCTGCAAAATAAATAAAAACACATCAAAACGTTCATAAAACTCAAGAAACTATACAAAATATTAGGTCAAATGAGTGGGAAATAGTGATATAATTACCACTCATCATGCCCCATTTCAACAAACACATCCATATGAAAAATGCTCGCATGTGTCATCAAACATATCAACATATTTCATATAATCGGATCCATTCTCAGATCAAAGTTTTTCCGGCCCAAAAACTAAGCTGAAGTCTGGAAAACATCATTAAAACTCTTTTACAAAACTTTTACATCTCGAGTACTGAAAGCATGTTATACTTGAAGATATACTTAACTTTGAAAATGAAACGACGGCTTATACTAAACTTTCATGTTGAATCTAGCTTATTAAAAACATAAAAACATATCAAACAAAATCAACCAAACGTAATGTCATCACCAAACAATCATCATATACATAACTGGAAAGCATAATTCTGGTGTGGAGTTTGACTGCATGAGTTACTAACTATACCCCTTAAAGATTTAACTATAGAAACATCACTTGTAATCTATTTCTAATCCTCAATACTGGGATACACATCACTGTGACATCGGGGTTGTCCAAGACACACACTAATGCTGGTACTGTTGGGGCAGTTGTGGAATCCCTAGGGTCGGATCGGTGCCCCGCGCAGCGAAAATAGGTCCAACCCGTAGATATCAAGTATGGGTGAAATTTTAAATAATTTAATGAAATACTATATTACATTACGAGTGTATAGGAAAAACCGAGACTGAATCGGAAACTAGAAACCTAAAAACGAGCAAAAACAAATTCAGCGCGCGCACTCACATTACGCGCGTGCTACAATGCACGCGCGCACTTTACGTGCACAGTGCGTGCAAGCCAATTTTTTTTTTTTAAAAATCAATTCCTTCGGCTCACTTTCCAGTGAGCTGAAGGAATTAGGGTCTTTTACCCTAATTTATTCCGGTCTTCCCTAAACACTTCAAAAACACCCAAAATTAATTTTTAACTTCAAAACCAACATCAACAATGTTATAGAGTAAAAATCAAGTTTTTCAAAATATAAAATATTTTTACAAAAACATAAATTTATTCTAAATACACATTTTCGTAAATTTTGAATCCAATATACAAACCAAATTAGAATCCCAATAAGAAATATCTCATGAATAATTCTAGGTCACCTAAAGTTGGTCAAGTAATTCTAGAATGGTAGCTATAGCTCTAAGCTTTAATCAAGAGTTCTAAACTCTAAATTATGTTTATGTCTAACATAAATATTTTGACCCAATTACAAGCATATTGTGTTTATACTTCCAAAGTATCCTAACACAATTTATTAGCCTTATTTCAACATTAAGCTATGTGATCATACATCTAATACATAATTCAAAACTTAAGAGAAGTTCAAACTTACCTAGCAAGCTTGATGCAAGATCCAATCTACTTCTTCTTTGTTGAAATGGTTGGAGAACCTCCAAGGTGTGCAAGCTTGACTTCAAGATCCAATCTTGATTTCCAATGCTAGAAAGCTTCACTTCAAGATCCAATCTTGATTTCTCCTGGTTGGAATGTTGTAGAGACCTCACATGCTTCTCTAAACACTTCTCTAACTTAGACTAATTTCTCTAAGAATTTGCTTGTATTTTTACTTGTTATTAAAACCTTCATATAGCAAAACTTAGGTAATTTTTAATTAATAAAAGTTGAAATCAACATTTAAGTGGGCTTAATCTAATTTTTCTAAATATGTATAATTAGGTGTGACTAATCTCCATTGTCTCCCAATTTAATTTAATCCAATTAAATCAAGCCAAGGATTAGGAAATGGATTAGTTAAATATTTATCACCTTGATTTAATCCAATTAAATCAAGCCAAAACCACCTATTATTACATACTTACAATTACCATAATATCCTCAAATGGTAGAGATAATTATGATTTTACAATTAAGCCATTGTGTAATTATTGAATTAATCCAAATAATCCAATTATGTCAAAGTAAATAATTAATGTTATCTAATAATGCTTGATTATCTTAGTTGATAATTATAATATCGAATACTATATTTTATCAAAATTAATCGACTACCCAAGTGCTCAATGAGTACACTTCATATTGGGACTCTCTAAGTTCAGACACGTTCGTCATATAAACCTAACTAATATGTACGTAATTTGGCCGCCTCCAAATTCGCGAAGAACACGAACGACCTTTCAGAACAATACAAGTCGAGGTCATCACATATGTTTAAAAATCCCTCCATCGTAGGCTATCCGAGTTATGTTTAGGAAATATAGAATATACCGCCAAGTTTCCGATGTACACATCTCATGTCGACATATCCATGATTCTTCATAACTGATGCGATTCACCCTATATGATCGACTTTGGCCAAAGATTTATGAATCTTGACTTTACTAACATGGATACCTAAACCCCTTATGGTACATATTCGGGCCGATGAATCCTATCTTACTTCACACTTGATTATTGAGTGCATCAGTCCATACCCAACGAATATCTAGAGGCCATACCATGAAAGTTTTCTGACATATATGACATCAAAGTGTGGAGGATGACACACAAAATCAATGTTATCCTATAGTCAAAAGATTACATATCGACTCGATGAGATTCCTATTGACGGTGGTGTGTACTTATAACTATTTGGAATCATCTATGAGTCATTCAATATTTGCTTCAACGAATACCCACATGTCTATACAAGTTTCCCAAACAAATGGTACATTGGGTTAAACCATTGGAACTCAAATTCCAATATAC
Source organism: Zanthoxylum bungeanum (assembly GCA_019454045.1). Classification (NCBI taxonomy): domain Eukaryota; kingdom Viridiplantae; phylum Streptophyta; class Magnoliopsida; order Sapindales; family Rutaceae; genus Zanthoxylum; species Zanthoxylum bungeanum. The sequence goes on along the minus strand of SKCR01021026.1, from coordinate 156,394 downwards.
GACATGTGCTAGTCTTCCAGGTTATATGAATTCGACCGTAACCAATGACTAGAAATATTTATTTTAAGAATAGTTTACACATAGTGTCAAGACTATTCTAAGGTCGATGTCATTTTTTAGCATATCTATACATCAATCTAATACGCGTAATGACTATACCATTAATAAGGTATGAAATGAAAATATAGTTATTTTATTAATAAATAATAAAATGTACAATTTATATTGACACTCCAAGCACCAACTCCATCAAACTCCCACTTGCTTAGTACCAATTTGGATGGTACCGCAGTCCCATCTCCTCCACATGTTTATCGAATAACTTAGGAGGTAAGGCTTTTGTAAGCGGGTCTGTGATGTTGTCTTGTCCTTGAACCTTCAAGACCACTATGTCTTTTTTTTTCAATAATCTCTATAATTACGCGGTATTTTCTTTCCACGTATTATCGAATACGCCCTCGGCTCCTTAGCCTGCGCGATGGCTCCGTTATTATCACATTATAATTGGATCAAATCCGTAATACTAGGCACAACGCCAAGTTCTATGATAAAATTTCTAATCCAAATAGCTTCTTTAGCAGCTTCTGAAGCCGCTATAAATTCCACCTCAGTGGTGGAATCAACTGTTGAGCCTTGCTTTGAACATCGCCAACTAAAAGCACCACCGTTAAGGGTAAATATGTATCATGATGTAGATTTTCTATCATCTGGATCTCCCTAGAAGTCGGAGTCTGTATAACCCTTAACTTGTAGCTCATTTTCTCCATATATCAGAAACTTATCCTTGATACATTTAAGATATTTTAGGATATATTTCACGGTTGTCCAATGATTATTACCTGGATCAGATTAATATCGGCTGGTCACACTGACGCTGAAACTGATGTCAGGTCTAGTACATAACATATCATACATTATGCTTCCAATGCAAGAAGCATATGGCAAGTTAGACATCCTAACTCTCTCTTCCTCAGTCTGAGGTGTCATTTTCTTCGAAAGATGTATGCCGTGTTGGAAAGGTACATTTTCTTTCTTGCAGTCGGTAAAACCGTACCTTTCTAAAATTTTATCTATGTACGTCGATTGTGACAACCCTATAAGCTTCCTAACTCTGTCCCGGTAGAGCCTTATACCTAGTATATAGGAAGCTTCACCCATATCTTTCATGGAGAAGTTCTTGCAAAGGTAGGCTTTTACACTTTGCATCATCCATATATCATTTCCTATGATAATGATGTCATCTACATACAAGACTAGGAAAACTATCCGCTCCCACTCACTTTCTTATAAAGACATGGTTCTTCCTCGTTCTTGATGAATCTAGATAATCTAATTATCTCATCAAAACAACGATTCCAGCTTCGGGATGCATGTTTAAGTCCATAAATAGACTTTTAGAGCTTACAAACCAATTTTGAAGTCTCACTGGATACGAAACCCTCTGGTTGTTCCATATAGATATCCTCTTCAAGGAATCCATTTAGGAAAGCGGTTTTCACATCCATCTGCCATATCTCAAAGTCGTGATATGCAACAATGGCTAAAAGTATCCTAATGGATTTTAGTATGGCTACTGGTGAAAAAGTTTCCTCATAATCAAAAAAACAAACTTTCTCAGTATAGAATAATATACGTAAATCACGTAAACAGTTCTTTCATGTCACATGATTTTCAATACATCAAATCTCTATTTTAAAATATCCTGAGCTATATTTCAACACTTAAGCTCTTATTCTCCGATATAGTCTCATTCCGAGACCCGATCTACAATATGAAATCCTTCCGTAAGAGTTTCCAAATTTCTGGATATTAGAGATAATTAGTCATAATTTCTCGAATCTTAATTGAAAAATAACAATAATTAGTAAAAAAATTTAATAAAACAAATCCTAAACGAATAAATAAATTAATGAGCTTAAATCCTTATTCAATTCGTTTAATAAACAAATCAAATTGAATTGACCCATTTATTAAACGAATCTATTTTTTCAAACTCGTATTCACTTTAAAGCGAATCGAACGAATAAACGATTCCTAATCAAAATTACCACCCCTAATTAAATATGCTCGGCTTAATACGATTTACTTCTGCTCTGGCCATTTAAATCACCTTTTTTTTGCTTTCAACTAATTTTCTAAAATGTTGAATAGTGAATAATGAATATTATTTATATATCAGTTTGGATTTTGGTTTTTGGTTTTTACACTACTGAAATGAAATCTATAAAACTTAATCGAACCAGTCTATTTATCGGTTCAATTTACTTTGTTAATTTTTTTACCCACCCCTACTTTTAATTACTCTTCTTTTAAACGGGGGCGTCTATAATACCCATAGGTATCACATACCCCGGGTATGTTGACCGTTGGATTCAATTTGAGTGAATCCAATGGTCAGGTTTAATAATTTTTTAAAAAAAAAAATTAAATAGTTAAAAAATATAAAATAACCGGTAAATAATTTTTTAACATGTCACAAATATATTTGTTTCTCAACACTCAACTCACTTCTCACTCTCTTCAAAACCATTTGACCTAGATTATTCTTTACCTCATCATTCCTTTTGCTCACAACACCCCTACTCACGCCGTTGCTGTTTCTCATCACGTCATTGGTCAGATTATTCATAGGAGCAGGCTGCAACATAATTGTCAACAATGTCTCATGATGCGCTTGTGATTTGGTCTTTTTCGGTGCCCAAAATATCGTCGTCGTATTCTGCCCCAAGGTCCTCACAAACCCCACTTCAGTTTATTCATTTCTTTGCTTTAAACTCATTTATTCTTCTTTTTTGGTTTATTATTGTTATTTATTATCAGAATTTTTATTTTACAGACTGCTCAGATTTTGACTACACTCCCGGGTCACAAGGCTTCTGTTAACTGTACCCAATGGCTTCCTAGTAGTATGTTTGCATTCAAAGGTACCATCTTTTTCTTCGTTTGTATTAAAAATCTTTGATTTAACTTAAAATTTTGGAGCTAATGTTTGAGTTAATATGTTCCAAATCAGCATTCTCTCATAATTGATGTAGAAGAATGGAATCACTAGCTTCTAAATATTAGCTTCAAGTAAACGGAAGTGTTTACCAAACACTTTAGTTATTTTAAAAATATTTGCTTTAGCATAAAATTTTGGAGCTAAAGTTTAATTTAATGAATATGTTAAAAATTAGCATTCCCTCACAGTTGTTGTAGAACAGAATCATTAGGTGCTAAATACTAGCTTCAAGTAAATGAGAGTGTTTACCAAACACTTTAGTTGTTATGCTTTCAAATTAAGTAAAGTACATATATTATAAACATGCCTTAATCTATTTCTTTATGGTAAATGATTCGTTTCCAGCTAAGCTGTTACAGTTCCATTATCCGCTATCTGGAGATACCGACGGTGTGATTATTTTGTGGGAATTATCTTTGGCTCAAAAAAGATACACTCTAATGTGTCATTGTACTTCATTCTATAGAATTTGTTGAACTGAAAGCTATGCGATTGCTTTTACTTTTCGTTTCCATTTTCTACTATATCAAATAGAGACTTTCACATGAAGAGATGCTAAGTATAATTAATTTATTTTTCTATTTTGACAATTTGTATGAGCAATATTCTGTAACTATTGTATTGTTGTTGGACAATTATGACCCATATCATCATTATTTGTAAAAGACATGGTGTTTTTGTTGGTGTTTGCTAAGGTCCAAAGATCATTAAACAAGCATGAAACAAGTGCGAATACAACGAGGGAGTTGCGGAATACTCACATCGATCGGTTGAGCGACGCTTCGATGAACAAAATTCTGGTTTTTGCCTTCTGTTCCTCAAGGCAGTGAGCTGCTGTGGCAGTCCACCATTTTCTGTTTTTGAGGTCCTTCGTCAAGCTCCAAGCTTCGTCAAAGGATTCCCGGCTCATGGGTGGACTTCCCTATCACCTTCGCATGTCTTCGTAGTGTGCCAGCACTCTTGATTTTGCCACAAAATCATGACCTTTTTGCTTCCCTATCTCACGGTTTTGCCCAGAAAACAAGTGAAGAAAATGGCGTCAGAGAGATGGAGAAGAGAGAAGAGAGAGTTGTGTGTTATGTTGTGATTTTGTGTATCAAATACACTTAAATGAATTTCAAATTCATTTACCACAAATTTGGCTTTACAAAAGTCAAACCATTAAACCCATAAATGCTTGCCAACCACACACATCACTTGCCATCAATCAGTGAATAGTGACAGGCGTCAATCACTCAAAGTGAAAGACATCCATCACTTGATTGACGAATGATGTGATGCTAGATGCGACTAGCGATTTGACACTTGATTTGACTTGCGTGCCGCACTCGAATTTGAAATACGAATGCGCTCGCAAACAATCCCGGGCTTGGTTTCGCTAATTCCAAATTAACGAATTTTTGTTGCGATGCAATGAAATGATTACGCCTAGCGAAGTCACTATTCACATCGCTAACGAATTAATTCTAAATTAATTCGTTCGCCCGAATTAAAATCTAATTTTAATTCCGCGTTGAAATCCAATTTCGTTTAATATATCGATTATATTAATTTATCGATTAATTCCAAATTAATCGTTCTCTCTCTTTAAATGATATTTTATCCCAGATAAAATATCTCCGCAATTAATCCCAGATTAATTTTCTCTCTTATCTAATTAATCCCAGATTAATAAAAGGTGCGAGTCATACGTCATCGGTGAATCTTTAGGAAGCGACCCATGAGATCCCCGGATATGTTGGCAGAAAATTCGGTCGTCGGACTATCCGAACACGTGAGTGTTGGAGTTTCTAGGTCCCACGGATCGAATACAAGACATGAAATAAGTGCGAATACGAATCGAGGAAGTTGCGGAATACTTACATCGATCGGTTGAGCGACGCGGAGGCAACAAAACTCCAAAAACGCACTGGTTTTGGTGTGAACTGCAGTGCAGATTTTCCTCACTGTTTTGACTTCGTTTTTGGTCCTTCGTCAAGCTCCAAGTTTCGTCGAACGGTTCGCGGCTCATGGGTGAGCTTCCCTATCACCTTCGCATATCTCGTTGTGTGCTAGCACTTGCGGTTTTTGCCACAAAAACCCAACTCCATGCTTCCCTATGCTCGGCATTTTGATGGAAAATCCAGTGAGCATTTTGCCCATTTTGGGCGTGAAGAGAGTGATGAGAGAAGAGAGAATTAGTTGTGTTTGGTTTGGCAAATTTGTGTATTAAATACACTCATTTGAATTTCACATGTATTTCATGTGAATTTGGCTTTAAAAAGTCAAACCATTTAAAGCTTCCAACCACCCACATCACTTCCATCAATTATGAATAGTGACTTGCGTCAATCACTCAAAGTGAAAGACATCAATCACTTGATTGACGAATGATGTGACGCTAGATGCTACTAGCGATTTGACGCTTGATTTGATTTGCCGCACTCGAATTCGAAATACGAATGCGCTCGCAAATAATCTCGGGCTCGGGTTCGCTAATTCTAAATTAACGAACTTTCCGTTGCGTCGCAATTAAATCTAATTTAATTAAATAATCATGCCAAGCATAATTATTATTCACTTCGCTAACGAATTAATTCTAAACTAATTCGTTCGCCCGAATTAAAATCTAATTTTAATTCTGCGTCGAAATCTAATTTCGTTTAATATATCCAATATATTAATTGTTCGATTAATTCCAAATTAATCGTTATCTCTCTTTAATTGATATTTTATCCCAGATAAAATATCTCCGCAATTAATCCCAAATTAATTTTCTCTCTCTTCTAATTAATCCCAGATTAATTTAGAGTGCGAGTTATACGTCATCGGTGAATCTTTGGGAAGCGACCCATGAGATCCCCGGATATGTTGGCAGTCAAATCGGTCATCGGACTATCCGAACATGTAAGTACCAAGTACTACCTTTTACCGATTTACTAGACAAGGTTGGCCTCTAGCAAAGCGCCATGCCTACCTAATTCTCCGGAAATATCCTTACAGGAATAAGGATCTATATCAAGCGTAGTATACCGTAGTATCGTGTATATCAGCCCAGTATCGGATAGTCACGTGCTAGGGCTGGGGATGGATAAGTGTCTGCCCCGTCCGAAGCACATGTCGGATGTCTGGTAACTAGTCTCTATAATCGGATATACATGACCTTGTCATAATATCCCGATGGCCGGCCAGCACTTAAGAGCACTAATACCGTATCCTGCGTGACATCATCTCCACTATGACTGGAGTGATACTTCCGTCTTGACATCACACCCAATACACTACGACTCTCTGATAAACCCAGAAGTGGTGTACGCAGAACCGGTTAAAGCCATGTACCACCAAGACCAAAGTCTACCGATTATCGTAAGTATTAGCGATGCAAGTCTCAGGTTAAGACCATACACACCTACCTTGATTTCGGCCTCCCATAGACACATAGTCATAATACCAATGGGATTCCGAGGGGTCTATCCAGAGCGAAGCTGTTTCCCGTACCATCGGTGAAACACGACCTCCTATCGCACTTGCATAAGTATCCAATATTTATATATATGAGAACTATGTCGTTGTGCCCTCACAACGCACACAAGTGCAATACTAGCCTATTCCGCATTATCGATGTCCAGTCTCTAATACTCCGGCTAGGGATATTTAATGATTAATCCTTCGGGGACTGATATGTCTCATATCATTCTCAGTCCAGGAACTAATCATAGGGACCTCTCTTCATTTATATATCTATTGTGATCTAATCACAAATGATGAGAGTGCAATTTCCTTATCACATAGTTAATTTGTACAACAACACCGTGATCTGTACAAATAGTGACGCTATGGGTCATAATTGTCCAACAATCTCCCACTTGGCCTATAGCCAGTCACTCGAGTGTCTAACACCCGAACTATGTATGGTTTGGCTCAATTGCTGAGTAAGGACTTTCGTCAGCGGATTTTCATGATTATCATCTGATGCGATTTATTCGATCATCACATCGCCACGATGTATGATCCGAACGAATCAGATGAATATCGAATTATCTGGATCGTTGATGAGACCATAATTCTTTAGTCTGTGCTCAAGCCTAGCTCAGCGGCTAATAGAATTACATCTAATCTAATTAGATTTATATATCGACCCAGAAGGTTTCTATTGCTGCCTCAGCTGCTGCAATAATCCGCATTTTTGTTTATTCGGTAACATTATCTTGCATGGAAGATTCCAGCTCACTGTACCGTTATTCAAACTGTATAGTACCGTTTGCGACTTGTAGTCGTCTTTATCGGTTAGGAAACTTGCAGTAGTGATCCCAGTCACTTCAAGTTCTCCTTCTCCAGAATCCAGTGACTATCACTTGGATTGACCTGTTTGTGACTATATATGCTCAAAGCATATTAGACACTAGGTCGCGTACATTTTTCAATGTACGGTTTCTCGGAGAGTTTTCTCGAAAGCCAAGCTTTCGACGATTATTATTGGGACTTTCATTTCCAAGAAATGACATATTTATCATTATCTATTTAGGACAGTCATTGTCAGTGCGCTCCCACTAACCTCCTTATATACACAAGAATCTTTTCGTTTTGAATTAAATCATAACCATTATGATTACATCAAAACGATAATTCCAAGAACCTATGCTTGCTTCAATCCAAACATGGATCGAATAACCCGCAAACCTTGTTTGCTAGTTAATGTACGACAAAATCGACAGGATGTTTTAAACATCCTCCGACTGGTTTCCTTTTCAGGAAAGTGATTTTCCCGTTCTGCTGCCATATTTCATAAATGAAACATGCAGCTTAAGCAAGCATTATCCAAATGGATTTTCCATGGCAACAGGTAAAAGGTTGAATCGTAATCAACACAATGTTGATAATGATACCTTTTCGCTAAAAGCCTAGCTTTATGCGTTGATATGTTGCCATCCATGTGCGTCTTCCTTGAAGACTTATAAAGTACCAATAGGCACAATGCCTTGCGGTACATCAACTAGTATCCAAACTTGTTGATATACATGGAATCCATTTCGGACTCATGATACTTTGTCATAATAGGGAGTCGATACCTGTATCACTTCCTCATACGTAGTCAGTTGGTATACCTCAAAAGATACACATCTTTATAAGGTGAGATCAGAAACCCATACCCCAGGTTTGTTTTCTGACTCTCTCCGACTTACGCGGTTCTTGTGTATTGATGAGTGATATTTATATCACTATTTCCCACTCATTTGACCTAATGTTTTGTATTATTTCTCGAGTTTTATGAACGTTTTGATGTGTTTTGTTGTTATTTTACAGATAAATAAAGTTTGGACAGCACTGGAGGCAATTTGGGGCAAATCCGGACAAAAATGCGTCAACAGGAAAAATTCCATCTTCTGCGCGTCGCGACGCTGGAGCCTTGCGCGCCGCGACGTCCAGCCTGCGCCAAAGCTGCTAAAATGCGCCGGGGTCAACGGGTCAGAATCTGAAAAGTTGACTTTGCTAACGTACGCCGTGCCACGTGTCACCATCACAGAAGACTCGCTAACGTGCGCCGGATGCCACGTGTCACCCATCCAACGATGCCGACAGTTGCCGACAGTGACGTCAGCATGACATCATCAATGACGTCATGAACAGTGCCACATCATCAGTCTGACGTAAGCAATGACGTCATGAACAGTGCCACGTCATCGGATAAGATTTGAGCCGTCGAACCAGCAAGTGACACGTGTCACTGTAGCTGGCGTCGCGACGCGGAACCCTTTGGCGTCGCGACTCCAAGACCCCATCTGCGCCTATAAATTCAGTTTGAGATTTCAGAATTCAGTATCCCATCCTCTCTCTTCAATTCCTTCTAAAGAGAGAGTTTCTCTCTCTAAAAGTCTTTAGTTTTTACTTTTTACTTTTGTAAATAAATTTTAATTACTTTTTGTAATAATAGTAATTTAATTTTTACTTTTACTTTCTTTTACAGTTTTTACTTTTTACTATTTACTTTTTACAGTTTTTACTATTTACCGTGATGCGGTAATTTCTTTATGTTCGGGTGAAATGTAATTTCTTTTACTATTACTATTTAGATTAATCTCCCTTAAAATAATATATTTACTATTTAAATTGGACTTAATCAGGATACCGCCAGATTGGTCGGTGGGTAATAAAATATATATTCCGCCTTTATGGCTGGTTATTTTGGTTCCGCCTTTATGGCTGGTTATTTTGGTTCCGCCTTTATGGCTGGTTATTTTGGTTCCGCCTTTATGGCTGGTTGATATTAATCACAAGTTTTTATATTATTTTAATGGGAGATATCTAAATAAGTAGTAGTAGAAATAATTCCTTTTACCTTAACATTTTATTTTATTTTACTTTTCAGTATTTTTATTTTATGTCTTTTATTTTTATGTTTTTATTAATCCTAGTTATGTGTTAATTAATTAGGGGTTGTGATGACTTTTATTATCACTAGTTTATAAGGGATTATTTTATAGTTTGGGTAATTAATAAGTTTACTTATTAAGTCTTAAGCTTAATGCTTCTTGTTGTCTGATCACCAATAAGATTGAAAATGGTAAATCTAAAATGAACTAGACATAGGGATTTTAGGTTTCAGCCTTAGACTTAATAGCCCACGATCTTCCTTGAGGATAGATAACCCTTTAATAGATTTCCTTACAGGATAGGAATATACCTGTTGGGCGGGGGTAGCCATAATTGGAACTTAGACTTAATGAATCCAGGTAATGTGGTTGACATAGGAATATGGTTCAATTGGGTTATACTGGGTATTTTTAATTGACCATCGGAAGAGGCTTTTACATAATTTAGTATTCCAGGTTAGTAAACTGATTTATTACACAAACATAAAATAATCACTTCATCTTTTAAATGATATTAAAAGAAATCACAACCTTAGATATTTGTGTCTATTATTTTCCTTAGTATTTTCTTTTATCTTTTTATTTATTTAGCAAATCTTCAATCAACCAAATCAATCAAGCAATCAATTCTATTCTCCCTTTAATTAGATATTTGTAAATAAATATATTCAATAATTAATAACAATAGTAGGAATTAAGTCCTCGTGGGATCGATATTTTTATACTACTTGAACGATACGTGCGCTTGCGTTATACGTGTGTGTTTACGCCGGTCATTTTTTCAAAGATTAATGGTATAGTTACATCATTGATGAACTATTTGTGTTCCATTAGGAATTGATGCCAGGAATAGTATTACTCCGATTTTCATCGAGTTTTACTATCCTCCCACTTACCACTGCATATCGGTATTCCTCTTAGGAAAACCACATGGCGAGCAACAATCTAATTGTTCTCTTGTGAGATGTTTAAGTACAATACTTATGGTATCCCTAGGATAACCTACTATTGGCACTTATCCAATTCGGGTTCTAGTTTGGTATCATCCAAACATATGCCTAGCATACCCAAATTATCGGGAATGTGAAACCAGGTTTCTTTCCCGTTCAAATCTAATATGATATCTGTCAAACAGATATTATGGAACCTTATTCTAAATAAGTTCTACACTGTTAATGCTTATCCGTTGAAGGAAATGGTATCTCAGAGCGACTCATGATTAACCTTATCATGTCCAACACAATTCGGTTACTCAGTTCGGACACACCGTCACTTTGACGTTTTCCGGGAGGAGTCCTCATTTGAAAGAATACTATACTCTTTCAAGTATTTTAGAAACTTATTGCTTAAGTAATTTCCATTACGGTCTTACCGTGACGGTACAATACTGTAGCCGATCTGTTTGTCTATTTCGTGTCGAAACTGTAAAGTTTCCGATTTGTGTTCTTCAAAAGAAACACATAACCATAACGAGATGCCACATCCGTATAGGTCACGAAATATTCATATCCACATCTAGCCTAGCTAAACATGGGCCCACTTGCTTCACTATGAATTAGGGCTAACAGATCGGTGGCATTTGCACTTTTACCAAGTAAATAGTGTTCCAGGCACTTTGCCCAATAAACTAGATTCGTAGACTTTATTTGAATAGACAAATCAGTCCTAGTACCCACTCTTCAAAAGTGTGGATATACGAGTCTTGTTTAAGGTGTCCCAGACAACATTGCCACTATTAGTTTCTTCTAATCAAATCAGTTTGAGCTATTTGATTATCATGTTATATATTTGAGATTATATTCAAAATATAAATTCTGTTATTCACATCTAATGTGTTTTATCTCAATATCATCTTTATTAATGAAACACTTTAGTGTTCTAAAATATAAAGGTTCACCCGCAATGGGTTAAACACTGATATAGAGATAATGTATCTAGTCAAACTAGTTACTTATAACAGTTTCCTAATTTAGGTACACACCCGAGGGTTGTTCCTAAACTTAGTTATCTACGGATAAAGCAGCGACTTTCGTCCCGTTCCAATTCGCAGATAAAATCTCAATTGAAGTCAGTATCCTGTTCAAAACAGATTCTAAACATCAATACATATATTTTATGTATCACACTAAGTATTTAAAATCTAATTTCAATACTAGTAATGAATACATATATGACAAACATATTTAAAGTCGGAGCCTTGCACCGTCTTTAATTCCTTCATGTCTGCTTTGTCCAAATGCAGTCACGCTTCCGCGATCCCGTTTGCCACATTAGACAGACATTTTGGATATGTCCTTTATCTTCCCAGAAGAATATAAAGATTTAGCCTTTGCCCTATTTCAACACTCCAGAAGCCTTTGGCCAAGCCTCGGGTTTCTAGAATATTAAAGTAAGGTGCCCTTGCGCTACTTGCCTAATTGCAAAGTTTGACTTTGTCTCCTTGAGAATAGTCATTAACCCTCCAAGAGTTATTAATTGCAATTTAGTATTTCAAAGATCTAAAATAGATCCATGAATATCCTTCAATTTCATTATCATACTTTAAGGATCTAATCCTTAGTTCTGATTCAGAAAATAAGGAGTATACTGCGACAAGCTTAATGGATTAAGCACTAAAGTTATCATCACATAATCTTCCAAAGATTATGCTCTACTGTTTGCTTAACTCCGAGCTTAGGCCTAGTATATTATTTTATCAAATAAAATAACTCATTTAATTTCCAGGACCATGTTGAAATTTATTCCCAATTTAAAATTTAAAACATTTATTACATCTTCCCTAGGATTATGAATTAAACGTCAATCTTTCAATTATATCTTGATTTTAATAGTCCAACTATTTAATCAACTATTTAGGTACCTTTTTATTATAATGATTATTATAGTCCAACTATTTAATCAACTATAATTAATAAATTAAATTCAATTATTTTGATTTCTATAATCCAATTATAAAATCAACCATAATTAAATTGTTTGAATATAATAGTCCAACTATTTATAAAAAAAACAATTTAAATATTAGTCCAACTAACATTTAATTGACGGAATTTATGACGTGATATTCGATTGAGCGCATATGGCGAGTAATTGAACGAATATTGCAAATTCAATTATTGCCTCCTAATATTTTTCGTCGAGCCTCTAACCCTCTGTCGAGTACTCGGGAAACCGTGTTTCCTAGTGGGCTAGGATCCCGTTAAATATCACACAATCTTGACTTTGGCCAACAAATTGTATGATAATTAACTAGGTAGATCTCTAAGATCAATTGGATCTCATCCAACTCCTAGATCCAGTAGGTGGACATCCAAGTCCCAAACATATATCTTATATATGCCTATACATCGAATGTATACCCTAACCTTTTTCCTCTGAATCAACTAGGCCTTGGCTTTGGCACAACAAACCTAGTGATCCCAGTCAAGCGCGGACCCATTGACATGGAAGCTTCGTAATCAATGTCAATGGACAAGAAGTGGTCTTGACTTTGGCCAACAAACCACAACTTGGACACGACACCGATATGGAACAAAGCCTCGTGATTAAAACACATCTTCGACGGACAAGGGCTTGACTTTGGCCAAAAACCCCTGCCAATCTGGATCTTGAGCAAGAATCACTCAATGGAAGGAAAATAAACGCTTGATATTTAACGAGGGTTTTTCGCGTGCAAATTGGCTACCAATTAAATTATCTTTGTTAAGGTCTCATCATCATACACCCTTAAACATGCATTCTAAATACATAATAAAGCGAGTATGAAAATAAATAATAATGATATGCGGATGGATACTTTACACATTGATCCTAGATCAAATCTCTCCCTTTTCTCACTCAAGCTAGCACTTGTATTACTTCTACCCGTTACACTACACTTCTAAAGAAACCTCATTTACATTGAGGGGAATAGGTGAGAAGAGAATACAAAGAATAGGAGGTGATAATGCTGGACACGCAGGTCCAATTAATAAATCAAATTTATTACAACAATTTCTAAAATTGCCCCACCCATCTAATATCCATCTGATATTCATTATTCATGCATCACAACCATGTATTCACACAAGCATGTTATCAATCAATCTAATCAAATTAATTAATCTGATAATTAGTGACCATCCAATGTTCAAACAACGATTTGATTTTGTGCGAGTCAAGCTCGTCTTTGCGAATAAGTACTCAAAGTACGAATTCTCGAATTAAATTAAACTACATCTTTAAATCCAATTTAACATGCATTTAATTCTAATTCACTATTTAATTCCAAATTAAATATCACACACTTTATTTAACGAACCTTAACGACTTAAATTCCAAATTTAATCTCTACAGGTCTCAAAGCCCGATTAACGTCCAACGTTAATTTAATTAAAGTCCAATGGACTTTTAATTAATTTCTTAAGGCGTGGAATTTTGGTCAAATCGGATCAAACCGATAACCAAAGTCCAATCCGGGAATTACCCCATAAGCCTTTAAATTAATTTTGGCCCATTAGGCCCAATTAAATTACAAAGGTCCATTAAGTCGCATTTGGGCTTTATGGAAGCGGTTTTGGGCCCAATTGGATCCAATCCAATTGCCTTAACCCAACTTTGTACAACAAAGCCCATTAAGCCCAATAACAACCATTAAGCCCAAATTCACAAAATAGGCCCAAATTTAATTAAACATAAAATTCCAAATTTCATACTTTAATTAACTAAAGTGCATTAACACAATTAATTACCCAAATCATTTATTTCCAAAACAAAAATTAGGCTAATTAATCATGCAATCTTCATCAATTAGTGTCCAACACAAATTGATCAAAATCAAACCCATACATGCTTATAGACTCTCGGCCAAGGGGAATTATTATGCCAAATTCAAATCCAATCCAATTGAATCAAATTCAACATTAAATCAATATCCCCAAATCATTTCTAATACATCCAATGAATCAAAAAAAAAATTCCAAGAGCTCACACTTAGGGCACCATTCGGCCAACATAAAATTTGGGGCAAATTTGTTCCAAATCAAATTTATTCAAATTGATCTAATCAATCATCAATAAAACATGTTATAAACACACTAAATCATCCAATTTCATTAAACATGCTCAAACACATTTTTACCCAAATTTTATCCCTAAGTTGTATTTCATGCATTTACTCGCTCTGATACCATTGTTGGAGTTTCTAGGTCCCACGGATCGAATACAAGACATGAAATAAGTGCGAATACGAATCGAGGAAGTTGCGGAATACTTACATCGATCGGTTGAGCGACGCGGAGGCAACAAAACTCCAAAAACGCACTGGTTTTGGTGTGAACTGCAGTGCAGATTTTCCTCACTGTTTTGACTTCGTTTTTGGTCCTTCGTCAAGCTCCAAGCTAACGTTTCGTCGAAGGTTCCCGGCTCATGGGTGAGCTTCCCTATCACCTTCGCATATCTCGTAGTGTGCTAGCACTTGCGGTTTTTGCCACAAAAACCCAACTCCATGCTTCCCTATGCTCGGCATTTTGATGGAAAATGCAGTGAGCATTTTGCCCATTTTGGGCGTGAAGAGAGTGATGAGAGAAGAGAGAATTAGTTGTGTTTGGTTTGGCAAATTTGTGTATTAAATACACTCATTTGAATTTCACATGTATTCATGTGAATTTGGCTTTAAAAGTCAAACCATTTAAAGCTTCCAACCACCCACATCACTTCCATCAATCATGAATAGTGACTTGCGTCAATCACTCAAAGTGAAAGACATCAATCACTTGATTGACGAATGATGTGACGCTAGATGCTACTAGCGATTTGACGCTTGATTTGATTTGCCGCACTTGAATTCGAAATACGAATGCGCTCGCAAATAATCTCGGGCTCGGGTTCGCTAATTCTAAATTAACGAACTTTCCGTTGCGTCGCAATTAAATCTAATTTAATTAAATAATCATGCAAAGCATAATTATTATTCACTTCGCTAACGAATTAATTCTAAATTAATTCGTTCGCCCGAATTAAAATCTAATTTTAATTCCGCGTCGAAATCTAATTTCGTTAATATATCCAATATATTAATTGTTCGATTAATTCCAAATTAATCGTTATTCTCTCTTTAATTGATATTTTATCCCAGATAAAATATCTCCGCAATTAATCCCAGATTAATTTTCTCTCTCTTCTAATTAATCCCAGATTAATTTAGAGTGCGAGTTATACGTCATCGGTGAATCTTTGGGAAGCGACCCATGAGATCCCCGGATATGTTGGCAGTCAAATCGGTCATCGGACTATCCGAACACGTAAGTACCAAGTACTACGTTTTACCGATTTACTAGACAAGGTTGGCCTCTAGCAAAGCGCCATGCCTACCCAATTCTCCGGAAATTCTTACAGGAATAGGATCTATATCAAGCGTAGTATACCGTAGTATCGTGTATATCAGCCCAGTATTGGATAGTCACGTGCTAGGGCTGGGGCTGGATAAGTGTCTGCCCCGTCCGAAGCACATGTCGGATGTCTGGTAACTAGTCTCTATAATCGGATATACATGACCTTGTCATAATATCCCGATGGCCGGCCAGCACTTAAGAGCACTAATACCGTATCCTGCGTGACATCATCTCCACTATGACTGGAGTGATACTTCCGTCTTGACATCACACCCAATACACTACGACTCTCTGATAAACCCAGAAGTGGTGTACGCAGAACCGGTTAAAGCCCTGTACCACCAAGACCAAAGTCTACCGATTATCGTAAGTATTAGCGATGCAAGTCTCAGGTTAAGACCATACACACCTACCTTGATTTCGGCCTCCCATAGACACATAGTCATAATACCAATGGGATTCCGAGGGGTCTATCCAGAGCGAAGCTGTTTCCGTACCATCGGTGAAACACGACCTCCTATCGCACTTGCATAAGTATCCAATACTTATATATGAGAACTATGCGTTGTGCCCTCACAACGTACACAAGTGCAATACTAGCCTATTCCGCATTATCGATGTCCAGTCTCGATAATACTCCGGCTAGGGATATTTAATGATTAATCCTTCGGGGACTGATACTGTCTCATATCATTCTCAGTCCAGGAACTAATCATATGGCCTCTCTTCATTTATATATCTATGGTGATCTAATCACAAATGATGAGAGTGCAATTTCCTTGTCACATAGTTAATTTGTACAAAACACCGTGATCTGTACAAATAGTGACGCTATGGGTCATAATTGTCCAACAGTGAGTACCTAGTACTATGTTTTTACGATTTACAAGACAAGGTGGCTTCTAGCAAAGCGTCATGCCTACCCAATTCTCCAGAAATATCCTTACAAGAATAAAGGATCTATATCAGGTGTAGTATACGTAGTATTGCTATGTCGATCCAGTATCGGATGATCACGTGCTAGGCCTGGGGCTGGAATGTGTCTGCCCCGTACGAAGCACATGTCAGATGTCTGGTAACTAGTCTCTATAATCAGATAAACATGACCTTGTCATTTTATCCCGATGACTACAGTACTTAAGAGTACTAGTACCGTATCCTACGTGACCATCATCTCCATATGACTGGAGTGATACTTCCGTGTGACATCACACCCAACACACACTACGATTCTCAATATACCCAGCATAGGCGTACACAGAACCTGTAAAGCCCTGGACGACTGCAACCAAAGTATATTGATTGTCGCAAGTATTAGCGGTGTAAGTCTCAGGTTAAGACCAAATACACCTACCCTGATTTCGGACTTCCATAGACACATAGTCATACTACCAATGGAATTCCGAGGGGTCTATCCAGAGCGAAGCTGTTTCCCGTACCATCGGTTAAACAAAACCTCTTATTACACTTGTATGAGTATCATATACCCAAATATATGAGAACTATGTCGTTGTGCCCTCACAACGCGCACAAGTGTAATACTAGTCTTTTACGCATTATCGATGTCCAATCTCGACAATGCTCTGACTAGGGATATTTAATGATTTATCCTTTGTGGATTGATACTGTCTCATATCATTCTCAATCTAGGAAAAAATCATATGGACCTCTATCATTTATACATCTATGTGATCTAATCACAAATGATAAGAGTGCAATCTCCTTTGTCACATAGTTAATTTGTACAACAACACCATGATCTGTACAAATAGTGACGCTATGGGTCATAATTTTCCAACAATCTCCCACTTGGCCTATAGCCAGTCACTCGAGTGTCTAATACCCGAACTATGTACGGTTGGCTCAAATTGCTGAGAAAAGGCTTTAGTCATCGGATTTGCATGATTATCATCTGATACGATTTATTCGATCATCACATCGCCACGATGTATGATCCGAATGAATCAGATGAATATCAAAGTATGTATCTGGATCGTTGATGAGACCATTAATTCTTTAGCCTGTGCTGAAGCCTAGCTCAGCTGCTAAAAGAACTATATCTAATCTAATTAGATTTGTTATCGGCCCAAATGGCTTCTATTGCCGCCTCAGCTGCAGCAATAACCCGCATTTGTTGTTTATACGGTAACAGTATCTTGCTTGGAAGATTTCCAGCTCACTGTTCCGTTATTCAAACTGTATAGTACCGTATGCGACTTATAGTTGTTTAATCGGTTTAGGAAACTTGCTACAGTGATCCCAGTCACTTCAAGTTATCATTATCCATAGTTAAAGACAGCATCCTTAGTTCTCTAAGATACTAACAGATGTTCTTAACTTCAATCCAGTGACTATCACATGGCTTGGCCTGTTTGTGAATCCATATGCTCAAAGAGTATGACACCAGGTCGCGTACATTTTTCAATGTACGATTTCTCGGAGAGTCTTCTCGAAAGCCAAGCTTTCACCGATTGTTTTTATGGGAATATCATTTCCAAGAAATGACATATTATCATTATTTATAGGACAGCCACTGTCAGTGCCCTCCCACTAACCCTCTTATATACACAAGAATCATTTACGTTTTGAATTAAATCATAGCTATTTTTATTACATCAAAACGATAATTCCAAGAACCTAATGCTTGCTTCAATCCAAACATGGATCGAATAACCTACAAACCTTGTTTGCTAGTTTTGGTACGACAAAACCGACATGATGTTATAAACATCCTCCGAAAGGTTTCCTTTTCAGGAAAGCGATTTTCCGGTAAAGCTGTCATATTTCATAAATGAAACATGCAGCATCTGTAAGCATTATCCAAATGGATTTACCGTGGCAATAGTTAAAAGGTTGAATCGTAATCAGTATAATGTTGATAACGATACCTTTCCGCTAAAAGCCTAGCTTTATACGTTGGTATGTTGCCTTCCATGTATGTCTTCCTCGAAGACTTATACAGTACCAACAGGCACAATGCCTTGCGGTACATCAACTAGTATCCAAACTTGTTGATTTACATGGAATCCATTTCGGATTCATGACACTTTGTCATAATTAGGGAGTCGATACCTTATATCACTTTCTCATACGTAGTCAGTTGGTAAACCTCAATA
This sequence comes from Zanthoxylum bungeanum, assembly GCA_019454045.1. Taxonomy (NCBI): domain Eukaryota; kingdom Viridiplantae; phylum Streptophyta; class Magnoliopsida; order Sapindales; family Rutaceae; genus Zanthoxylum; species Zanthoxylum bungeanum. Next base: position 137,556 of record SKCR01021026.1, on the reverse strand, counting down.
AGATTGACATCTTTATGAGGTGAGATCAGAAACTCATATCCCAGGTTGTTTTCTGACTCTCTCCGACTTACGCGGTTCTGGTGTATTCGAAGATTAATGGCAATAGTTTCATCTTTGATGAACTATTTTGTGTTCCATGAAGATTCGGTGCCTTGAACAGTATTACTCCGATTTTCATCGAGTTTTACTATCCTCATACTTACCACTACATATCGGTATTCCTTTTAGGAAAACCGCATGGTGAGCAACAATCTAATTGTTCTCTCATGAGTTGTATAAGTACTATACTTATGTATCCCTAGGATAACCTACAATTGGCACTTATCCAATTTGGGTTTTAGTTTGGTATCATCCAAACATATGCCCAGCATACACCAAATTATCAGGAATGAGAAACTTGGTTTATTTCCTATTCATATCTAATATGAAATCTGTCAAACACATTTTTATGGAACCTAATTCTAAATAAGTTCTGCACTGTTTATGTGTATCCGTTGAAGGAAATGGTAGCTCAGAGCTACTCATTATTAACCTTATCATGTCCAACAAAATTTGGTTACTCTGTTCGGACACACCGTCAAACTGACGTGTTCGAGAGGAGTCCTCATTGAAAGAATACTATACTCTTTCAAGTATACGAGAAACTTATTGCTTAAGTATTTTCCATTACGGTCTTACCGTGACGGTATAATACTTTAGGCCGATCTGTATGTCTATTTCGTGTCGAAACTGTAAAAGTTTCTGATTTGTGTTTCTTCAAAAGAAACACATAACCATAACGCGATGCCACATCCGTAAAGGTAACGAAATATTCATATCCACTTCTAGCCTAGCTAGACATGGGCCCACTAGCTTCACTATGAATTAGGGCTAACAGATCGGTGGCATTTGCACTTTTACCAAATAAATAGTGTTTTAGGCACATTGCCCAATAAACTAGATTCGTAGACTTTATTTGATTGGAATCAAAATAGTCCGAGTACCCACTCTTCAAAATTTCGGATATACGAGTCTTGTTTGATTGTGTCCCAGACAACAATGCCACAATTAAGTTTCATCTGATCAAATCAGTTTGAGCTATTTGTTTGTCATGTTATATGTTTGAGATTTATTTATATTCAAAATATAAATTCTGTTATTCATATCTAATGTGTTTATCTCAATATCATCTTTATATAATAAAACACTTTAGTGTTCTAGAATATAAAGGTTCACCCGCAGCGGGTTAAACACTGATATAGAGATAATGTTTCTAGTCAAACTAGTTACATTATAACAGTTTCCAAATTTAGGTACACACCCGAGGGTAGTTCCTAAAATTAGGTATATGTGGTTAAAACAGCGACTTTCGTCCCGTTTCCAATTCGCAGATAAATCTTAATCTGAAGTCAGTATCCTGCTCATAGCAGATTCTGAACATCAGTATATATTTATGTATCACACTAAGTATCTAAAATCCAATTTTAATACTAGTAGTGAACATATTTATGACAAACATATTTGAAGTCAAAGCCTTGCTCGTCTTTAATTCCTTCATGTCTGCTTTGTCCAAATGGCAGTCACGCTTCCGCGATCCCGTTTACCACATTAAGCAGACATTTTGGGATTTGTCATTTATCTTCCTAGAAGATTATAATGATTTTGCCTTTGCCCTTTTGACATTCCAGTAGCCTTTGGCCAAGCCTCCGGTTTCTAGAATATCAAAGTAAGGTGCGCCTTACGCTACTTGCTTTATTGCAAATTTTGACTTTGTCTCCTTGAGAATAGTCATTAACTCTCCAAGAGTTTCGTATTGCAATTTAGTACTTCTAAGATCTAAGAATAGATCTTTGAAGATCCTTCAATTTCAGTATCATACTTTAAGGATCTAATCCTTAGTTCTGATTCAGAAATTAAGGAGTCTACTGCGACAAGCTTAATGGATTAAGCACTAAAGTTATCATTACAAAAATCTTCCAAAGATTATGCTCTACTATTTGCTTAACTCCGAGCGTAGGCATAATATGTTATTTTATCAAATAAAGTAACTTATTATTTTCCAGGACCATCATGAAACTTATTCCCATTTGAAAATTAAACCATTTAAATACATTTTCCCTAGGATTATGTTTTAAATGTCAATCTTTCAATTATATCTTGATTTTAATAGTCCAACTATTTAATCAACGATTTAGGTACTATTTATTATAATGATTAAAATAGTCCAACTATTTAATCAACTATAATTTAATAGATTAAAATCAATTATATTGATTACTATAATCCAATTATAAAATCAACTATAAATGAATAGTTTGAATACAGTCCAACTGTTTTAAAACAACGATTTAAATATTAGTCCAACTAACATTTAATTTATTTGGTGAATGATATTTGTTTTGAGCGCGTATGGCAAGTAATTAAACGAATATTGCAAATTCAATTCTTGCCTCCCACTTTTTTCAGAGAGCCTCTAACCCTCTGTCGAGTACTCGGGAAACCGTGTTTCCTAGCAGGCTGGGATCCTGTTAAATATCACACAATCTTGACTTTGGCCAACAAATTGTATGATAATTAACTAGGTAGATCTCTAAGATCGATTGGATCCAATCCAATTCCTAGATCCAGTAGGGGGACATCCAAGTCCGAAACATATATCTTATATATGCCAATACATCCAATATATTACCTAACCTTTTTCCTCTGAATCAACTAAGCCTTGGCTTTGGCAGAACAAACTTAGTGATCCCAGTTAAGCGCGACCTATTGACCATGGAAAGCTTCGTAATCAATGTCGATGGACAAGAAGTGGTCTTGACTTTGGCCAACAAACCATAACTTGGACAAGACACCAATATGGAACAAAGCCTTCGTGATTCAAACACATCCTCGACGGACAAAGGCCTTGACTTTGGCCAACTAGCCAATGCCAGTCTTTGATCTTGAGTGAGAATCACTCAATGTAAGGAAAGACGCTTAATATTTTGCGAGGGTTTTTCGCGTGCAAATTGGCAACCAATTTATTATCTTTGTTAAGGTCTCATCATCATACACCTTAAACATGCATTCTAAATACATAATAAAGCGCGTATAAATAAAATAATAATGATATGCGGATGGATACTTTACACATTGATCCTAGATCAAATCTCTCCCTTTCTCTCTCCCGCTAGCACAAGTATTTACTTCTACCCGTTACACTACACTTCTAAAGAAACCTCATTTACATTGAGGGGAATAGGTGAGAAGAGAATACAAAGAATATGGAGGTATAAGGCTGGACACGCAGGTCCAATTAATAAATCAAATTTATTACAAAAATTTCTAAAATTGTCCCACCCATCTAATATCCATCCGATATACATTATTCATGCATCGCAACCATGTATTCACACAAGCATGTTATCAATCAATCTAATCAAATTAATTAATCTGATAATTAGTGATCATCCAATGTTCAAACAACGATTTGATTTTGTTCGAGTCAAACTCGTTTTTGCTAATAAGTACTTAAAGTACGAATTCTCGAATTAAATTAAACTACATAATTAAATCCAATTCAATTTGTATTTAATACTAACTCGCTATTTAATTCCAAATTAAATACTACACTTTATTAACGAACCTATACGACTTAAATTCCAAATTTAATTGTTACGGGTCTCAAAGTCCGATTAACGTCCAACGTCTATTTAATTAAAGTCCAATGGGCTTTTAATTAATTTCTTAAGGCGTGGACTTTTGGTCAACTCGGGTCGAACCCAATAACCAAAGTCCAATCCGGGAGTTACCCCATAAGCCCAGAAATCAATTTAGGCCCATTAGGCCCAATTAAACTTTAAAGGTCCATTAGTCGCATTTGGGCTTTGTGGAAGCGGTTTTGGGCCAAATCCATCTTGGTACAACCAAGCCCAATAAGCCCAATAACAACATTAAAAGCCCAAATACAGTTTTAGGCCCAAATAATTAAATTCCAAAAATCCAATTTCCCAATTTAATTACACTAAAGTGTATAACACAATTAATCACCCAAATCAATATTTCCAAAACATTAATTTATACAATTAATCATGCTCAATTACAACAAAACATGTCCAACATATTTCATCAAAAATCAAACCCAATCATGCTTACTTTAGTCTCGGCAATATGGGGAAATTATGTCCAATTTTTAATCCAATCCAATTGAATCCAATTAAACATTAAATCAATATCCCCAATTGATTTCCAACTCATCCAATGATCAAAAATAAAAAATTCCAAGACAATTAAGGCATCCATATTCTCGGCCAAGCTAAGATATTTGGGCAAATTTGATCCAAACAAAATTTGATCAAATTGATCCAATCAATCATCAATTAAACATACTTTAAGCATACCAATTCATCCAATTTCATTAATTCATGCTCAAACACATTTTACCCAAATTTTAAGCCCTAAATCAAATTTCATGCTCAACCTTGCTCTGATACCATTGTTGGTGTTTGCTAAGGTCCCAAGATCATTAAACAAGCATGAAACAAGTGTGAATACAACGAGGGAGTTACGGAATACTCACATCGATCGGTTGAGCGATGCTTCGACGAACAAAATTCTGGTTTTTGCCTTATGTTCCTCACGGCAGTGAGCTACTGTGGCAGTCCACCATTTTCTATTTTTGAGGTCCTTCGTCAAGCTCCAAGCTTCGTCAAAGGATTCCCGGCTCATGGGTGGACTTCCCTATCGCCTTCGCATGTCTTCGTAGTGTGCTAGCACTCTTTATTTTGCCACAAAATCATGACCTTTTTGCTTCCCTATCTCACGATTTTGCCCAGCAAACCAGTGAAGAAAATGGCGTCCGAGAGATGGAGAAGAGAGAGTTGTGTGTTATGTTGTGATTTTGTGTATCAAATACACTTAAATGAATTTCAAATTCATTTACCACACATTTGGATTTACAAAAGTCAAACCATTAAAGCCATAAATGATTGCCAACCACACACATCACTTGCATCAATCAGTGAATAGTGACTGGCGTCAATCACTCAAAGTGAAAGACATCCATCACTTGATTAACGAATGATGTGACACTAGATGCGACTAACGATTTGACGCTAGATTTGACTTGCGTGCCGCACTCGAATTCGAAATGTGAATGCGCTCGCAAACAATCCCGGGCTCGGGTTCGCTAATTCCAAATTAATGAATTTTCCGTTGTGACGCAATTAAATGATTACGCCTAGCGAAGTCACTATTCACATCGCTAACGAATTAATTCTAAATTAATTCGTTCGCCCGAATTAAAATCTAATTTTAATTCCGCATCGAAATCAAATTTCGTTTAATAAATCGAATATATTAATTTATCGATTAATTCCAAATTAATCGTTCTCTCTCTTTAAATGATATTTTATCCCAGATAAAATATCTCCGCAATTAATCCCAGATTAATTTTCTCTCTCGTCTAATTAATCCCAGATTAATAAAAGGTGCGAGTCATACGTCATCGGTGAATCTTTGGGAAGCAACCCATGAGATCCCCGGATATGTTGGCAGTAAATTCGGTCGTCGGACTATCCGAACACATGAGTACCTAGTACTACGTTTTATACCGATTTACAAGACAAGGTTGGCTTCTAGCAAAGCGCCATGCCTACCCAATTCTCCAGAAATATCCTTACAGGAATAAAGGATCTATATTAGGCGTAGTATACGTAGTATTGCGTATGTCGATCCAGTATCAGATGATCACGTGCTAGGCCTGAGGCTGGAATTGTGTCTGCCCCGTACAAAGCACATGTCGGATGTCTGGTAACTAGTCTCTATAATCGGATAAACATGACCTTGTCATTTTATCCCGATGACTGCAGTACTTAAGAGTACTAGTATCGTATCCTCCGTGACCATCGTCTCCATATGACTGGAGTGATACTTCCGTCTTGACATCACACCCAACACACTACGATTCTCAATATACCCAGCATAGTCGTACACAGAACCTGTTAAAGCCCTGGACGACCGCAACCAAAGTATATTGATTGTCGCAAGTATTAGCGGTGCAAGTCTCGGGTTAAGACCAAATACACCAACCCTGATTTCGGACTTCCATAGACATATAGTTATACTACCAATGGAATTCCGAGGGGTTCTATCCAGAGCGAAGCGTTTCCCGTACCATCTGTAAAACACAACCCCTATTACACTTGCATGAGTATCCCATACCCAAATTTATGAGAACTATGTCGTTGTGCCCTCACAACGCGCACAAGTGTAATACTAGTCTTTTACGCATTTATCGATGTCCAATCTCGACAATGCTCTGACTAGGGATATTTAATGATTTATCCTTCGTGGATTGATACTGTCTCTTATCATTCTCAATCCAGGAACAAATCATAGGGACCTCATATCATTTATACATCTAGGTGATCTAATCACAAATGATAAAAGTGCAATCTCCTTTGTCACATAGTTAATTTGTACAAAAACACCATGATTTGTACAAATAGTGACGCTATGGGTCATAATTGTCCAACAGTTTTTGTACAAATGAACTATGTGACAAAGGAAATTACTTTTTTATCATTTTGTAATTGTATTACTTGGATATATAAATGATAAAAGTCCATATGATTTGTACCAGATTAATAAGATATGAGACAGTATTAATCCACGAAAGGTTTAATAATTAAATATCCATAGTCGTAGTATTATCGAGACTGGACATCGATAATACAGAGTAGACTAGTATTACACTTGTGCGCGTTATGGAAGCTTAACGACATAGTTCTCATATATTTAAGTATTGGATACTTATGCAAGTGTGATAGGAGGTTCTGTTAGCTGTTGACCGGGAATAGCTTCGCTCTGGATAGACCCCTCGGAATCCCATTGGTAGTATGACTATGTGTCTATTGGAATACGAATCAGGGTAGGCATATGTGGTCTTAACCTGAGACTTGCATCGCTAATACTTGCGACAATCTGTACACTTTGGTTCTAGTCTTCCGGAGCTTTAACAGGTTCTGTGTACACCTCTTCTAGGTTTACTGAGAATCGTAGTGTATTGGATGTGATGTCAAGATGGGAGTATCACTTCATTCATATGGAGATGATGATCACGTAGGGATACAAAACCAGTAATCGTAAATGCTGCAGCTATCGAGATAGTATGACTAGGTCATAATTATCCGATTACAGAGTCTAGTTGCTAGTGATCCGATATATGCTTCGTACGGCGTAGACACAATTCCAGTACCAGGCTTAGCATGTGACATATGATACTAGATCGTATTACGCAATACTTTATATATTTCGCCTGATACAGATTATATATTCCTCATTGAATATTTCTGGAGAATTTGGTGGGCACGGTGCTTTGCTAGAAGTCAACCATGTCTTGTAAATCGGTAAGAACGTGGTATGGGGTACGCACGTATCGGATAGTCTGACAACCGTATTTATTGGCAACATATCCAGGGATCTCTTGGGTTATTTCCCAAAGATTCATCGATGACATTTGAGTTTACAGTCTCTAGCAGACTGTTGGGGCAAGTTTGTCATGAACTATAACATGCTGAACCTAGAGAAAACTCTTGGAGAGTTAATGGCAATGCTGAAAGAAGCAGAGCCAAAGCTTTTGAAGGGTAAGAAGTGCGAGGCACACCTTACTTTGACATGCCAGAAGACCAAGGCTTGGCCGAAGGCTTTTGGGGGTGTGAAGAAAAGGAAGAAAAAAGGCAAGGCTAAATCATCACATACTTCTGGGAAGACTAGGAACATATCCCAAGACGTATGCCTATATTGTAGCAAACAAAGTCACTGGAAGCGTGACTGCCGTGATTAGAAGGCATAGTTGAAAAAAGTGAAGACGGGCAAGGCTCCGGCTTCAGGTATGTTAGTTATAAACATGTCCACTACTGGTTTTAAAAATTGGATTTTTGATTCTGGATGTGGTACTCACATATGTACTGGTGTGCAGGATCTGCTGATTAGTAGGATACTGGCTTCATGCGAGATCGACCTACGAGTCGGAAACGGGACGAGAGTCGCTGTTTTGGTCGTTGGGACCTATGTTTTGTATCTGCCCTTGGGGCATGTAATTACATTAGGTGACTGTTATTATGTACCTAGTTTGACCAAGGAACATCATCTTGTTGGACAATTATGACCCATAACATCATTATTTGTAAAAGACATTGTGATTTTTGTACAAATTAACTATGTGACAAAGGAAATTGCTATTTTATCATTTTGTAATTGGATTACTTAGATATATATAAATGATAAAAGTCCTTATGATTGGTTCCGGATTAATAAGATATGAGACAATATTAATCCACAAATGGTTTAATCATTAAATATCACTAGTCGTAGTGTTATCGAGACTGGACATCGATACTGCGGAATAGACTAGTATTACACTTGTGCGCGTTATGGAAGCTTAACGTCATAGTTCTCATATATTTAAGTATTGGATACTTATTCAAGTATGATAGGAGGTTCTGTTAGCCGTTGGACCGGGAACAGCTTCGCTCTAGATAGACCCATCGGAATCCCATTGGTAGTATGACTATGTGTCTATGGGAATCCGAATCAGGGTAGGTGTATGTGGTCTTAACCTGAGACTTGCATCGCTAATACTTGCGACAATCAGTACGATTTGGTTTTGGTTGTCCGGAGCTTTAACAGGTTCTATGTATGCCTCTTCTGGGTTTACTGAGAATCGTAGTGTATTGGGTGTGATGTCAAGATGGAAGTATCACTTCAGTCATATGGAGATGATGATCACGCAGGGATACAGAACTAGTACTCTTATATGCTGTAGCTATCATGATAATATGACTAGGTCATGATTATCCGATTATAGAGACTAGTTACTTGTGATTCGATATATGCTTCGTACGGGGCGGACATAATTTCAGCCCCAGGCCTAGCATGTGACATCCGATACTGGATCGTAATATGCAATACATAGTATCCTATGCCTGATATAAATTATATATTCATTGTTGAATATTTCTGGAGAATTAGGTAGGCACGGTGCTTTGCTAGAAGCCAATCATGTCTTGTAAATCGGTAAGAACGTGGTACGCGGTACGCTCATGTCAGATAGTCCGACAACCGAATTTACTGCCAACATATCCAGGGATCTCTTGGGTCACTTCCCAAAGATTCACCGAGGACATTTGACTCGTACATAATTAATCTGGGATTAATTATGAGAGAGAAAATTAATCTGGGATTAATTACGGTAAGAATTTATCTGGGATAAAATTCAAATAGAAGAGAGAAAGTGATTAATTTGGAATTAATCGATTAAATAATATATTGGATATATTAATTGAAATAGGATTTTGAATGCGGAATTAAAATTGGATTTTAATTCCGGTGAACGAATTAATTTGGAATTAATTCGCAAGCGACTTTCAGAATAATTTTGCTAGGCATTATTATTTAATTAAATTAGATTTAATTATGTCACGACGGAAAATTCATTTAATCGGATTAAACGAACCCGAGCCCGAAGTGTGTTGAGCAACCCAACTTGAATTTTGAATTTAAGTGTGAGACCCACTAACTTACATCAATTGTCAATCTAGTTGATGGAAGTGGTTGGGGGCTTTTAATGCAATCTTTTGTAACACACTTTGTTTTTCTTTTTGAAAAAGTATATACCTTTTGAAAGTTGACTTTGGTGTATTAGTTTTTATAAAACAAAAATATCAAACAACTTCATCTTCTCTTTTTTTCCTTGCTATACCGTGAGCCTCTCCCTTAGGAAAAAAAAAATTTGTTGCAAACTTTTCTTAAGCTAACACTTAATGGAGTCTTGTGAGGTGATATGGAAACTCACCATTGGGTTGAAAACTTTCAACAAAGCTTGGAGCTTCTTCAACATACAAAGAATTTTTGAAAACCAACATCCGTTCAATGTAAGTTTTTTCCGTAAACTTTCTTGATCATTCACACACAATATCATGACTTAGAGACATTGGGCATGTCTAGGACACTAACAATGGTATCATGAGCCTTATTTAAGCATGATTTGAGTTTAGGGTTTATAGACTTTATTTGGGGATTTTGTGCTTGGAGTATGTATTTTTCCAAATTGGTTGTTTGGTTGAGCTTTGATGATGATAAATTGGATTTGTGATTCAATGGATTTGATAAAATTTGATTAGATTAAATTTCCCCAAAAAATCCAACTTGGCCGAACATGAACCCTATGACCTCTCATGGTGATTTTTGAAATTAGACCATTGGATGAGTTTATGGCATAATATGAATATTGAATGTTGATTTAATTGGATTGAAATCAAATTGAGTGTTATTTTATGCCCATTGCCATGAGATTAAGCATGTTTAATAGATTGATTTTGCTTCAATTATGTTGGACATGAATTGGATAATTAAAGAATGATTAATTAATTTAATTAATGTTTTGGAAATATTAGTTTAATTAATTAATTATGGTAATTATACTTTAATTAAAATTGATGTGATATTTGGAATATTATGTTAATATAAATTAGTCTTTAAATTGGATTGGGCTAATTTGTTGTATTTGGGCTTAATAGGCTTGGTTGGGCCAAGCATGGTTTTGAACAATTGGATTGGATTCAAATTGGGCCTAAAACCATTTCCATAAAGTCCAAATATAACTTTTGGGGCTTTAATAATTTAATTGGGCCTAAATTGATTTTTGGCAAAAGGGTGATTCCTTATTGGGCCTTGGCATCTTGGATTGGATCCATAATTGGCAAAAGCTCATGCCTTAAGAATTAATTGAAAGCCCATTGGACTTTAATTAAATTGGCATTGGATGCTAATTAGGCCTTTGAGACCCAATTGGATTGGATTTGGAATCCAAGTCTTTAAGGCACATAAATAAGTATAATTATTTAATTCGGAATTAAATTAGAATTATTATTGAATAAAAATTAAATTGGATTTAAAATTATAGTTTGATATAATTCAAGAATACGTACTTTGAGTATTTATTCTTAAACTAGTTGGACCCGCGCAAATCAAATCGTTGTTTGAACATTGGATGGTCATTAATTCAAAGATTAATTAATTGGATTAGTTTGATTGAATAACATGCTTTGTGTGAATACTTGGATGTATTTGTATGAATAATGTATATCGGATTGATATTAGAAGGGTGGGGGAAATTTTGGAAATTGTTGTAATAAATTCGGAATTTATTAAATTGGACCTGCGTGTCCAGCCTATTATCTATTTACTCTTTGTATTTCTCTTCTCACCAATTCCCCTAAATGTAAATGAGGTTTCTTTAATGTATTGTGTAAAAGGGTAGCAGTATGAATAGTGCTAACGGGAGAGAGGAAATGGAGAGATTTGTTCTAGGAATAAAGTTTGTTAGATATTCATCCGCATATCATTATTAATTTATTCGCGCCTTATTATGCTTTTAGAATGCATGCTTAAGGGTGTATGATGAGACCTAATCAAAGATAATAAATTGGATGCCAATTTACGCGAAAAACCCTCACTTTAATATTAAGCGTATTCCCTTCCATTGAGTGGTTCGTTCTCAAGATCCAAGATTGGCTTTGATTTGTTGGCCAAAGTCAAGATCATTGTCCATCGCGGATGTATTTGAACCACAAAGGCTTTGTGATATATCTCATGTCTTGGGCAGTTGTGACTTGTTGGCCAAAGTCAAGGTCACTTCTGTACATCGACATGGATTACGAAGCTTTCCCACTGTCAATGGGTCGCGCTTAACTGGAATCATTAAGCTTGTTAAGCCAAAGCCAAGGCTTAGTCGATTCAGAGGAAAAGGTTAGGAAATATATATTGGATATATATCTTGGACTTGGAGGTCCACCTACCGGATCTAGGAATTAGATGGGATCCAATTGATCTTAGAAATCTACCTAGTTAAGTTTCATACAACTTGTTGGCCAAAGTCAAAGTTGTGTGTTATTTAACGGGATCCTAGCCCACTAGGAAACTGGGAATCCCGAGTACTCAACAAAGGGTTAGAGGCTCACCGAAAAATAGTGGGAGACCACTATTAAATTTGCAATTTCGTTTAATACTTGCTAAATGCGCGCTTTATTTTTCATTGTTATATATTTATATTAGTTGGACTAATATTTTATTATTTTCTTTGAACAATTGTATTGTACCATAACTTCATTTGTAATTGATTATATAGTTGGACTATAGTAATCATTACATTTGATTGTACTCGATATCGTTGATTGAATAGTTAGACTATTGCAATCAAGATGACTAGAAAGATTAGCGTTAGAGACATCGTCATGGGCGATAATGTCTTTAACGGCGCCAATTTTCCAGATTATGAGATGAATCTCAGGATTATCTGGGAGCCGAGAAGTTGCTCTATGTCATAGACAGACCTCTTGGGCCTAAGCCTGGACATGAGCGGGTTGTTGATCATGAGCTTTGGAAGACTCATAGTGATGAAAACTCAATGCTCAGTCCGTCATGCTTGCCGCAATGACCCCTCAATTTCATCGTCAAAATAAGGGATTGGATCCCTACAACATGATATTGAAATTGAAGGACCTTCATAGATCTAACCTTAGATCTCAGAAGTATGAATTGCAAAAGAAGCTTTTTCGCTCACGTATGTCAGAGGGTACATTTGTCGAGCACTATGTGTCACGGATGATTGTTGATATCGAACAGATAGGTCAGATGGGCATAACCTTCGAGGCTGAGACTTCCATAGATTTGATCTTAGAGTCTCTGCCCGACTGCTGGGGCGGGTTCATCATGAACTATAATATGATGAACCAATAGAAGATTCTTGGAGAGTTGATGGCGATGCTGAAAGAGGCAGAGCCAGAGCTTCTGAAGGGCAAGAAGTGCGAGGTGCATTTCACTTCGACATCTCAAAAGGATAAGGCTTGGCCGAAGGCTTCTGGAGGTGTGAAGAAGAAGAAAAGAAAGGGCAAGGCCAAATCATCAAAGTCTTCTGGGAAGACAAAGGACAATTCTCAAGATGTCTGCCTACAGTGTGGCAAACGGGGTCACTGGAAGCGTGACTGAGTGAGTATAAGGCGCACATGAAGGAAGTGAAGACGAGCAAGGCTCCGGCTTCAAGTATAATTGTTATTGAAATAAACATATCTACTTCTAGTTTTAAAATTTTGATTTTTGATTCTGGATGTGGTACTCATATATGTACTGATGTGCAGGATTTGAAGATTAGCAGGAGACTGGCTTTAGGCCAGATTGACCTACCAGTTCAAAACGGGACTAAAGTCGCTGTTTTAGCTGTAGGGACCTATATTTTGGAACTGCCCTCAGGGCATGTACTTTCATTATCAGACTGTTATTATGTACCTAGTTTGACTTGAAACATTATCTCTGTATCTTGCTTGACCCATTGCGGGTATACTTTTGTATTCTGAAACACTGGGTGTTTTGTTTATAAAAATGATTTTGAGATATGTACAGCTGATGCTAATAATGGTCTTTATATTTTGAATATAAATGAATCTCAAAAATATAACATGACAAACAAAAGGCTCAAATTGAGTAAAACATATGAAACTTATATGTGGCAGTGTCGTATGGGAAACATTAACAAGACTCGTATAACCACACTTTCGAAGAGTTGATACTTGGATGGATTTGATCCTAATTCATATGACGTTTGCGAATCTTTTCTATTAGGCAAAATGCCTAAAACGCCTTTTAGCGGTAAAGGTGTACGTGCCACTGAACTGTTAGCCCTCGTTCATAGTGACGTATGTGAATACTTCGTAACCTTTATGGATGATGCTTCGCGTTACAGTTATGTGTATATTATGAGACACAAGTCGGAAACTTTTGAAAAATTCAAAGTGTTTCGACACGAAGTAGAAAAACAGACTGGCAAAAGTATTAAAACATTACGATCAGACCGTGGTGGAGAATACTTAAGCAATGAGTTTCTCGATTACTTGAAAGAGTATGGTATTCTTTCCTAGTGGACTCCTCCAAGAACACCTCAATTAAACGGTGTGTCTGAACGGAGAAACCGAACTTTGTTGGACATGGTAAGGTCAATGATGAGTCGCACTGAGCTACCAATTTCCTTCTAGGGATACGCATTGAACAGTGTAATACTTATTTTGAATAAGGTTCTGTCAAAGTCTGTTGGATAAACTGCATATGAAATATGGACAGAAAAGAAACCGGGTTTCTCATTCCTGAAGATTTGGGGATTCTTGGCATACGTTAAACATTTGGATGGTACCAAACTAGAACCCAAATCGGATAAGTACCTATTTGTAGGTTATCCTAAGGAAACCAAAAGATATTACTTCTACAACCCACAAGAGAACAAGGTATTTGTTGCTCTCCATACGATTTTCCTCGAAAAGGAATTCCTAAATATAGTGGTAAGTGGGAGGAAAGTAGAACTCGATGAAAATCGGAGTGATACTGTTGCTGGCACCGACTCCCTTACGGAACACGAATAGTTCATCATGGATGAGACTGTACCTCAATCTTCTAATACACAAGAACCGCGTAGATCAGAGAGAGTCAGAAAATAACCTGAGAGGTATGGGTTTCTGATCTCACCTCATGTAGATATTAATCTTATTGAGGATAATGAGCCGGCTACGTATGAGGAAGCGATACAAGGTATCAACTCCGCTTTATAGCAAGATGCAATGAAGTCCAAAATGGATTCCATGTATACCAACCAAGTTTGGGCACTGGTTGATGCACCAGAAGGCGTTTAGCCGATTGGTTATAAACGGGTCTTCAAGAAGAAGACAGACATGGATGGTAACATACAAACGTACAAAACTAGGCTTGTAGCGAAAGTGTATCATCAACGACATGGTGTCGATTACAACAAATTTTTTTCACCTTTTGCCATGATTAAATCCATTCGGATAATGCTTGCTATTGCTGCATATTTCGATTATGAAATATGGCTGATGGACGTCAAAACCACTTTCCTTAACAGAAACCTTTTGGAGGATGTTTATATGCAACAGCCAGACGGTTTTGTCGGGCCAAAACATGCAAACAAGGTTTGCAAGTTAAATCGATCCATTTATGGATTGAAGCAAGCATCACGTTCTTGGAACCAACGTTTTGATGAGATCATAAAAGAATATGATTTCATTCAAAACGAAGATGATTCTTGTGTGTATAAGAAGGTTAGTGGGAGCACACTGACATTCATTGTCCTTTATGTTGATGATGTATTGCTTATTGGCAATGACATTCTCATGTTATAATCGGTGAAAGCTTGGCTTTCATTAAAATTCTTCATGAAAGATCTGGGAGAAGCAGCCTTTATTCTGGGAATAAGGATCTACCGGGATAGATCAAGAAAGCTGCTTGGACTCTCCCAGAGCTCGTACATTGACAAAGTATTGAAGAGATTCAACATGGATCATTCTAAGAGGGGACTACTTCCAGTGTCACATGGCGTCTCTGTTGGACAATTATGACCCATAACATCACTATTTGTACAGAACATGGTGTTGTTGTACAAATTAACTATGTGACAAATGAAATTGCTCTTTTATCATTTGTAATTGGATTACCGGGATATATAAATGATAAAAGTCCATATGATTAGTACTGGATTAATAAGATATGAGACAATATTAATCCACTAAGGTTTAATCATTAAATATCCCTAGTCTTAGTATTATCGAGACTGGACATCGATAATGCGGAATAGACTAGTATTGCACTTGTGCGCGTTGTGGGAGCATAACGACATAGTTCTCATGTATTTAAGTATTGGATACTTATGCAAGTGTGATAGGAGGTTGTGTTTACCGATGGTACGGAAACAGCTTCGCTCTGGATAGACCCCTCAGAATCTCATTATTAGTATGACTATGTGTCTATGGGAATCCGAATTAGGGTAGGTGTATTTGGTCTTAGCCTGAGACTTGCATCGCTAATACTTACGACAATCAATATACTTTGGTTTTGGTCGTCTGGGGCTTTAACAGGTTCTGAGTACGCCTCTTCTGGGTATATTGAGAATCGTAGTATATTGGGTGTGATGTCAAGATGGAAGTATCACTCCAGTCATATGGAGATGATGATCACGCAGGATACGAAACTAGTACTCTTTAGTACTGCAGTCATCGGGATAATATGACTAGGTCATGATTATCCGATTATAGAGACTAGTTACCAAAGATCCGATATATGCTTCGTACGGGGCAGACATAATTCCAGCCCCAGGCATAGCATGTGACATTCGATACTAGATCATAATACGCAATACTACGTATACTACGTCTGACATATATTACATATTCCTTAAAAGAATATTTCTGGAGAATTGGGTAGGCACGGTGCTTTGCTAGAAGCCAACCATGTCTTGTAAATCGGTAAGAACGTGGTACTAGGTATGCACGTATTCATATATTCCGATGAGCGGATTTACTGCCAACATATCCAGGGATCTCATGGGTCACTTTCGGAAGATTCACCGATGACGTATGACTCGAACATAATTAATCTGGGATTAATTAGAAGAGAGAGAAAATTAATCTAGGATTAATTACGGCGAGAATTTTATCTAGGATAAAATTCAATTGAAAGAGAGAGAACGATTAATTTGGAATTAATCGATAAAATAATGTATTCGATATATTAACGAAATTAGATTTTGACGCGGAATTAAAATTGGATTTTAATTCGGGCGAACGAATTAATTTAGAATTAATTCGCTAGCAACGCGAATAGTAATTTTGCTAGGCATAATTAAGTAATTAAATTTGATTTAATTACGTCGCAACGAAAAATTCGTTAATTCGGAATTAGCGAACCTGAGCCCGAAATGTGTTACATGCCCACTCGAATTTTGAATCAAGTGGGGCCCACATGTCACATCAAGTCACATCACTTGTCTATCACAACACCTTTTGGTTGATGGGATTTTGATGGTTGCTTGTTTCTTACACAAGCATCATATTTTATTGATGTGATAATGACTTGTACCAACTTTTGGAAAATTGGTAAATGGTATTTGATTTTTGAAATCAAATAAAAAAACTCATTCACTCATTTTCTTAATTCTCTCTCCATTCACGCCATTTCTCTCTTTCTATACCTCTTGGAGTTGGCTTGGCCGAATGGCCTTCTCCCTCTCACAAACTCTCCTTGGCCGAGAGTTACAGGAAGGAAAACAAGGGATTTTGTTGCAAAATCTCCTATGCTAGCACATCAAAGAGTTAGGCAAAGGTGATAGGGAAACAGTCTCATGAGTTTGGAATTCATTCAACAAGCTTGGAAGCTCAACATACATCAACGAAAGCTTGGAGCAACTTCCATGGAGGCAAAGTTTTGAACTTCTCTTTAACATCCAACCGAGCATTGTACGTATTTTCCGCATTCTTACTTTGTTGTATTCACATGATTTCTTGGTTAATTGATCTTGGTTTGACCTAGAAAACCCAACAATGGTATCAGAGCGTAAATTAAGCATGAAATGAAATAAGGGTTCTTAATCTTGAATTTGGGTATTTTTTTTAAGCATGATTTAATCAAATTATTTGTTTGAGTATGCTTATATATTGATAACTTAGAGTTATGCATGATCAATTTGATGAAAAATTAATTGGATTAATTTTCCCCAAATTTGGAGGCTTGGCCAAATACATTAAGTGCCCTAAGCTCTTGGTGATTTTTGATTTTAATGTTGGACAATTATGACCCATAGCATCACTATTTGTACAGATCACGGTGTTGTTGTACAAATTAACTATGTGACCAATGAGATTGCACTCTTATCATTTGTGATTAGATCACCTAGATATATAAATGATAGGAGGTCCCTGTGATTTGAGCCTGGATTGAGAATGATATGAGATAGTATCAATCCACGAAGGATAAATCATTAAATATCCCTAGTCAGAGTATTATCGAGATTGGACATCGATAATGCGTAAAAGACTAGTATTACACTTGTGCGCGTTGTGAGGGCATAACGACATAGTTCTCATATATTTGGGTATAGGATACTCATGCAAGTGTAATATGAGGTTGTGTTTTACCGATGGTATGGGAAACAGCTTCGCTCTGGATAGACCTCCTCGGAATTCCATTGGTAGTATGACTATGTGTCTATGGAAGTCTGAAATCAGGGTAGGTGTATTTAGTCTTAACCTGAGACTTGCACCGCTAATACTTGCGACAATCAATATACTTTGGTTTTGGTCGTCCAGGGCTTTAACCAGTTTCTGTGTACGCCTCTTCTGGGTATATCGAGAATTGTAGTGTGTTGGGTGTGATGTCAAAGCGGAAGTATCACTCCAGTCATATGGAGATGATGGTCACGTAGGATACGGGACTGGTTCTCTTAAATGCTGCAGCTATCGGGATATTATGACTAGGTCATGTATATCCGATTATAGAGACTAGTTACCAGACATCCGATATGTGCTTCGTACGAGGCAGACACAATTCTAGCCACAGGCCTAGCACGTGATCATCCGATATGGATCGACATACACAGTACTACGTATACTACGCCTGATATAGATCCTTATATTCCTGTAATGATTTTTCTGGAGAATTGGGTATGCATGGCGCTTTGCTAGAAGCCAACCTTGTCTTGTAAATTGGTAAAACGTAGTACTTGGTACTTACGTGTTTGGATAGTCCGACGACCGAATTTACTGCCAACATATCCGAGGATCTCATGGGTCGCTTCCCGAAGATTTACCGATGACGTATGACTCGTATTTTATTAATATGGGATTAATTAGATGAGAGAGAAAATTAATCTGGGATGTGGGTGATGAAGAGATTTTATCTGGGATAAAATATCAATTAAAGAGAGATAACGATTAATTGGAATTAATCGATAAAATAATATATTTGATATATTATACGAAATTGGATTTCGACGCGGAATTAAAATTAGATTTTAATTCGGGCGAATGAATTAATTTAGAATTAATTCGTTAGCGACGTGAATAGTGAATTCGCTAGGCGTAATCCTTTAATTGTGTCGCAACAGAAAATTCGTTAATTTGGAATTAGCGAACCCGAGCCCGGGATTGTTTACGAGCGCATTCACATTTCGAATTCGAGTGCGGCACGCAAGTCAAATCTAGCGTCACATCATTCGTCAATCAAGTGATAGATGTCTTTCACTTTGAGTGATTGACGCCAGTCACTATTCACTAATTGAAGGGAAGTGATGTGTGTGGTTGGCAAACATTTATTGCTTGACGTTTTGAAAGCCAAATTCATGGTAAATGAATTTGAAATTAACAAATGTGTATTAGATACACTTTTGGCAACCAACACTCACAATTCTCTCTTCTCTTTCTTCTCATCATTCTCGCCCAGAGGGGGCTTTTTTCAACTGGTTTTGGCAGCCCACTGCCGTAAGCCAAAGAAAAAAGGGAAGCAAAAGGTCACGATTTTGTGGCAAAATCGGGAGTGCTAGCACACTACGAAGTCATGCGAAGGTGATAGGGAAGTCCACCCATGAGATTGGAATCATTTGACGAAGTGTGGAGCTTGTTCAAGGAGCACCAAAGCCGGATCTTGGAGGAAGAACAGCAGCCACTGCCGTGACCATGACAGTGAGCAGAATTTGATTTTTGTTCATTGCCACGTTACTCAACCGCTCGATGTGAGTATTCCGTAACTCCCTCGTTGTCTTTGCACTTATTTTCATTGCTTGATTCGATCTTGGGAAGCTTAGAGAATTCCAACAGACGGACTCATTTCTTGTATTGTACTTCCTCCCTCACCAGCAAATGCGGGTGACATCAAAACATGCATCCAGTTGATTCAGCAGTCAGTACAATTTGGGGGAAATGCAACTGAAGATGCTAATGCCCACATCAGCAACTTCCTGGAAGTTTGCGTGGTACTTTCATTTACAACCGAGCAGCTGAAGAAGCAATGAGACTACAGGTTTTTCCATATTCCCTGAAAGAAAGAGCTAAAGCTTGGCTACATTCGTTACCAGCAGGTTCCATCACAACTTGGAACACTCTAGCCACCAAATTTCTTTCAAAGTACTTTCCACCAGCCAGAACTGCAAAGTTGAGGAATGACATCACATCCTTCATGCAACAAGATTCAGAATCCATTTGCGAAGCTTGGGAAAGATTCAAAGATTTACTCCGGAAATGTCCTCATCATGAGATCACAAAGTGGCTAGAAGTCCAAACCTTCTACAATGGACTTTCTGGAATAATAAGAACCACAATTGATGCTGCTGCTGAAGGAACTTTGATGGCAAAATGAGAAGATCATGCCTGGGACTTAATTGAAGAAATGGCCAACAACAATTATTTATGGCCAACAGAAAGGAGCATGATCAAAAGAATTGCAGGAATTTATGAAGTTGGAGCCAACACAGCACTGAATTCCAAGCTGGATGTGATTTGCAAAAATCTGGAAACTCTTAACATGAAAGTTAATGGTGGATCCACAAGTTCACTATTTGGAGGAGTACCTAAGTCAGAATCTTACAACCAACAAGAAGAGACAGTGAACTATGTCAACAATTTCAACAGACAGGGGAACAATCCATATTCCAACACCTATAACCCAGGGTGGAGGAATCACCATAATTTCGCATGGAGCAACAATTCAGGGCAAAAGAACTACCCACCACCTGGATTCCAACAACCAAATAAAAGCCAGGAGCATGAAAAAGAACCAAGAATAATAGAAGTGTTGGCCCAGTTAAAGAAGCAAGAAGCAAAATACGATGCTTTAGCAGCTATGGTTCAAAATCAAGTAGCATTGAATCAAAGCCATTCAGCCTCTATTAAAGCACTGGAAAATAAAATGGGACAACTGGCCAATGCTCAGAGTTACAGACCACCAGGAAATCTTCCCAGCAACACAGAACCAAATCCAAGGAACCGAGGGAAGAAGCAATATCAAGCCATTACTTTGATAAGCGGTACTGAAATCAAAAAAGATGTTGGAATCAGTGCAACCATTGACGAAGTTCCAAAAGAAGCAGTTCCACAGATGGAGGAAAAAGAAGCAAAGGAAAAAGAACAAGAAAAAATCCATTTACCTCCACCTTTTCCTTAACGACTCCAGAAAAACAAATTGGATAAACAGTTTGCTCGATTCTTGGAGGTGTTTAAAAAGCTGCATATCAATATTCCATTTGTAGAAGCCTTGGAAGAAATGCCCAGCTATGTCAAATTCATGAAAGACATTCTTTCACGAAAATGGAGATTGGGAGATTACGAGACAGTAGCATTGATGGAGGAATACAGCGCCATCATTCAGAGGAAACTTCCCCCGAAGTTGAAAGATCCTGGCAGTTTCACAGTTTCTTGCACCATTGGAGAACATTATATTAGTAAGGCTTTATGTGATTTAGGTGCAAGTGTTAATTTAATACCTTTTTCTATTTACAGGAAACTACAAATCGGAGAAGCAATGCCTAACTCAGTCTCTCTGCAACTTGCTGATCGAACGCTCGCATTTCTGAGTGGTGTCGTTGAAGATGTGCTGGTCAAAATCGACAAACTCATTCTCCCAGCAGATTTCATTATCCATGACATGGAAGAAGACAAAGATGTTCCTATCATCCTTGGGAGGCCATTCTTGGCTACAGGTCGAACTATGATTAATGTGAAAAAAAGAGAACTAACTATGAAAGTGCAGGACCAAGAAGTTACCTTCAATGTTTTCAAAGCCATGAAATTCCCGAGTGAAGAAAAGGAGGAAGAATGTTTCAGAATTGAAGTTGTTGATATAGTATCATTCATGATACTGATACAGTTCCCACAGAAAAACTTGAAGCTTGCATCACTAACATGACTGACAGCGAGTTAGATGCTGAAATTCTGGAATGTATCAACTATCTTGACAAACCTTTCCGATTCAAATCGACACCACCAGTGGAAAGTCTGGAACTTCCGAAGAAAGATCGAATCAAGCATTCAATTGAAGAACCACCGCAGCTGGAGCTGAAGCTATTATCGAGTCATCTCAGGTATGTTTTTCTTGGAAACTCTTCTGAATTACCTGTTATTATTTCTTCTTCGCTAACATTGGAGCTTGAAGAAAAGTTGATGAGAGTGTTACAAGAACACAAGAAATCCATTGTCTGGATTATAGTAGACATGCGAGGCATTAGTCCATCATTTTTCATGCACAAGATTTTGATGATTGACGAGTAAAAACCCATAGTGGAGCATCAACGGAGATTAAATCTAATCATGGAGGAGGTCGTGAAGAAAGAAATCATCAAATGGTTGGATGCTGGCATCATCTACCCCATCTCAGACAGTAGTTGGGTGAGTCCTATATAGTGTGTACCACAAAAGGAGGAATTATTGTAGTCACAAATGAAAAGAACGAGCTGATTCCAACAAGAACGGTGACTGGATGGAGAGTATGTTTCGACTACCGGAAGCTGAACAAAGCAATAAGGAAAGATCATTTTCCGCTACCAGTTATTGATCAGATGCTAGACAAACTAGCAGGACATGAGTTCTATTGCTTTCTGGACGGATACACGGGGTACAATCAGATTACCATCGCCCCAAAAGATCATGAGAAAACTACATTTACATGTCCGTATGGTACATTTGCTTTCCGCAGAATGCCATTTGGACTATGTAATGCTCCTGCCAAATTCCAACATTGCATGATGGCCATCTTCTCAGACATGTTAGAACAGAGTATGGAGGTTTTTATGGATGACTTCTCTGTGTTTGGAGATTCTTTTGACCACTGCTTGCAAAAACTGGAACATGTTTTACAAAGGTGCGAAGATACAAACTCGGTACTCAATTGGGAGAAATGTCATTTTATGGTGCAAGAAGGCATTGTTCTTGGACACTGGATCTCACAAAAGGGAATCGAGGTAGACAAAGCAAAGATCGAGACAATTGAAAAACTACCTCCACCCACATCTGTTAAAGGGATTCAGAGTTTTCTCGGACATGCTGGCTTTTACAGGAGATTTATCAAAGACTTCTCAAAAATTGCAAAACCTCTTTGCAATCTTCTAAAGAAAGATGTGCCTTTCAACTTCACCAAAGAATGCAGGAAGCCTTTGAGATCCTAAAACAGAAGCTGGTCTATGCCCCCATCATAGCAGCACCGGACTGGACCCTTCCATTTGAGGTGATGTGCAATGCTAGTGATTTTGCTGTAGGAGCAGTTTTGGGACAACGCAAAGCAAAGATCTTCCATGCCATTTACTATTCCAGCAGAACTCTGAATGAAGCTCAACTCAACTACACAACCACTGAAAAGGAGTTGCTTGCAGTTGTGTTTGCATTTGATAAATTCCGCTCTTATCTGCTGTGTCCCAAAGTGGTGGTCTACACAGATCATTCAGCAATCAAGTATTTGATCACAAAGAAAGATGCCAAACCCAGATTGATCGGTTGGAAACTTCTTCTACAAGAATTTGACGTGGAGATCAGAGACAGGAAAGTGACAGAAAACCAAGTGGCAGATCATTTATCGAGGCTTGAGAATGGAGATACAGCTGGCAAAGAACTAACAATTAAAGAAACTTTTCCAGATGAACAACTGTTTTCCATGAAACAGCAGGAAGTCCATTGGTATGCTGACTATGTCAACTACATAGTATCAGGAAAATGGCCGTTGGAATGGACAACTCAGCAACTGAAGAAATTCTTCAAAGAAGTCAAGCACTATGTATGGGATGAGCCGTACCTGTTCAAACACTGTGCGGATCAATTATTGAGACGGTGTGTTCCACATGAGGAGGTCAATAATGTCATGCAGCATTGCCATTCATCACTTTACGGTGGATATTTCAGTGGAAATAAAACTGCAGCCAAATTCCTACAATCAGGTTTGTTTTGGCCCACTCTATTTAAATGTGCTTATCTATTTGCTTTTTCAATGTGACATGTGTCAGAGAATTTGAAATATTTCTTGAAGAAATGATGGACCGTTGCAAAACATTCTGGAAGTGGAGATATTTGATGTATGGGGGATTGATTTTATGAGACCTTTTGTTCTATCATTCAGAAACCTATACATACTGGTTGCAGTAGACTACGTCTCCAAATGGGTTGAAGCAATTACACTGCCATCCAATGATTCAAAAGTGGTGATCAAGTTCTTGAAAAAGAATATTTTCATTCGCTTCGGAATACCTCGGGCAATTATTAGCGATGGTGGCTCACATTTCTACAACAGATACTTCGATGCACTCCTATCCAAATACAGAGTTACTCATAAGGTTGCCACAGCCTATGATCCATAGTCAAACGGGCAAGTTGAAGTTTCAAACAGGGAGATCAAAAGAATCTTGGAGAAAACCGTTGGATCAATAAGGAATGACTGGTCTGAAAAACTGGATGACGTATTATGGGCCTACTAGACAGCTTACAAGACACCCATTGGTATGTCCCCATATCAAATGGTGTTTAAGAAAGCATGCCATCTGCTAGTTGAGCTTGAACACAAGGCGTACTGGGCACTAAAGAAGTTGAATCTTGATCCACAAGCTACATGAGAGAAAAGACTTCACCAACTCAACGAATTGGAGGAATTTCGCCTACAAGCTTATGAAAATGCCAAACTGTACAAAGAAAAGACGAAGAGATGGCATGATAAAAAAAATAGTGTGCAGACAATTGGAGCCAGGACAGCATGTGTTGTTATACGATTCACGGCTGAAACTTTTTCCTGGAAAGCTGAAATTAAAGTGGTCAGGTCCATTTGTGATTACTCAGGTGTTACCATACGGAGTTGTTGAGATATACAACCCCAAGTCCAACAACACATTCAAAGTTAACAGCCAGCGTATCAAGCACTATAGGGGAGAATCAATTGAGCGACAAAAAGAAAGTGTCACACTTTCAGATCCAGCATAACGTTCGAGCAGTCACGTCTAGCTGACGACGTTAAACTTAGCGCTAGCTGGGAGGCAACCCATGCAATTTGTGTATATATTGTGATTTGGTGTGTTTTATTTTATGTGTTAGTTTTTACAGGTGAAGTCATTTCAAGATGGAAGAAGCTCTCGCAAATATTCACAAGCAATTTCTTTCTCTCCCTCAAAATTCTCTGATGAAAGTCTACAAAACTCGCTTGGAACGGATGAGACTTATGATGATCAAAGGTATTCCTAATGACATTCGTTAGGTAATCGAAGCACGGGTCCGATTAGCAGGTGAGTATGCTGATTCTTATAATTCTTATTTGCCTGGTTTTGGAAAAAGCACCTATGCAAAGAAACGTTGAGCTAAGCAAATGGGTGTTTGTTACAAATGTGCACGCTGGAATTGCAATACTCGTTGTCGTTCTTTAGGAATGGTGTCTGATAATCCCGAAGATAAAATTAAATTCATTAGGATGGCTTGAGTAAGGAGTCTTTAGATGATATATCTTCGACTCTTGAGACGCATCCCAGTGGATATGTTCATATAGCCATCCGCAAATTACATACACAATTCCAAAAAGAAAGACAACAGTTAAGTCTCGGGAATCTGACTCAAAAAGACCCTGTTTGCCAATTTATAAGAAAATTGGATGGGAAGCTTGTCCCTGACGCATAGACGTCAATCAAGCTGTAAATTATTTTAAATATTATATCTTATTGTCTTTTCCTAATAATTGTGATTTGTTTTGTTATTTTCTCCGACAGAATCCAGGCTACTTTTTGACCTTTCACGATTTACTATTTTGCTACTAATCGTCCTTTGGAAGATGCTTGTGCTATTATTACTCACCCTTTTCAGGTTCTATAAATTCAACTCATCCTTGCACCTTTGAAGGCATCCAGATAAAAATGGAAGCTATATCAAGAAGACGGGTTGAAAACATCTGTGTGGTACCAGTGTTGGTGTTAAACCAGAATACGTAACAACGGCACAGAAATTGGGTCGAGTCATTACTGCAAGGAATATGCACTTAGTATATGGCGGTGGCAATCTTGGACTAATGGGGATCATTTCAAAGGCTGTACATGATGTAGGCAGTCAAGTCTTGTGAATCATCCCAAAACCCTTGACGGAGGTGAATCTTATTGGATCATCAAACTTGATGATGCCCGGTATGTCTGAATGACTGGTAGAGATGATTAATCGTGCTGATATTTTTATTGCTTTGCTAGGAGGCTTGGGCACGATGGAGGAAATTTTTACAATACTATCTTGGGCAAACTTGAACATACACTAGAAACCTCTTGGACTGTACAATGTTGATGGATTTTATGATTTTATTTGTGTGTTTCTTGATGATGCCCGGAGAAATGGGTTCGTATCAAAGCCTGTAAAAGAACTCCCATTTACTGCCAGAACTGCCCCAGATTTAATTGACCAAATCTTAGCCTTTGAACCTCAAATTGACCCCATTCTTTCCAAGATAAACTGGTCCGATAATGATCGTGGTAAGAGGCGTCGGATAAATCTGGATCTTAACCTTTAACTTTTCATTTAGATGTAGAATTTCAGCTAACCAGGTACGGTTTTCTAAACTCTTCTTCTACTGTTTAAGACATTGGGGACAATGTCTCATTAGGTTTGGGGGAGGAGAATAGTTAAATTGTATCTTGTTTTTATTATTTTATTTTTAGTCAAAACTTTTCGAAAAAGCCAAAAAATAATTGAAAAATTTTATAAAAACCAAAAAAAAAAATTTTATTTTTTTGTTTTTATTTGATTAATCAGGTGAAATTGGTGTGAGATAGTTGTGTAAGGAATTTCCATTCCTGAGACGTATCTCAACCTATTTCGGAACAAGTTAATTTTTGTTTATTTCCTTTTAAATTATTTAATTGTGAATTATCCATAATACTGACTAAAATGAATCTTCATATGCTCAGTTGACAGATATTATCAGCATACATGGTAACATACAGACATGAGTTGTAATTGAAAAGTTTGTAATATTCAGTGCTCTAGTTTAATTGGAGGAAGCATCTAAAAAAAACGATGGAAAAAAAAACGTCTGAGATCCGAGTTATTAAGTCTGTAAGGGTGTTTTAACACCTAGTGCCCTAAAACCAACTGGTTTGGGAGTCACTGGCCCAAAGCTCGCTACATGGATCGAAGATGTTGCCAAAATATATATATATATATATATATATATAGATATATATAGATAGATATGTAAAGTCTGAGTAGTCCGTAGGGGTGTCTTAACACCTAGTGCCCTAAAGCCAACTGGTTTGGGAGTCACTGACCCAAAGCTCGCTACATAGATGGATGATATTGTATATAAATAAAGAAAATCAATCAAAAATCTAGAAAAAAAATCAAAAAATCAAAAAACAAATTATTCCATTGCTTAAAAAAAGGTGTGAATTCTGATATAACTTTAGGACAAAAATATTACTCTCTTTTAAACTGCACTTGTGACTATTGTGGGCAAAATGAGTTGATTAATATTTTGTTGGCTGTGTATATGGAGAATGGTAAAAATAATCGGAGAATTTACTTATTCGGTAATTTAGAAAGAAAAAAAACAATTATTGACTTAGATAAGAAGTTTCACCTGTTTAGTCACTAACTTTTTTATTCTATTTTCACTTGTCTTTTTGTTTTTGTGTGCATTAGTTTTACTATCTTTTTACTTTTATAAGACGTTTGTGGGTATCGTCGCTGTAAACCCTCACGAGACTACAACTCGTCTACTAGGGACACCTAGGGGTTTAAAGACTTGTTGCATACGCTAAATGCAACTGTGATCCCTACGAAAGTGGCTTAGTTTAATTTTAATTATTGCTTGTATTTTATTTTATTGTTTTGCTCGAGGAGTAGCAACTATGTTTGGTTTGGGGGTGTGATGAGCGGAAAATATATCAATATTTATCGCCCATTTTACTTAATATTTTGTTTAGTTTCTCGGGTTTGATGAACGTTTTGATGTGTTTTAGTTTATTTTGCAGATAAAATAATATTGAAACTCAATGAAATCATTCAGGATGAAATTTGGGTCAAATAAGGGCAAATTTGGACTTGACATATTAATTTTGGAGATTTGAAACTTGAAAGGGCGTTCTAACGAAGTGCAGTTTCAGAAATCCAATTTTGTGCAATGTCATATTTTGGGCAATAGCTTTTTACTCCAATATCGGATTGAGCTGATTCAAGTTCCAGAGTAAAGAAGACTCAATGATCTACAACTTTGAAGAACAAAATAATTTCGAATTTGGAAGCTTTCATGACCGAAATTGATGAAACATCCGTAAGTGTGTTATGTGTAATTATTAAAGTCATTTTCAAAGCAAATAAATAAATAAAAAATAAAAATAGTTAAACTCCCACAAAACATGATAGCAATCAGTGGAGCAATTAGTGGAGCAATTAATAATGGATTTGGTGGAGGCAAAATTTTGCCTATAAATACCAAGCCATTTCATTTGTAAATTCATACTTTCTTCTAAGGAATTCCTTAAGAATACTAAGAAGATTGTATCTTGTTTGTTTATTTACAGCTTTCAGTAATTAATTTCAGCTTTCACAATTTCTTTTCTTTACTTTTCAGTTTTTACTTTCTGCAATTTACTTTTACACACAATACTTTTCTTTCTTTAAGTTTTAGTTTTTACTTTTCAGTAATGAGGAGGTAACTCCCCTTTGATGGGGTAAAAGGTAAAACTTTTATTACTAATATTTAGATTAATCTCCCTTAATTATAATATATAAACTAGTTAAAACCTAACTTAACGAGGATACCGCCATATTGGTCGGTTGGTAATTATTTAATTGGTTTTAACCTGACTAAACTGGATACCGCCTGATTGGTCGGTTGGTAATTAATTATTAATTTGACTTAATCTGGATACCGCCTATATGGCTGGTTGGTAATTATCATGCAAAGTTAATATATTATATTAAGGGAGATATCTAAAATAGAATTAATAAAAGTGGATCCTTTTACCTCAGCATTTTCTTTTATTGTACTTTTACTTTATTTACTTTTGCAATTTAATTTCAGCATTTACTTTTCAGCATTACTTTACTTCAGCAATTTACTTTCAGCATTTACTTTTAGCAATTTACTTTCAGCAATTACTTTCACCATTTACTTTTCAGCATTTACTTTCAGCATTTACTTTTCAGAATTTAATTTTCAGTATTTAATTTCAGCATTTACTTTCCGTCATTTACTTTTCAGCAATCATTTTTCAGAATTTTACTTTATGTCTTTTATTTTATTTAAGTTTTTACTACCCGTAAATATGTGTCGTAATTAAGCCAGTTATCTGAGGTTGTGATGAAGTCCAATATCACCGGTTTATAAGGGGTTAAATTACGGTTTGGGTAATATAAAGGTTTATTTATTGAGCCTTAGTCTTAATGCTTTTTATTAACTGGCCATTAATAAAATTGAACTGGTAAACTTAAAATGAACTTGGAAAAGGGATTTTAGGTTTAATACATTAGACTTAATAGGCCACGATCTTCCTTGAGGATAGATAACCCTTTAATAGATTTCCTCACATGATAGGAATATACCTGTCGGGCGGGGTTAGCCATAATTGGAACTTAATCTTAATGAATTCAGATAACTTGGTTAACATAGGACTATGATTAATTGGGTTATACTAGGTATTTGTATTTGACCATCGGAAGAGGATTTTACATAATTTCGTGTTCCAGGTTAATAAATAAATATATTACACAAATGTAAAATAACCACTTCATCTTTTAAAAAGATATTGGAATGATTCATAACCCTAGATAGTTTTATAAATTTGAATTTTCTTCAATCTACTTTCAAGCAATTTTATTTACTTGTTTTAAGTTTTAAAGTCACCACCCAATCAAACAACCAATAGATTAGATACTTGTAAACATTTAACTTCATAAATTAATAACAAAAGGTTTTAAGTCCTCGTAGGATCGATACTTTTTATACTACTTGAACGATACATGCGCTTGCGTTCTACGTGTCTGATTACGCCGGTCATCTTGGAACCAATGTTTTGATGAGATCATAATGTAATATGGTTTCATTCAAAACGAAGATGATTCTTGTGTATATAAGAAGGTTAGTGGGAGCGCACTGACATTGATTGTCCTATACGTTAATGATGTATTGCTTCTTAGCAACGACATTCCCATATTAAAATCGGTGAAAACTTGGCTTTCACTAAAATTCTCCATGAGAAACTTGGGAGAGGCAAACTTTATTCTAGGAATAATGATCTACTGGGATAGATCTAAAAGTTGTTGGCACTCTCCGAGAACTCGTATATTGACAGTGTTGAAGTGATTCAACATGGATCAGTCCTAGAAGGGGCTGCTTCCGGTGTCACATGGTGTCTCTCTATCTAAGGACATGTGTCCTAAAAACTCAAGATGAGAGAGATTCAATGAATCAGATCCCGTTCACTTAAGCAGTCAGATCGATCATGCATGCCATGATATGTACGCGACCCGGTGTCTCATATGCTTTGAGCATATGCAGTCACAATCAGGCCGATCCAGGTGATGGTCACTCGATTGATGTAAAGAACATCCTTAAGTATCTTAGACGAACTAAAGATACTTTCTTAGTATATGGAGAATGAGAACTTGAGGTGACTGGGTTCACCGATGCAAGTTTCCAAACCTATAAAGACGACTGTAAGTCGCAATCAGGGTACATATTTTGTTTGAACAACGGAACAGTGAGTTGGAAATCTTCCTAGCAAGATACTGTTACCGATTCAACAACAAAAGCGGAATACATTGATGCGGCTGAGGCAGCAAAAGAAGCATTTTGGATCTATAAATTCCTAATTGGATTAGGAGTAGTTCGATTAGCAGCTGAGTTGGGCTACAGTACAGGCTAAGGAAACACGGTCTCATCAATGATCCAAGTATGTACTTCGACGGTATCATCTGATTCGTGAGATCATACATCGTGGCGATGTCAAGATCGAGAGATTATTTCAGATGATAACCTTGCAGATCCGCTGACAAAAGCTATTTCTCAACAAAATTTTGAGCGACCCGTACATAGTTCAAGTGTTGGACACTTGAGTGATTGGCTATAGGCCAAGTGGGAGATTGTTGGACAATTATAACCCATAACATCACTATTTGTAAAAGAAATGATGTTTTTGTACAAATTAAATATGTCACAAATGAAATTGCTCTTTTATCATTTTGTAATTAGATTACTTGGATATATAAATGATAAAAGTCCATATGATTAATACCAGATTAATAAGATATGAGACAATATTAATCCATGAAAGGTTTATGAAATATCCCTAGTCGTAGTATTATCGAGACAAGACATCGATAATGCAGAATATACTAGTATTACACTTGTGCGCGTTATGGAAGCTTAACGACATAGTTCTCATATATTTAAGTATTAGATACTTATGCAAGTGTGATAGGAGGTTCTGTTAGCTATTGGACCGGGAACAGCTTCGCTATGGATAGACCCCTCGGAATCCCATTGGTAGTATGACCATGTGTCTATGGGAATACGAATTAGGGTAGGTGTATGTGGTCTTAACCTGAGACTTGCATCGCTAATACTTGCGACAATCAGTACGCTTTGGTTTTGGTTGTCCGGAGCTTTAACAGGTTCTATATACGCCTCTTCTGGGTTTACTGAGAATCGTAGTTGTAGGCATTTCATTTTTACATATATGCCCGATGATGACTCTCGTATGGAGACACTATCTCTTTAGTTGTGAAAGTCGCGCGAAACGGACGTTGGAAGGGTAAAATTGGAAAATGGAATTTTTTTTGGATTTAATCCAGTTGTTTAGCTTCGGTTGCTTGTTGGATCTTTGTTTCAAAGCTTATCCTCAGCCCAAAACCCCCATAAATCACTTAACAAACCATAAATCAAACCTAAACACCCAAGCCTACCCAAAGACCAAAAGCCCACGCCCAATAAGCCTCATTCACGCCCATAGTACTCTTAATTAGGTAGGTGCACATTTAACACATGCTAAAATCAAGTCAAATCCCTTCATAATTAAAAGAAATCTCATAGATCCCTTTCCTAATCAAAAGCCAATCACAATCCTAAATTAGGAGATCTTTTCCTTATGAGATACCAATTAGAGAGATGTCACCATCAATAGGAGATTCTTTCCTATTCCAATAAGGAAAGTCACCCCTCCCTTGCCTATAAAAAGAACCATTCACCACCCTTCTTGACCCTGGCACATTCACATAACATTTACACAAATCACAAGGATTTGAGAAGCATAGACACGCCCAAGACCTTCTTCCTAAGCCGCATACACAAAGCAAAAACCCTCTCCCATTGTCGCATCCACCATCTCCACTCTACACCCTTCACGCCTAAGCCACCCAAACACACCCTTCCATTGCCGCATCCAGCCCCTTCACAGCCTTCAAACCACGCCATAACAGCCAACTTCACAGCCCTAAAGTTGCGCAAAACAGCCCCACACACAGCCCTAAAGTAAGCCAAAACGCCCACTGCACCCTTACTGCCGCAAAAACAACCCCACTGACCTGATCGTTTTGCCGCAATTTAAACCTCAAAACAGCCCTGAAACCACCCTAAAACTGCATTAAAAAACCACACAAAACCCCCCTAAAAAACCCCCAAAAAACCGCAGCTATTCACCCCCTCAAACTCGTCCAAACAGTCCTTAAAACGACCAAAACAATGGCCTAAAAATAGTAGCGAAACAGCAGCGAAACGGAGTAAAGACAGCAGTACGAACAGCAAAACAACGAGGAAAGACGTTGAGTTAGTGAACCAAAAGAGTTGCGGATCATTCACCCTTCCAACGGACGTGTAACGCCCTTTCTTGAGACGACAAAAGAGGTTAGACATGAGGGCACCTTTTTACTTTTTTATCTTTTGTTTATTTTATTTATTTTAGAAATATTATCGCATGAGAGTCGTTTGAGGCATGATGTGATTGTTGGATGAGCAGAATATGTGTTCCCTTTTGTGGTATATAGGATGGAAACCCGGACGTAAATTCCATAGCCGGATCCGAATGGACGGTAGTGCGGTTTGTACTCGGGATACAACGCCACGTACCACTTAAGAGACACATATTTCGTCTCATCCAAACTTGTGTTTGAGCATGTTGTAGTTCATAGGTTATTTATTTGTTATTAAAGCATGATTAGGTTGTTAGCATGTCATTCATCTTAAGCATGATTTAGTCGATAGAAAGTTATTTCTTTATGCATGATTAGGTTGTTTTCACATTAGGGATTTAATTTATAATTATGCTTAGATTCTTATTTATTTTCCGTATTAGATAATTGAGCATGCTTGTGTGATGATTGTATGTCATTGCGTGTTTGCCGTTATGACAACTTATTTTGAAGTATGCGAACTTAGATATAGGTTCTCATTGTTATTATTATGCATGTGGACTTAGGCGTAGATTACCCTTGAGCATGGATGTTGAATAGATTCGGTTAGTTTATTGCACAAATCATATCATCACAAGTGACATAAGTAAGGACCATTCCGAACCCAAACGGTTTGAGGTCTTCCCTTGCGAGGGGTGAGTGCGGCCTTAAATATTTGTCCCGGTTCACACCGGGTGGCGACTCCATATTATTTCGTACTCCCAACTAGGCCACGAGTCTAGAACAGCGTCGTCAAGTTCTGTGTCCTACAGTCTGGCGACTCCACTGGGGATAATAGAGAATTGGCCCCGAAATAATGTCTTGTAGTGATTGTGATTTGTTCTTTAGTTAACTGTGTCTACCGTAGGTTGAAAGGGGTTTAATCAAAGGCACTTTTAAGGCTAGGTAATGGTTTGGTGTCTTCCTTCATTCCCTACCTTTCTATAAGGAAAAGCTGTGAAGGCACCTAGATAATCATGTACTTGTAGCTTAGTGTGATGGACTAATTTGGAGGACTTGTTGTTTATTCCTGACACCAAGCGATAAGAGCCTAAGAGGCTTGGGTACTTAAGAGAGCCTTGCTCCACCCTCCTTCTGGGGAATCTACAACTGGAAATCCATTTGACAGTCAGTCACACACCATAACTCGCTGGCACGTACCTTTGGTATAAAAAAGGTGCGCTCACTTGGTCGCTCGGACCCTTGAGTGGGGAGACCTAGTTGTGGGCAATCCTTCGTTGATGGGAGCTTTTGTCTATACCCCTGTAAACCCGCGTATGAACTATAGTTTTAGGATCAGTAGAGACTATTCCTTTATGTTTTGGACCATTGTCATTTGGATTCAGTTGGACTTGTTGTCATGAGGTATGGGCTTGTTGGGCCATTTAAACTGGGACGAGTCTGTGCTTTATGGCAATCGGGCCAAAATTTTCTAAAATGTTGATGGGCCAACTAGTGTAAAATTCTTATGAGCTTATATATTACATGCATCGCACGCATCTCATGCATCTCATCCATACATGCATCATGTTAACCCCCGTGTCTTAAAAGCCATCATAGATATCCGTTGGGTTAGGAAAAAGAAGACTTGTCAAAGAAGAGTTTAGCAAACATGGTTATCAGAGAAAAAGAAATCGAGAAACAGAAAACCTTACGGCAAGGATAGAAAGACCATTGGGGGGCCTTAAAAAAAATTTGTGTTCTTAGTCCTAATAGTTAGGCATAAGTCTGATGATGAAATTGATTGCTTTAGGGTGAAACCTTAGAAACGATAAACCTTTGATGTGCTTTTATCTGATACTTTGAGTGATTGATCTATGTTAGACTCGTAAGCACTTCAATATAGGTTCTTAGCAATGAAAACCTAAGTAGTTGGCAAGGTGACTAGTTGAAGAAATTGTAGGTCGGTGAATGACCGTTTGCTTAGATGTCTATCTTGATTTGCTTATGTTATGATGTGTGGTATGGTTGAAAATGAAAGAAAAGTCTCTAAAGAAAAGAATTGAACCACCTATAACCGATAAGCGTGAAGCTACCCATGGGCGAGTATTAGGACCACCATGAGGAGAAACGCTACCTTAAAAGGTAGGTGTGTTGAAAAAAAAAGAAAAAAAGAAAGAGAAAAGAAAAGAAAAGAAAAGAAAAAGTTCAAAATGAAAAGAAAAAAGAAAGAGAAAAAAGAGAAAGAAAACCATACCACATTGAGCACAGAAAAACAACTGCAGGCATAATTGAGACATCTAGGTTGGTTTGACCCATCGATCCCGATTTTTTTAAACAAAATCATTGAGTTGGCTCACCTAGGGATGAATCTGCAAAAGAACCTTTGCACACACACACTTTGAGTATGGCTTAGATCATTTATTCAAAGACTTGGATTTGAGTTGTGTTGAGTGTTTTGAAGGTTCTCTGGTTTCAATACTGAGCATTCTTTGAGGGCAATAATATGTGTAATTATTGGGACTATTTCATAATATGTGATATAGTATGATGATATGGAAGGCCCCGCCATGTGGTTCATCTTGACCAAATGCAAACAGCGGAGAGCAGAAAGATAAATCAAGACTGGGGACGACCAGTCTACCACCCCGCGAATAAGGGATATAATGGGAACTTGAGCTATGAGACAAAAGAAAACTGAGCAATCACAAGAAGAGAACTGGCAGAAAGAAATTGTAAGCAGACCTAGGGGCGACTAAAGAGTTTTGTAGGCAAGAAGCACCGAAGAGCACAAGGAAGACCTAACCCATCGGAATAGGAAACACATTCATGCATGCATGCATACACGTCATATACACGCAATCTTTGTCTTGTTTTTGTTCGCAGGTTTTAAAGAAAATGGGAAAGCGGCAAATGCAAGCCAACCAGAAACAACAACATAGCATCATCAGTTTCGGGAATGAATCCCAGGGTCGAGGCCCACACTATCAGTGTCAGTTTTGGGGATGTGTCCCAGGGTCGAGGCCCACATCAGCATCAGTTTTGGGGATGAGTCCCAGGGTCGAGGCCCACATCAGCATCAGTTTTGGGGATGAGTCACAGGGTCGAGGCCCACATCAGTATCAGTCTGGGGGCGAGGCCCACATCAGCATCAGTTTGGGGGCGAGGCCCACATCAGTATCAGTTTGGGGCGAGGCCCACATCAGTAACAGTTTGAGGATGAAGTATGGGTCGAGGCCCACATCAATATAGCTTGGGGATGAGTCCCAGGGCGAGGCCCACATCAGCATCAATCTGAGGGCGAGGCCCACATCAGTATCAGTCCCAGGGCCAAGGCTCACATCAAAATCAGTATCAATTTGGGGTGAGGCCCATATCAGTATCAGTTTTGGAATGAATCCAGGGAATGAATCCCAAGGCCGAGGCCCACATCGTCAGAATTTGGAATGAATCCAGGGAATGAAACCCAGGGCCGAAGCCCACGTCGTCAGAATTTGGAATGAATCCGGGGAATGAATCCCAGGGCCGAGGCCCACGTCGTCAGAATTTGGAATGAATCCAGGGAATGAATCCCATGGCCGAGGCCCACGTCGTCATAATTTGGAATGAATCCCAAGGCCGAGGCCCACGTCGTCAGAATTTGGAATGAATCCCAGGGCCGAGGCCCACGTCGTCATAATTTGGAATGAATCCCAAGGCCGAGGCGAACGTTGTCATAATTTAGAATGAATCCAGGGAATGAATCCCAAGGCCGAGGCCCACGTCGTCAGAATTTGGAATGAATCCAGGGAATGAATCCCAGGGCCGAGGCCCACGTCGTCAGAATTTGGAATGAATCCCAAGGCCGAGGCCCACATCAGCATCATTCTGTGGGCGAGGCCCATATTAGCATCAGTATCAATCTTGCCAGGTATGGCACTCTGGGGGCGAGGCCCACATCATTATCGGTATCAGTGTTGCCGGGTATGGTACTCTGGGGGCGAGGCCCACATCAGACATCAGATCAGTTTTTGCCAGGTACGGCACTCCGGGTATGGAGATATTTCGGCGACACCTTGGGTATGAGGTTTAGCTTGCCGGGTACGGCACTCCGGGTATGGAGATATTTCGGGGACACCTTGGGTATGAGGTTTAGCTTGCCAGGTACGGCACTCCGTGTATGGAGATATTTCGGCGACACCTTGGGTATGAGGTTTAGCTTGCCAGGTACGGCACTCCGGGTATGGAGACATCAGATCAGTTTGCCAGGTATGGCACTCCGGGTATGGAGATATCAGATCAGCCAGGTACAGCACTCCGAGTATGGAGACATCAGATCAGTTTGCCAGGTATGGCGCTCTGGGGGCGAGGCCCACATCAGACATCAGATCAGTTTTGCCAGGTACGGCACTCCAGGTATGGAGATATTTCGACGACACCTTGGGTATGAGGTTTAGCTTGCCAGGTACGGCACTTCGGGTATTGAGATATTTCGGTGACACCTTAGGTATGAGGTTTAGCTTGCCAGGTATGGCACTCCGGGTATGGAGATATTTCAGCGACACCTTGGGTATGAGGTTTAGCTTGCCAGGTACGGTACTCCGGGTATGGAGACATCAGATCAATTTACTAGGTACGGCACTCCGGGTATGGAGATATCAGATCAGCCAGGTACGTCACTCCGGGTATGGAGACATCAGATCAGTTTGCCATGTACGTCACTCCGGGTATGGAGACATCAGATCAGTTTTCCAGGTACGGCACTCCGGGTATGGAGATATCACATCAGCTAGGTACGGCATCCAGACAACTGCGACACCCTAGGTACGAGGTTAGCATTCAGACAATTGTGGCACTCTAGGTACGGAGATGCAACTGCGACACCCTAGGTACGGGGTTAGCATGTCAGGTACGGCATTCAGACCACAGCGACACCCTAGGTACAGGGTTAGCACGCCAGGTACGGCATTCAGACCACAACGACACCCTAGGTACGGGGTTATCTCGCCAGGTACGGCATGTGGACTATTCAGACTACTGCGACAACCTAGGTACGAGGTTAGCATTCAGACATTTGTGGCACTCTAGGTACGGAGGTGTCACCGCGACACCCTAGGTACGAGGTTAGCATTCAGACATTTGTGGCACTCTAGGTATGGAGGCGTCACCACGACACCCTAGGTACGGGGTTAGCACACAGACATTTGTGGCTCTCTAGGTATGGAGACGTCACCGCGACACCCTAGGTACAGGGTTAGCATTGAGACATTTGTGGCACTCTAGGTACGGAGGCGTCACCGCGACACCTAGGTACGGGGTTAACACTCAGACATTTATGGCTCTCTAGGTACGGAGACGTCACCGCGACACCCTAGGTACGAGGTTAGCATTCAGACATTTGTGGCACTCTAGGTTCGGAGGCGTCACCGCGACACCCTAGGTACAGGGTTAGCACTCAGACATTTGTGGCTCTCTAGGTACGGAGACATCACCGCGACACCCTAGGTACAGGGTTAGCATTCAGACATTTGTGGCACTCTAGATACGGAGACGTCACCGCGACACCCTAGGTACGGGGTTAGCACTCAGAAATTTATGGCTCTCTAGGTACGGAGACGTCACCGCGACACCCTAGGTACGGGGTTAGCACGCCAGGTACGGCATGTGGACTATTGTGGACTACCGCGACACCCTAGGTACGGGGTTAGCATTCAGACTATTGCGACACCCTAGGTACGGGGTTAACATTCAGACAATTGCGGCACTCTAGGTATGAAGACGTAACTGCGACACCCTAGGTACGGGGTTAGCACGCCAGGTACGGCATTCAGACCACAACGACACCCTAGGTACGGGGTTAGCACGCCAGGTACGGCATGTGGACTATTGTGGACTACCGCGACACCTTAGGTACGGGGAAAGCATGCCAGGTACGGCATTCAGACCACAGCGACACCCTAGGTATGGGGTTAGCACGCCAGGTACGACATGTGGACTATTGTGGACTACTGCGACACCCTAAGTACGAGGTTAGCATTCAGACTACTGCGACACCCTAGGTACGGGGTTAGAATTCAGACAACAACAACATCACTACGGCACTCTAAGTATGGAGATGCAACCGCGACGCCCTAGGTACGGGGTTTAGCATAATAAAATCAACTCACATCAACATGGCAAGTCAAGTGGCAGCTGGCGAGCCAGGTAAGTAAAAATGCATTGCACGTACTTTGATAGGATTGTCATTGTCACACACTGCACAAGTCCCATCAAAGTGGGGGCGACTGTAGGCATTGCATTTTTGCATATCAGCCCGTTGATGAGTCTCGTATGGAGACACTATCTCTTTAGTTGTGAAAGTCGCACGAAACGGACGTTGGAAGGGTAAAATTGGAAAATGGAATTTTTGTTGGATTTAATCCAGTTGTTTAGCTTCGGTTGCTTGTTGGATCTCTGTTTCAAAGCTTATCCTCAGCCCAAAACCCCCATAAATCACTTACCAAACCATAAATCAAACCTAAACACCCAAGCCAACCCAAAGACCAAAAGCCCACGCCCAATAGGCCTCATTCACGCCCATAGTACTCTTAATAAGGTAGGTGCACATTTAACACATGCTAAAATCAAGTCAAATCCCTTCCTAATTAAAAGAAATCTCATAGATCCCTTTCCTAATCAAAAGCCAATCACAATCCTAAATTAGGAGATCTTTTCCTTATGAGATACCAATTAGAGAGATGTCACCATCAATAGGAGATTCTTTCATATTCCAATAAGGAAAGTCACCCCTCCCTTGCCTATAAAAAGAACCATTCACCACCCTTCTTGACCCTGGAACATTCACATAACATTCACACAAATCATAAATATTTGAGGAGCATAGACACGCGCAAGACCTTCTTCCTAAGCCGCATACAGAAAGCAAAAACCCTCTCCCATTACCGCATCCACCATCTCCACTCTACACCCTTCACGCCTAAGCCACCCAAACAAACCCTTCCATTGCCGCATCCAGCCCCTTCACATCCTTCAAACCACGCCAAAACAGCCCCCTTCACAGCCCTAAAGTTGCGCAAAATAGCCCCACACACAGCCCCTCACTGCACGCCTGAAACATAAGCCAAAACGCCCACTGCACTGCACCCTTACTGCCACAAAAACACCCCACTGACCTGATCAGTTTTGCCGCAATTTTAACCCTCAAAACAGCCCTAAAACAACCCTAAAACTGCATTAAAAAACCACACAAAACCCCCCTAAAAAACCCCCAAAAACAGTAGCTATTCACCCCCTCAAACTAGTCCAAACAGTCCCTAAAACGACCAAAACAGTGGCCTAAAAACAGCAGCAAAATATCAGCGAAACGGAGTAAAGTAAAGATAGCAGCGGACAGCAAAACAGTGAGGAAAGACGTTGAGTTAGTGAACCAAAAGAGTTGCGGATCATTCACCCTTCCAACGGACGTGTAACGCCCTTTCTTGAGACGACAAAAGAGGTTAGACCTGAGGGCACCTTTTTACTTTTTTATCTTTTGATTATTTTATTTATTTTAGATATATTATCGCATGAGAGTCGTTTGAGGCATGATGTGATTGTTGGATGAGCGGAATATGTGTTCCCTTTTGTGGTATATAGGATGGAAACCCGGACGTAAATTCCGTAGCCGGATCCGTATGGACGGTAGTGCGGTTTATACTCGGGATACAACGCCACGTACCACTTAAGAGACACGTATTTCGTCTCATCCAAACTTGTGGTTGAGCATGTTGTAGTTCGTAGGTTATTTATTTGTTATTAAAGCATGATTAGGTTGTTAGCATGTCATTCATCTTAAGCATGATTTAGTCGATAGAAAGTTATTTCTTTATGCATGATTAGGTTGTTTTCACATTAGGGATTTAATTTATATTTATGCTTAGATTCTTAATTATTTTCCGCATTAGAATTGAGCATGCTTGTATGATGATTGTATGTCATTGCGTGTTTTCCGTTATGACAACTTATTTTGAAGTATGCGAACTTAGATATAGGTTCTCATTGTTATTATTATGCATGCGAACTTAGGCGTAGATTACCCTTGAGCATGAATGTTGAATAGATTCGGTTAGTTTATTGCACAAATCATATCATCATAAGTGACATAAGTAAGGGACCATTCCGAACCCAAACGGTTTGAGGTCTTCCCTTGCGAGGGGTGAGTGCGGCCTTAAATCTTTGTCCCGATTCACACCGGGTGGCGACTCCATGTTATTTCATACTCCCAACTAGGCCGCGAGTCTAGAACATCGTCGTCAAGTTCTGTGTCCTACACTAGTGTATTGGATGTGATGTCAAGATGGGAGTATCACTTCAGTCATATGGAGATGATGATCACGCAGGGATACAAAACTAGTACTCTTGAATGCTGCAGCTATCAGGATAGTATAACTAGGTCTTGATTATCCGATTACAGAGACTAGTTTCTAGTGATCTGATATATGATTCGTACGAGACAGACACAATTCCAGCCCCAGGCCTAGCATGTGACATTCGATACTGGATCGTATTACGAAATACTTTGTATACTACGCCTGATACAGATTATATATTCCTCGTTGAATATTTCTGGAGAATTGGGTACGCACGGTGTTTTGCTAGAAGTCAACCATGTCTTGTAAATCGGTAAGAACGTGGTACGGGGTACGCACGTATCGGATAGTCTGATAACCGTATTTACTGCCAACATATCCATGGATCTCTTGGGTCGCTTCCCAAAGATTCACCGATGACATTTGACTCGAACAGAATTAATCTGGGATTAATTATGAGAGATAAAATTAATCTGGGATTAATTACGGCAAGAATTAATCTGGGATTAATTGTGAAAGAGAAAATTAATCTGGGATTAAATGCGGTAATAATTAATATGGGATTAATTCATCTAGAAGAGAGAACGCGATTAATTTGGAATTAATCGACAAAGTAAATTTAATAGTTAAATTGGATTTTACTATTTAATTTATTTAATTGGTCTAAAATAATATATCGGATATATTAATTGAAATTGGATTTCAATACGGAATTAAAATTGGATTTTAATTCAAGCGACCAAATTAATTTGGAATTAATTCGTAAGTGACTTTCGTAATAATTTTGCTAGGTATTATTATTTAATTAAATTGGATTTATTACGTAGCAATGGAAAAATTCATTTAATCGAATTAAACGAACCCGAGCCCAAAGTGTGTTGTGTAAGCCAACTTGAATTTTGAATTTAAAGTTGTGAGACCCACTAACTTACATCACATGTCACTATTAGTGATGGATGTAGTTGGCTTGTATTTATTACAACTTTTAACACACAACACACACACTTTTTGAAGTCAACTTTAGAAGTTACTATTCATCTTCTTCTCTTTTTCTCTCCCTTGGGCTTGAACTTCTCCCCTCTTCTTGAATTTTTGTTGCAAAAATTCACCTTTGCTAGCACATAGAGAGTCAAAGAAAGGTGATATGGAAAATCACCATTGAGTTTGGAATTTATTTCAAGGGCTTGGAGCTTCTACATCCAAAGAAATTGAACTTCAACCAATCAATGTATGTTTTTTCCGCAAACTTTCTTGATATATTCACACACGAATCAATGTTTAGAGATCATTGGCTTATCTAGGACACTAATAATTGTATCATCTACTTTTTGTTTTTCTCATTGAAAGTGAAGGTATATGTTACAATTACCACAATCACATAAGAAGGGTGT
Organism: Zanthoxylum bungeanum; assembly: GCA_019454045.1. Taxonomy (NCBI): domain Eukaryota; kingdom Viridiplantae; phylum Streptophyta; class Magnoliopsida; order Sapindales; family Rutaceae; genus Zanthoxylum; species Zanthoxylum bungeanum. Next base: position 95,169 of record SKCR01021026.1, on the reverse strand, counting down.
TACTTGCATCAATGGAATTATGGTTTCACAAAATGAGTCAGTTTGTATGGGCAATAACCTTTGCCAAGTGATGCTTCTAAGGAAGGTTGTCATATAATCTACTTTTTGACGGTCACTTGATTTTCATTTTTAACCTTTTAGTGGCAGTATGACATTCCATTTGAAATTCTCTATTAGTGAATGCATTAGCACTGTAAATCATTTCTTCTTTTTTTTCCTCTGTTTTTCCTGTTGTTTTTCTTTTGCGGACTGTGGGTTGTGTTGAGAGAAGATGGGGTGGTGGTGTTTTAGGAGAGTGAATTACTAAAAGAATTGCATGTGAACTATAGACATTTTAGTATGAAGCTTGAATTTTCATCTTCATACAAATGAGTGTACTAGGATATTGCAACATGTGAAACTCATTGAAAATATTTATTTACTTCACTTTTAATGTTTCTAACTGCACCATGGAAATAATAAAAACTCTTATTGCTGCATTTTTTTGGAAAAGTATGAAAAACACTTTTCAATAGGTTCTACAGATGGGATTGTGCAAGTATTGACCTAGATTTTATCTAATACTAGTTTTGAGTGCTACATGTGTTAACCCCTCTATTTGATTGATCTATCTATCTTCACCACCATGCATCTTGAGCACTCTTTCTAGTGTTCGCTGAATATTTTAAGAATTACTTCAAGAGGTAAAAGTAAAACTCACGGTTTGTTCGTTGTATGATTCCATTTTGGCTATAAATTATAACATAAATTGCTTATATGTAGACAATATTACAAAACATTGATTCAAAATATGGTACAATTTCTCCAAATATTCATATCATTTAGTTTTTTGGTTATTTTGGGCTTCATCCATTTTGTATGATGGGTGTTTTTTTTTGTGCACTGGCAGTCTACTAAGGCAGTTTGCAAGCGGTGGGGAATAAAACACACAACAGCAGTTGAATTCATTGCAAACACCAAGAGTGAAACCTTCGAAATTGACAGCTAGAATGGCAAAGAACACTAAAAATAAAGGTCGTTTACGGAGAAAGGATTGACATTTTCTTTAGTTGTATGTTGCTCACAGTGGACTGTACATATAAAAATTTATGTATGCATTTTCTGTACACTCAAAAAATGCCTAATATGGCTGAAAATTATGTATGCATTTACTGACAATCTGTCCAAAATTACACCATCCAAAAATATTGGTTCAATTAGATGTAATTGCTACATATTGATTACATCAAAAATATTGGTATATATTGATTACAGCATCCAAACATGTAATCCAAATATTGAATATAGTGTTATATGGAGTAAGTCCACCATGTGCAGTTTTCGTAAAAAGTCTGTAAAGATGTTCCAAAAATATTGATGGGATTCCTTGAAATGTTGTGCATCGGTTTGTCAAACGAACAAATTCTCAACATAATTGAATTTATAGGCTCTGAATTATAACCAAATTTACTATTTTAGATATATATTAAAAGAGTAAATAATTGATTAATTTTTCAAATTGTGTCATATTTCTTTTTTTTTTTCAATTTTTTTATTATTTCGGTCGGTTGCGGATATCCGATTTTTTCAATCGGTTTCGGATATGGATACCATCTATTAAATTTTTCGGTTTGAGATATTGTATTTGATTTTGATTTCGTCCAAAATGATCAGATATCCAACCGTTGACGTACCTAATTCTAAGTAAATATCAACATTAAGAAATCTCTCTTCATGCTCATTAACTGCCGTAGTGAATAAAAATTATAAACGGAAACAATAAGTATACAACTCATGTACATGCTCATTAACATATGTAACTAATGAAAATTATAAGTAAATATCAACATTATTAACTTGTGCTCATTCAATTGTGATGTTTCATCTTTTTGTATTCACTTATAACCATTAAACATGAAATCAAGATTGAAATCGAAGCATTAAACATGATATTGAATAAAAAGTAATTGTTAGATATGACCAATACATGCAACTTCACACCATTGATATGCAATTTCACCATTAAGATGCAACTTGCAACCATAAAACATGCAATAATACAAAAATTAAATAATGACCATGAAACATGCAACAAATATCATTCATTATACAACAATTAACAATAAACATGCAACATGAAACCATTGGACTTGAAATGTTAGCAATAAACTGGAGTTGCAACTGCCTCGAAAACCAATCCAACTTCTACCATTAGACTTGCAACTTTCACCAATAAATATGTAATATTTCTAATATGAAACCTTTAACAATGAACATGCAACATGAAACCATTGGAGTTGAAATTTTAGAAATAACATACAATTGCATCCACCTCGAAAACTGCACATGCAACTATGACCATTGAATATGCATATTCTCCCATTAGACTTGCAATTTTCACCAACAAATATGTAATATTTCTAATATGAAACCTTTAAAAATGAACATGCAACATGAAACCATTGGACTTGAAATTTTAACAATAACATGCAATTGCATCTACCTCGAAAACCGCACATGTAACTATGAACATTGAATATGCAACTTCTACCATTAGACTTGCAACTTTCACCAATAAATATGTAATATTTATAATATGAAACCTTTAACAATAAACATGCAACGTGAAACCATTGGACTTGAAATTTTAGTAATAATATGCAATTGCATCTGCCTCGAAAACCGCACATGTAACTATGATAATTGAATATGCAACTTCTATCATTAGACTTGCAACTTTCACCAATATATATGTAATATTCTAATACAAAACCTTTAACAATGAACATGCAATATGAAATCATTGGACTTGAAATTTTAGCAATAACATGCAATTGCAGTGCTTCGAAAACTGCACATGTAAGTAAGACCATTGAATATGCAACTTTTACCATTAGACTTAAAACTTTCACCAATAAATTTGTAATCTTTATAATATGAAACCTTTAACAATGAACATGCAACATGAAACCATTGGACTTGAAATTTTAGTAATAACATGCAATTGTATCTGCCTCGAAAATCGCACATGTAACTATAACCATTGAATATGCAACTTCTACCATCAGACTTGCAACTTTCACCAATAAATATGTAATATTTATAATATGAAACCCTTAACAATAAACATGCAACATGAAACCATTGGACTTGAAATTTTAGCAATAATATGCAATTGCATCAGCCTTCGAAAACCGCACATGAAACTATGATAATTGAATATGCAATTTCTACCATTAGACTAACAACTTTCACCAATAAATATGTAATATTTCTAATGTGAAACTTTTAACAATGAACATGCAACATGAAACCTGAAACCATTGGACTTGAAATTTTAGTAATAACATGCAATTGCATCTGCCTCGAAAACCGCACATGTAACTATGACCATTATGCAACTTCTACCATTAGACTTACAACTTTCACCAATAAATATGTAATATTTCAAATATGAAATCTTTAACAATAAACTTGCAACATGAAACTATTGGACTTGAAATTTTAGTAATAACATGCAATTGCATCTGCCTCGAAAACCACACATATAACTATGATCATTGAATATGCAACTTCTACCATTAGACTTGCAATTTTCACTAATAAATATGTAATATTTCTAATATGAAACCTTTAACAATTAACATGCAACATGAAACCATTGGACTTGAAATTTTAGCAATAACATGCAATTACATCTGCCTCGAAAACCGCACATGTAACTATGACCATTGAATATGCAACTTCTATCATTAGACTTGCAACTTTCAACAATAAATATGTAATATTTCTAATATAAAACCTTTAACAATAAACATGCAACATGAAATCATTGAACTTGAAATTTTAGCAATAATATGCAATTGCATCTGCCTCGAAAACCGCACAGGTAACTATGATCATTGAATATGGAACTTCTATCATTATACTTGCAACATTCACCAATAAATGTGTAATATTTCTAATATGAAATCGTTAACAATGAACATGCAATACGAAACCATTGAACTTGAAAATTTTAGCAATAACATGCAATTACATCTGTTTCGAAAACCGCACATGTAACTATGACCATTGAATATGCAACTTCTACCTTTATACTTGCAACTTTCACCAATAAATATGTGATATTTCTAATATGAAAACTTTAATAATGAACATGCAACCTACAACCATTAGACTTGAAATTTTTAGCAAAAACATGCAAAAAAAAATTTATATTATTTTTTTTTATCAATATTTTATAATTTATTTAATAAAAAATAATTTTTATAATTTTTTTTTGAATAACTGGTTGCAACCGGTTGTTGTAACCAGCTATTTTATTTTTTTTTTCTTTTAATTCTGCTGAAGTCCAAATACCCATGGGTATGTTAGCTATGGCCCATTTAAATATGTAAATTTGTGAGAAATGAAATTTACATTTATTTGAGTGAGTGAGACCAAATAAATTTTCATTTTAAAAATAAAATCAATATATAGTTTTTTCGAAATTCCTAATCTAACCTAGCCTTTGGGTGGGCCCCTTTCTAAGTCCTACGCCCAAACACAATTTTTCTAAATAAGACTTATTATAGTCTTGCTCGCACTCTTTATACCTGTTTGTTATGTTTTAAGTGGAAATAAAGTAATTTTTTAATCCTAATTTTTTTTAAAAAAAAAAAAAATTATCGTTGGTGTTAAAAAATTTATGTTGTTTCTATTAGTGAAATCTCAAAATTTGGATTTTTGAGAATATAAATTGGAAAACTTTTTAAATAATTAAATTATCTAAAATGTCCATATTTTATTTCATAATATTATTTCATTTTTTTCATAATACAAATTTTTAAAAAAATTAACCATTAAAATAAATTTATAAATTTTAATAAAAATATTAATTGATAACCAAGCAATTATTTATTTTAATAAAAAATCTATTTTTAAAGTTCTACAAATAAAAATTTTATTTGAAAAGTGATATCAAATGAAGTCTAATTACCAGCAAAGCTAACCCCCTACTGGCATATATGGTGCCTGTTTTAAAACAAAGTAAAATATTTTTATTTCAGTTCAAATAATTAGGAGTAAAATGATAATTAATACTAGTCCATTAAATTAATCTACCGACAATCAATTACAATAAGTAGAGAAACCATTAAATATTTTATTGACAAGTAGGTGGATAAAATAATGCACCCAAATATCCAACAACTTCCCATACTGTAACGCTCCCAAATCTCATACCACGCCTTTAAGTTACCCTCCACGTCATTCATGTTAGAATGTGCATCCTAAAAATATATTGTTTGCATCAACAATGACATAACCACGATCCTTAAAATAATTTTAGAAGAAAATTTTAAATTTCAATCACATTGATTTTTCCGCGCTAATCCCAAAATCTTAGTTCAACTAACAAGTATAATAAATCTTCCATAATGATACGTCTGCATATAATTGTACATAATATTTTTGCTAAATATTATATAAATTGGAATTCCGCACGTTGCGTGAATTTTTTTTATTTATTTTATGTTTCTTTTAAAAAATTAATATATTAAATTTTTAAATTATTCTCTTAGAGTCTGAAATAATCTGATGGCGTTTACATGCTTTCATGCATTCAATGTTGTAAATTCTATAAATATATAGTATAAGTGTAGGAGGGTTATATCCATTGAATAGTGCATTATGCGAAATGCACAAACATGTAGGGACATGTCCACTAAATTGGAAGGATGAGTCTCTTGGCTTCAAAATGTATAAGGGAATGGGTATAACCCTTAGGAGAGATACACCCTAAACCAAATGGTTCCCTCTAAGGCACCATTCCATGTCTATATATAGGAGTCTTGGTTTCATTCTTAAGGCATCCAGAAATTTATACAAGTAATCCATTTGTCTAGAATCATTTAGCAAATAGAGAGAGTTTCCTCCATATTCCTTGTTCAAGTTCTTGTGAAAGAAGTGTCTATTCTACAAGAAGTATCCAAGTAATCCTGTGAGAACATTAACCACAAAACTATCCGTAGAGCACAGAAGTGGGGCTAATAAGTTCTTAAGGACAGAGGCAACTCGACTTGGATTTCAGTTTAATAATCATCTTCAACACATTTACAGGTTTTTCTTGTTTCTCAATTTCCATGTTTATGTTTTATAGTAAGAATTTTGATTGAATGATACATTTTTAAACTTGATTTTATAGCACATATAAATGACTTACAATCTTAAGAACTTATTATTATCTTTTGTGTTGTAAAATCAATTGTTTTCCTATGCATGACAATTCCACTTTATGATTTTATAGTTTCACATTAATGGGCTTGAATCAAAATTTGATGTGAAACAATGAGATTCGTCATTTTCATGGAATTTTTTAAAAAAAAATTGCATCACGTTGCACTGTGACCATTCAATTCTTTATCATGATGTATTTTGTTCTTCCAGTATGCCTCCATGTCCTTTGCAATTCATGAAAAAATTAAGCATTGAAAAAAAATTTGGCTATTACAGTGGCGTCACTTTTGAGGAAAAAAAATGAACTCACTTTTTGATTTTGGTTTATCATTCAAAATCAAATTCTTTCATATATTACAGTGCACAAATTGATATACACTCATATGAAGGTCTGTGACCTTTCGACTTCCTAAAGTGCACTCAATATACTTTTTAAATTTAATCACTTTTGAAACATTAAATTATTAATTGTCATGAGATACTGTAAATTAGTTTCATTAAGAAGATGTTTATAAACTTGAAAAGTTGCGACTTTTAATTTATATGGAAGTTGCTAAAATATTCAAAATCGATCAACTACAAATAAAATTATAAAACAATTATTACTACAAAATTATTTCTTATCTATTAAGTACAGTAATATCTAGTTGATGGAGGGTGTATTTATGATTGTGACCATTTGAATTTATATGCATGTTTGGATTTGATTGAAACAGTGAAGTGGAAGTTATTTGATTTGAATTATAACTTGAATTATAAGTTACATTCAAAAGCATTGTTGGCTCATAAAACTTACATTTAAATTTAAAAGAGATAATGTTGTGTATAACATAATAATATTAGGATTTATATTAATATTAGTTTAGGAAAATCATATACTGAATTGTTATAAACTTGGTAGTATATGTTTAAGTTAATATTATGGTGTTCAATTATCACAAGCATTCACATAGTGATAAAGTGGAAAATTAATTATGTGTTACATACTTGGCTTAAAATTAAAAGTGTAACTTTACACAAGTAATTCCGTCCAAGCTTGATTGACTTATACATATACAAATATAAATTTACACATATTTATTATTGTATTGTGAATTGAAAGTGTATTACTAAGATTGAACGTCTAAGATATTTTATTGAGAAAATGTTTAAGGAAATTCTGTCAACAAGGCGATAAGAGCCTAAGTGGGCAGAGATTTAAGTTGTTACTACGGACTCCCCTCGTCCTCCAGGAATTTTCTTATATTCACTTATCATAAGAAACATTAGTCATAAATTCAAGGACTTGTGTTATTTGAGACTACTTTCCAACATAACAACAAGTGGATTCTTAGTGTATCATTTAAACAAGATCATATTATTGATCGTTGTGAGATTTGTCTTTTGTAGACTTATTGATTAGTGTATATTTTTATAGTTATACAATGGCTAGTGGAAATATCACAGTACCGGTCGCTCATGGAGAGAAACCAAATAAGTTTGGTGGAACAAATATCAAACAGTGGCAGAGCAAAATATTATTCTATCTAACAACGCTGCAGTTGGCTAAGTATCTAAAAGATCCTCCGTCTTGTGGAGGAAGAAACGGAAACAGCCAAGCAACTGCGAGATGAGACATGGTCGTCAGGCGACTTCTTGTGCAAGAATGACCTCTTGGGAGGACTTAACAATACCCTGTACAATGTGTACCAAGGCATTACTTCTGCGAAGATTCTCAGGGAATTTCTTGAGAAGAAATACAAAACCGAGGATGCCGGACAAAAGAAATTTATCATGGGTAGGTTCCTGGACTACAAGATGGTAGATTGAATGATGGTGATGTCTCAGTTGGGTGAACTTCAGTTAATCATTCATGAAATATTGGATAGGGAATGAAACTCTGCGAGACATTTCAAGTTTCCATAATCATTGAAAAGTTGCCTCCATCATGGAAGGACTTCATGAGCTATCTAAAATACAAAAAGAAGCAGATGAGTCTTGAAGACCTTGCAGTTCGATTGAAGATCGAAGATGACAACAGGAAGTCCGAGAAAGCCAGCTACAAGACTATGGAGTCTAAGGCCAACATCATCGATGGTGGAAAGGGTAGCAAAAAAAGAAAGAACAGTTGAGCTGATTCTTCCCAAGCAAACAAGAAGTTCAAGGGGAAGTGCCACATTTGTGGAAAAAGCGGTCACATGGCAAATGACTGCAGAAACAAAAAGCCTTAGGACAAAGGCCAGAAAAAGAAAAATGAGGCTCATGTCATTGAGGATGAGCAGCTAACTGATGAGATATCAGAAATGAATCTCTTAGCAGTTGTAACAGAAGCCAACTTGGTTGGAAATCTGAGAGAATGGTGGGTAGACACTGAGGCTACTCGTCATATATGTGCTGATAGTAAGATGTTTTCCTCGTATCAGAAGGTTGATGGTGGCGATCATCTGACAATAGGAAACTCTTCTACCTCTAGAGTGGTTGGACAAGACACATTGGTTCTGAAGATGACATATGGGAAAGAGATTACATTGAAGAATGTCTTGCATGTTCCTGATATTCGGAATAACTTGGTTTCGGGTTCACTCCTTAGCAAGAATTGTTTTAAGCTTGTATTTGTTTCTGATAAATTTGTATTGACCAAGAATGATGTCTATATAGGAAAAATGATACCTCACTGAGGGCCTTTTCAAGTTCAATGTAATGACTGTCAATCGACACAGTGCTAATAATAAAACTACATCTTCCGCTTATATTATTGAGTCACAAAATGTAAGGCATGAGAGGTTAGGACATGTTAATTATGATACAATGCGTAAATTAATTACATGGACTTTATACCTAAATTTACAATAGATAACCAACATAAATATGAGGCATGTGTTGAAGCAAAAATGCATAGGGCATCATTTCATTCCATAGAACGAAATTCTGAACCCTTGGAACTTGTACACTCCGATGTGTGTGATATGAATATTGTGCAAACAAGAGGCGGTAAAAAGTACTTTGTCACTTTTATCGATGGTAGCACACGTTTCTTTAATGTGTATTTGCTAATGAGCAAAGATGAAGCTATTGAGAGCTTTATACAATATAACAACAAAGTTGAAAATCAACTTGGCAAGAAAATCAAAAGAATCAGGAGTGATAAAGGAGGTAAATTTATGTCACCATTTGCTGAATATTGTTCCAATCATGGAATTATTCACGAAACTATTGCACCTTATTCGCCTCAACAAAACGGGATTGCTGAGCGCAAAAATCGAACGTTGAAGGAAATGATGAACGCCATGTTGACAAGCTCTGGTTTACCTCGGAACTTGTGGGGGAAGCCTTGCTTTCCGCTAGCTACGTTCTGAACAAGCTATCTCACAGAAGATTGGATAAGACACCATATGAATTGTGGAAAGGTGTAATATCCCGATCATCCGTAACCTGCCCAGCACAGTAAATAATTGTGCGAAGCATGTTAATATTCATTTTAGGGTATGAAAATGATTTTCATGACTTAGAAATCCCGACCGGAGACTCGGGATAAATTTTCAAGTTTTGAAGTTTTTCCGTTAATTTTCCGTTTTGAACAGCTGTTAGTAAAATAGCCATAACTTCTTCGTTTTAACTCCGATTTTGACGAGTAATTTATTGTTTCGAAGGGAAGACATAGACGCATATCTTTCCTGTTAAATATTTTCACAAAATCTGACCCGAAATAGGTCAAAAATATGTGCAAAATGGCTGTCACTGCACAAATCCGAGAACAAATAAGAAAGTGACACTTGGCACAACAAAAGCCACTCACCAACAAAGCAAAAATCTGTCCCCAAGTATAAATAAGACACTATTCACTTCTTCTCTTTCATCCCACCCCAAATTTCGAATTTGCTTCTCTCTTTCACGCCATCTTCATATTTTCTTCATGTTTCCATCAATTTCTCATGCAAAATGGAAGGAATCAAGTGTTCAATCAAGCATGTAAGTCATCTAAGTCTTGCTCTTCCTTTAATTTTCAGATTTGAGGCATTAGATACTCTCCCCCAAATTCGAATTTGAAAGGACCCTAGGGAGAGATTTGTGAAAGTGATATGATTGAGTGAAAGAAGTTGAATATTGTATGTTTTGTGATATATAGGCATGTGTCTAACTTCAATTCTATTGAGTTCATAAAATTCCCCCAATTTTGCTTAGGGTTGAAAATGATGATGATAGAATGTTGATGATTTTTTGAGATTGGTTATGGATTAATGATGATTGATGTGTTTGGAATAAATTAGTATATGTTTGGTTTGATTGGAATGGAAAATGCAAAAGTAGTAAATTGGACAGTTTTGTTAAAATAGTAGGTTTGGTTTGTACTCTGATTTTCGTGGCCTTGGAAGCGGAATTAGCAAAAGTGTAAAACATGCGACTTGTCGCTTTATGTCTTATAGATATGCCTGTAAAATGGTTTTGTGCAATATTGAGTATTGGAAAATATATGGGGTAATGATTGGGGCTGGTTTTGGTTGGAATTTATGCATACAGCTCTCTGTAAATCAATTAATATGAGGACCTTAGGAGCTGAATTAGGCTAAGTGGTAAGTATGCGTTTTGTTCATTTATGTGTTAAATAAATGCCTGTAAAGTGGTTTTTCAATTGGACTTAAATTTCTTCTGAAATGGCAAAGCAACCGAGAGATGTTCAGGTTGTAGCACTACTGGAAACATGGCTGAAATTTGTAAATTCTTGTTTAATGGTTTGATCAAATTTGTTACATGTTTGCGGAAATAATTTGCATGTTTTGATAATAAATTGATGAGGGTTAATGAAATACAAGAAAGGTAAGTATGATAAATAACCAAACTAGATTAGCAAAGAATAAGTAGTTAAGTATTGAAATAACCAAACATGATGGAGACTGACTTAATAGATGGGGATGTAATAATTTGATGAGTATATTTTAAATGCATGTGTTTGACGCTCAAGGAATGAGCATAGTTACTTACTGAGTCATTATGACTCACACCACCACAGTTTGTTAGTTTTGCAGGTTGGTGACCTGATCGGTCAACCACAGACACCAGAGCTTGAGGAGCTGAATAGCGACGTTGCAGTCAGCCAGTCACCAGGTCTTGGGGGAAATAAAGAGTCTAGTAGCTTATGTTTTAGTTTGTATAAGTTGTAACGTGCTGAGTACGAGTTTATTTTAGAAAATTTTTTGTATATACGTATTTTCGGGCACGGAGCCCTGGTTGTATTATGTCTGCATCGTATTTTAGTTGGGCTCTTAGATTGCATTAACGTTGAGATACCGGCCTGAGTCCGAGATTTAATTTTCATGTTGTAAATGGATGCTGGCTATAGGCAAGGTTGCATGATGTTATAAATACATCATGCCGAAATTTTTCTAGAATCAGAGGCTTATGGAGACGGGATTAGCCTGTCTCTTGCCGGTTGCATCATGGCTTAGGTGAGATGTTACAAAAGGTCACGTACCTTCCTACAAATACCTGAAAGTGTGGGGGTGTCTCGCCAAAGTGATGGTTCCTAAACCTAAGAAGGTTAGAATATGATCCAAGACTGTTGATTGTATATTCATTGGATATGCTCACAATAATAGTGCGTATCGATTCTTAGTACATAACTCGGAAATTCCTGACATCAATCCAAATATGATAATTGAGTCAAGGAATATGACATTCTTTGAAGAGACATTTCCTTGTAAGGAAATACAAAGAACAAAGTCTCTCAAAAGAACTAGTAATACTGTCAAAGACAGTGATCAAGTTAACCAAGAATCAGATCAACATGAAAATGTTAAGGAAATTGAACCTAGACGTAGCAAAAGAGCTAGAATTTCTAAGTCACATGGACCCAATTTTCGGACATACTTGTTAGAAAATGAGCCTTAAAGCTATAAAGAAGCAATGTCTTTATCGGAGACACCTTTGGGGAAAGAGGCTATCAATAGTGAGATTGATTCCATCCTATAAAACCATACTTGGGAGTTGGTTGATCTTCCTCAAGGTTGTAAGCCAATGAGCTAAAAATGGATATTCAAACGAAATATGAAACTGGATGGATCAATAGATAAGTACAAGGCAATACTTGTCATAAAAGGTTATAGACAAAAAGAAGACATTGATTACTTTGATACAGTGGATTCCAAATCTACGAGTGGATTTGTTTTCACACTTGGTGGTGAAGATGTGTCATAGAAATTCTCGAGGCAAACATGTATTGCTCGGTCTACTATGGAATCAGAGTTCATAGCATTAGACAAAACATCGGAAGAAGCAGAATGACTTCGAAATTTCCTAGAGGATATTCCAAACTAGCCCAAACCAGTGCCATTGATAAGCATGCATTATGATAGTCAATCGGCTATTGGGAGAGCCCAAAATATAATGTATAATGGTAAGTCTAGACACATACATCACATACATAATACCATACGAAACCTGCTCTCAAGTGGTATAATTTCGATAGATTATGTCAAATTGAAGGAAAACCTAGCAGATCCACTTAGTAAAGGTTTACCTCGAGAGCAAGTTGAGAAGTCATCGAGTGGAATGGGCTTGAAGCCTATAAATTTAGAATTTTCACTGTGGAAACCAAACCTAACTGAATGGAGATCCCATGATCTAGGTTCAAAAGGGACAACTGAAACTTTGTGCAATTCAAAACAAGCACTGTTGAGTTTTATACTCTTTCTCATTCCTATAATGATGCAGAGTGCTGTCTGTCAATGTTAGGATAAGCTAAGGTTTTTAATGATCACTATATTAGGAGAAGAGTCCTAATGGGGGTAAATACATATTACCTTTTTATAGAAGATTACATATTTCAAGTAAGAAGTAAGGCTGCTTCCAAGGGAGTTTTTTAAGGCTGAATTCCCTAAAGTACTTGATGAATCCTAGACCAATGTTCATGGTCGAAATGAACACAATCATAGAACAGGAAATGGTCGAAGTAAAGCTATGTGTTGGCAATTGTCTTGGTTTACACCAACGGCAGAACAGTTCAAGATTATGGGTCACTGATTTGTCAAGTAAATCCGATTGTCATTGACTAGGAAATGTTCAAGGTGAAAGTTACCTATTTCGATGCCGTTTTGTTTCACGGAAACTCTCTTAAGTGTCTTAATTAACATTTAGGGAATTGTGGGGGATTGTTGTAAATTCTCTAAATATATAGTATAAGTGTACGAGGGTCATGTATCTTGAGTAATGTCTTATGGGAAAGGCACAAACTTGTAGGGACATGTCCACTAAATTGGAAGGATGAGTCTCTTGGCTTCAAAAGGTATAAGGGAAGAGGTATAACCCTTATGAGAGATACACCCCAAACCAAAGGGTGCCCTCAAAGCACCCTTCCATACCTATATATAGAAGCCTTGGTTTCATTCTTAAGGCATCCGTAAATTCATACAAGTCATCCATTTTTCTAGAGTCATTTAGCAAATAGAGAGAGTTTCCTCCATATTCCTTGTTCAAGTTCTTTTGAAAGGTGTAGGAAACGCTTTCCTTGCGCAGCGGAAACGGTTTAGGCACACAGATCAGACTTGCAATTTTTTATGCCATTCCCTTTGAACTACCGAATGTTACTGCCACCACCACTGAAATTTTACTTCAGTTTTAGACAAAAATTCCAGCCCCGAAAGAGCACCGGAAGAGTCCCCGAATAGCCGGACAAAAACTGGACTGTTTTGGACTCGATTCGCGCCCAACGCACTGCAGAAATAGTCCCTGAAATGTGTGAACTATGGCTATGTATTGGTTCTGATTTTTCACTTGAAAATAGTCCCAACACAGCCCTAAAACACCACAAAATATTCCCCAAAATAATTGGATTAAAACGAAACCAAACCGAGTTCCGTTTCACCAAGTAAAAGGGCGGCAGTGAGCAAAACAAAGCCTCACTGCCGAGTACAACAAGAATGAGATGAAGATGATGATTTGTTCGACACCACAAAGTCTTCCGAACTATATCGCGTTACCAATGGAAACTTGTGTGGGCAGGACTCACAAAATAATCCTTAAACTATTTAGAGATTAATTCACACAACAACTTTTATTCTTTTGATTTTTGTTTTTCTTTTGTTCTTCTTTTTCTTTTCTAAAAAATTGAGAGGATTTGAAGAAGAAGAAGATGGAGGCTAGGTTAGAGAATGAGAGCTCTAGGCAAAAGCAAAAAACAAATCCTTTTATATCTAGGTTTATTTATTTCCAAAAACAAAACAAACCTTACCTATTCCACACCTTGCAAAAATCGACCATGATGGTTATTTTCTTTTAATTTTGTAACATCAACCTTTATTACTATAATAAAAGATATGTTACAAAAATAAAAAGTTGTAATTACCTTTCATAAAGTGCAATTACCAAAACCATTTAAAACCCTTCCAAAAACTATTTTTGGAAAATCAAAAATCAAATCTATATTTATTAAATTATATAAATAATATAATTTAATAAAATGCAATTAATAATCATCAAATAATTATTAGAACTATATACTAACCTTTTAATATATAGTATCAAGTGTGACATAAAATATTATTAATCATATTAATAATATTTATACCTTTGTGAGTATATAATTGGACAATCCAATTATATTAAATTCGCTATAGTAGATCGAGCTAGCATGGGGACCAAATGGACCTACACTTCCGAGCTCCAATAATCTCGAAATATTAATTAAGCTATTAATTAAATATTCCGAATTATTAACTCCGGGTTATTCCACTAAAAATACGAAGTTGCACTCTCGTTGCCGTAGATGATATTTTAAGCCGAACCAAGCCGGTGTCCATCGATATAGTCACTACATACGAATTGACCCTTCACGAGTATCTCGTAATTGGAGCCAGGTCATAATGTCTGTTATACCCCTCTAATTATTTTTACCTTAAGTACCATTGATTCTCTAATGAACGATTTATTCATAACCATTATGAATTTTAATCTTTCTATTCGTAATAAAAAGACTTGAGCGCTCAAACCATTCAAGTACCGAATCAACCCTTAAGAAAGATACTCATCTACATCTCGCAAGAAGGAGTGAACTCCATATCTATGTAAAACGTTCCCAGCTACACAACAGACCATGCCCTAAAAGTACGTAGCTATTGGTCGGGACTGCTACACCAACCTCACCTTTGTAAATCAAAGGACATAGCCTGTCATCCAGGAGTTCGTAGTATACTCAGGATTAAGATCAATCCATATATGACAATCTAGTAGATCGAAATGACTTTCTTTGTTTAATGGATGTTATAAGAATGTCATTTCCATCTAGGTCCAGTCTTATATGATCACATCATACAAGGTGCCTCCATTCTCATGTCTCTACAAGGACGATCCCGGATTAAGGTCGCCATACAAATATAGAGTGGACCGCAGCTATAGATAAACCACAAACAAAGTACCCGCTTTGTTTGCTCTCTATAGATTTTTAAGATTACTAACTTCAGACTTAAATCCTCTTGTGTATGACACTCATACACTAAGTCTGAAGGCACATAAGTAATCTAGGGTATTAAAGATAATTTATAATATGCCAAAATTAAACAAACAGTTTAATAAATGAATAATGCATCATTTTATTTCAAAACATATAAAGCCGTTTACATTACATGTAGCTCTAGGGCATACATCCCAATAATCTCCCACTTGCACTAGAGCAAATGAGACATGTCTGTAGACAACAGAACCTGGGCGACGCTTTTCTAGGCTCGCGGCCTAGTTGGGAAGTACGAAATAACATGGAGTCGCCACCCGGTGTGAACCGGGACAAAGATTTAAGGCCGTACTCACCCCTCGCAAGGGAATACCTCAAACTGTTGGGTTCGGAATGGTCCCTTACTTATGTCACTTGTGATGATATAATTTGTGCAATGAACTAACCAAGTCTACTCAATAATCATGCTCAAGGGTACTTATATCTAACATGCTTTCATCCAAATAATTCCACGCAATGTAACACAACGAGCATATTGAACCATTAAATCAACATGTATAAATCATTATCCAAACACATCATAAACTAATAACATGCATAAAAAACAACCTAAATATGCTTTAACAAATAAATAAAAAACTAAATTAAACCATGCTTTAAATAATAAATAAACAACCTACGAACTATAACATGCTCAAATACAAATTTTGGATGAGACGAGATATGTATATCTTAAGTGGTACGTGGCGTTGTATCCCGAGTGCAGACCGCACTACCGTCCATTCGGAATTGGCTACGGAATTTATGTCCAGGTTTCCATCCAATATACCACAAAAGGGAACACATATCCCGCTCATCCAACAATCACATCATGCCTCAAATGACTCTCATGCAATTATATATCAAAATAAATAAAATAAAAACGAAAGAAGATAAGTGAAAAAGTGCCCTCAGGTCTAACCTCTTTTGTCTTCTCAGGAAAAGGTGTTACACGTCCGTTGGAAGGGTGAATGATCCGCTACTCTTTTAGTTCACCAACTCAACGTCTTTCCTCGCTGTTTTGCTGTTCGGGCTGCTGTTTTTACTCCGTTTCGCTGCTGTTTTGCTGTTATGTTTCAGGTCACTGTTTTGGTTTTTTTGTGGAATGTTTTGGGTGATTTTGGAGGCTAATTGGCTTACGGTTTTAAGGGCTTTTAGGGGGAACTTCGTGCAGTTTATTGGTGCAGTTTTTATGTGTTTTTGGGGCTGTTTCGGGGTTTAAATTCTGGCCAAAACCGATCAGGTCAGTGGGCTGATTTGTGGCAGAAAGTGTGCAGTGCAGTGAGTGTTTTTGGGACTGTTTCAGGCGTGAATTGATGGGTTGTGTGTAGGGACTGTTTGTGCGACTTTAGGGCAATGTTTGGGGCTGTGAATGGTGGTTGGAAGTTGGCAAAGGAAGGGTGTGATTGTGGGTTGTGCGTGAATGGTATTGGTGGATGGTGGTGGATGCGGCAATGGAGGTTTCTTTGCTTCAAGAATGCGGCAATGGGGGGTCTTGGGGGATGCTTTGGACGTGCAAAGAGGGATTCACAAGTTGCTTGAGGGATGTGTCTGAGCTAGCGTTGTGTATGGGGGCAAAGGTCTCTTTTTATAGACAAAGGGAAAAGGCTTTCCTTTTTAGATTAGGAAGGAATCTCCTAATTGGTTTCTAATAAGGAATGCATCTCCTAATTAGGATTTGGGATTGGATTTGATTTGGTAATGATTTTATTTGATTTCTTTTATTTAGGCAAGGATTTAACAAGATTTAAACATGTGATTAATGTGCAATTACCTAAATAAAGGGCAATGGGCGTGAATCATGTCCAATGGGCATATGTTTGGTTTGACTTGGGTTGACTTTGGTATTTGGGCTTGGTTTGGGTTAGGTATGTGGTCTATGGGAGTTTTTGGGCCTAAAGTGAGCTTAGAAACGGAGATATAACAAGCAACCGAAGCGAAACAACTCGAGTAAATCCATCAAAAATTGTATTTTCCAACTTTACCCTTCCAACGTTCTTTTCCCGCGGCTTTCATGACTAAGAGGGAGTTGTCTCCAAATAAGACTCCTCATCGGTGTTATGCAAAAATGCAATGCCTACAGTCGCCCCCACTTTGATAGGACTTGTGCAGTGTGTGACAATGACAATTCTATCAAAGTACGTGCAATGCATTTTTACTTACCTGGCTCGCCAGCTGCCACTTGACTTGCCGTGTTGATTTGAGTTGATGTTGAGGTGCTTCGACCCCTGGTCCATTCCCGAACCGATGATGTGCTGTGGTGTGGTGGAGTCCATTCCCGAACTCACCGTTGTGGTCCATTCCCGAACCGATCTCCATTCCCGGAGTGTAGCTGTGATGTAGTGTAATGAAGTCCATTCCCGAACTGTCACCGTTGTGGTCCATTCCCGAACCGATCTCCATTCTCGGAGTGTTGTTATGATATGGTGTGATGAAGTCCATTCCCGAACTGTCACCGTTGTGGTCCATTCCCGAACCGATCTCCATTCCCGGAGTGTAGCTGTGATGTAGTGTGATGAAGTCCATTCCTGAACTGTCACCGTTGTGGTCCATTCCCGAACCGATCTCCATTCTCGGAGTGTTGTTGTGATATGATGTGATGAAGTCCATTCCCGAACTGTCACCGTTGTGGTCCATTCCCGAACCGATCTCCATTCCCGGAGTGCCATTCTCGGCGTGCTCATTCCCGAGCTGTCCATTCCCGGACTGTACATTCCCGGACTAAATCTCTATTCCCAGAGTGCCATTCCCGGCGTGCTCATTCCCGAGCTGTCCATTCCCGGACTGTCCATTCCCGGACTAAATCTCCATTCCCGGAGTGCCATTCCCGGCGTGCTCATTCCCGAGCGTGCTCATTCCCGAGCTGTCCATTCCCGGACCATAATAATCTGATGTAATATGGGCTTCGCCTCCGAAATGCCATTCTCGTCCTGAGTTGAAACTGATGTGATGTGGGCCTCACCCCCGGAATGCCATTCTCGGCAGAATCTGAAACTGATGTGATGTAAGTCTCGACCCCAGAATGCCATTCTCGGCAGAAACTGAAACTGATGTCAATGTGGGCCTCGCCCTCAGAATGCCATTCTCGGCAGAAACTGAAACTGATGTCAATGTGGGCCTCACCTCCAGAATGCCAGTCTCGGCAGAAACTGAAATTGATGTCAATGTGGGCCTCGCCCCCAGAATGCCATTCTCGGCAGAAACTGAAACTGATGTCAATGATTCCACTCAGCGTATTGCAAGTCCTCTCACGAGATCATCTCTGATAATTGGATATATTTTCGTCCTCAACGAATGCTTGATGTCAAAGCCAGAGAATCTTCAAAGTACTCGATATGCTCAACTCCGATCGTCTGAATAGGTGATCCAAACTAGACTCCTAGTGTGTGTGTGCCAAAGATCTTTCACAGCTTATTCCTTAAGCAAGCCAACTCGATAATTTCGCTTCGGAGAATCGGACCAGTGGGTCTAATCAACCTAAATGTCTTAATCACATTCTGTGATTACTTCAGCATACTTAACATGATATGGTCTTCTGTATTGCACTCTTGTCTCTTCTCTTTCATTCGGAACTCTTTTTTTTTTCTTTGCTTTTTTTTCTCTTTTTTTTTCTTTTTCTTTTTTTTTTCTCTTTTTCTGACACACCTACCCTTTAAGGTAGCATTTCTCCTCATGGTGGTCCTAATACTCGCCCATGGGTAGCTTCACGCTTATCGGTTATAGGCGGTCTTTTTCTTTTCTTTTCTTGCAGAGACATTTCTGTTATTCTGACCATATCATGTATCATAGCGTCTGTAATCCAGGGTGGACATACAGGCAAACGGTCATTCACCGATCCTGTCTCTTCAGCTAGTCATCTCATCAACCACTCAGGCTTCCATTGTTGAGATCCCGTATTCAGGTGCTTTATGAGTCTAGTCAAGATCAATCTATTCAGCATACCGGCGGAGAACACTTCCAGCACTCATCGTTTCTAAGGCTTCTACCTATAGCACACAGTGTCATCACCGGACATATATCAAATTACCAAAGACTTCTTTCTCTCTTTTTTTTTTTTTTTTGCAACCCACTCACTCACTCAAAGGAATTCTTCCTTTCTGCTGCCGACACTGTGGGCTTCACCCCTGGGATCCATCCCCCAAAACTCAAACTCAAAGCGGGCCTCAACCCTTAATCTACCATCTGAACCTTAACACTGATGTGCACCTCAGCCCCGGGATTTCTACCCAAACTCAATACAGTGCTTTCACTGTTTCTGATTGGCTCATCTCCGCCGCTTTCACTTTTCTGTCTTCGAAACCTGTGAATACAAAACACAAAACACAAAACACGAAAACAAAAAGAATGCAGTAATGGGTTATATGTATGCATGGATGCATGATTTTTTCTTTATCCTGTTGGGTTAGGTCTTCTGCAGGTGACCATCTAGTCTTGTGCCCCTCAGGCAAAATACAGCTTCAATCTTTCAACATTGATGGGCTCGGTGAACTCATTTCCTTCCAAGTCTGACAGTCTTACTGCTCCATTTCCCATTACCTTCTGAACAATGTAGGGCCCCTCCCAATTTGGTCTGAACTTTCCCCTCGGGTCTGTTGTTGATGGCTTCGACTGCTTGAGTACCAGATCGCCTTTCTTGATCTTGGTGGGTCGTACCTTCTTGTTGAATGCTCGAGCCAGTCTCTTATGATAAATCTGCATGTGATGCAGGGACTTCATCCTCTTCTCATTCATCAGAGCCAACTGTTCAAACCTTTGCGAGGTCCATTCCTGTTCTGGCAGTTCTGCTTCCGCGAGTACCCGCATAGAATGTATCTCCATTTCTACCGGCAGTACCGGTTCCATTCCGTAGACCAAGGAATATGGCATAGCTCCTGTTGCTGTTCTCACAGATGTTCTGTATCCCCACAGAGCATATGGCAGCTTATCAGCCCAGTCTTTGTAGTTCTCAGTCATCTTTGCCAAGATCGTCTTTATTGTCTTGTTGGCCGCCTCGACTGCCCCATTAGCCTGCGGCCTGTATGGTGAGGACTTGTGATGACCTATCCCATACCTTTGTAACATCGCCTTGGTCTCTCCCTGAAACTGGACTCCATTATCCGTGACCACATGGTGCGGCATACCATACCGGCAAATGAGATTCCGTGCAATGAACTTTGCCATCTGCTTTGCTGTCACATTGCGGAAAGACTCAGCTTCTACCCATTTCGAGAAATAGTCAACTGCTACCACTATGAAGCGGTGCCCATTCGAGGCATTCGGTCGGATTTCCCCGATCATGTCAATCCCCCATGCCGAGAAGGGCCATGGCTCTGACAGCCCATGCAATTCTGTGTGCGGCAGATGATTCAAGTTGCTGTGCGCTTGGCAGTCATGACAGTGCTTTACCAGTCTTGCGCAATCAGCTTCCATGGTCGACCAATAGAAACCTTGCCTCACAATCTTGCGAGACGAGTTCAGTCCATTCATGTGTGGCCCACATACTCCGGCATGTACCTCGGCCATTACCTTCTGTTTTCAGCTGAATTCCATTTGCCTGCCTCTTGTAGAGTTCTCCCTTCAAACTCACATACTGAGAAGCTAACTTCTGAATAGCCACTCGGTCCTTTCTGCTTGATTCCTCTGGGAATTCTCTGTGCTCCAAGTACCTCTGTGATGAGTGATAAATGTATCACTATTTCCCACTCATTTAACTTAATATTTTGTATAGTTTCTTGAGTTTTGTGAATATTTTGATGTGTTTTGTGTTATTTTGCAGATAAATAAAGTTTCAGGACATTCTGGAGGTGATTTGGAGCAAAACTGTGAAATTTGGTGAAATTTGGCAAAAATGGTATTTTGGTAATTTTTGGGCGTCCCGACACAAAGGGTATTTTGGTAATTTTGGACATCCCGACATCGAAATAAAGTTTCAAGATATTCTGGAGGTGATTTGGAGCAAAACTGTGAAATTTGACGAAAAGGGTATTTTGGTAATTTTGGGCGTCCCGACACCGAGGGTATTTTGGTAATTGCACCACCATACCACATGTCAAAAATTCAACGAGCCGTTTTTTTAGCACACCATGCCACGTGTCGAAAATTCAGCGATTCAAAAAAAATAATAATAAAATAATAAAAAAATAAAAATCAGAAAAATAATAATAAAAAATTAGATTTTTTTGCCTATAAATAGATTTCGAATTTTTAGTTTCAAATGTACCTCTTCCTCTGAAATCCTTATAATAAAATAGAGTTCTTCTTATTTGCTTCTTTTTTTCCGTTTTATTTAGGCTTTGTAGTAGTAATTCTATCCATCTATGAGGGGGTACTGATGAGCGGAAATATATCAATATTTACCGCCCCTTTTACTTAATATTTTGTTTAGTTTCTCGGTTTGATGAACGTTTTGATATGTTTTATTTTATTTTGCAGATAAAATAATATCGGACTCAATGAAATCATTTAGGACGAAATGTGGATCAAATAAGGGCAATTATTGGACTTGATATTTTAATTTTGGAGATTGGAAACTTGAAAGGGCGTTTTGACGAAGTGCAGTTTTGGAAATTCCAGTTTTGCGCATCTGTAGTATTTTGGGCATACTTTTTACTCCAATATCGGATTGAGCTGATTCAAGTGCCAGATTAAAGAAGACTCAAAGATCTACAACTTTGAAAGATAAAATATATTCGAATTCTGATGATTTCATGACCGAAATTGATGAACCATCCAGAAGTGTGTGGAGTGTAATTATTAAAAGTCATTATCAATCATTTTCAAAGCAAAATATTAATTATTTAATAATTAATAAAAATTATCAAATCAACACCAAACAAGATAAGCAATTAGTGGAGCAATTATGGATTTGGTGGAGTAATTAGTGGAGAAATTAATAATGGATTTGGTGGAGAATTTGATGGATGATTTGATGGTGGCAAAATTTTGCCTATAAATACCAAGCCATTTCATTTGTAAAATTCATACTTTCTTCTTTGAAATTCTTAATGAATAAATAAGAAGATTGTATCTAGTTTGTTTATTTTTAGTTTTCAGTAATTAATTTTCAGTTTCGCACTTCTTTTTCTTTACTTTTCAGTTTTACTTTCCGCAATTTACTTTTACGCACAGTACTTTTCTTTCTTTAATTTTTCAGTTTTACTTTTCAGTAATGATGAGGTAACTTCCCCAGCTAGGGTGAAAGGTAATTCTTTTACTGTTACTATTTAGATTAATCTCCCTTAAAAATAATATATTCACTATTTAAAATATTGACTAATAAAGGATACCGCCAGATTGGTCGGTTGGTAATTTAATTTTGGTTCCGCCTTATGGCTGGTTGGACTTAATTTGACTTAATCAGGTTACCGCCTATATGGCTGGTTGGAGAAAGAATCACAAGTTTATATATTATTTTATGGGAGATATCTAAATTAGTAGTAGTAAAAGTAATTCCTTTTACCTTAGCATTTTATTTTATTTTACTTTTCAGTTTTACTTTATGTCTTTTACTTTTCAGTATTTTTACTTTATGTCTTTTACTTTTAAGTTGTTACTAGCCCTAGTTATGTGTTAGTTATCTGGGGTGTGATGAATTCTAATATCACCGGTTTATAAGGGGTTATTTTATAGTTTGGGTAATTTAAAGGTTTACTTATTAAGTCTTAAGCTTAATGCTTCTTGTTGTCTGATCACCAATAAGATTGATGTGGTAAATCTAAAATGAACTAGACATAGGGATTTTAGGTTTCAGCCTTAGACTTAATAGCCCACGATCTTCCTTGAGGATAGATAACCCTTTAATAGATTTCCTTACAGGATAGGAATATACCTGTCGGGCGAGGGTAGCCATAATTGGAACTTACACTTAATGAATCCAGATAATTTGGTTGACATAGACATATGGTTCAATTGGGTTAAACTGGGTATTTGTGTCTGACCATCGACAGAGGCTTTTGCATAATTTAGTGTTCCAGGTTAGTAAACTGATTTATTACACAAACATAAAATAACCACTTCATCTTTTAAATGATATTAGAATGATTCACAACCCTAGATCTTTGTGTCTTTTGTTATTTTCCTTAGTATTTTCTTTTGTCTTTTTATTTATTTATTTTTTAGCAAATCTACAATCAACCAAATCAATCAAGCAATCATTCTCTTCTCCCTCAATTAGATATTTGTAAATAAATAGTATCAATAATTAATAACAACAGTAGAAATAAGTCCTCGTGGGATCGATATTTTTATACTACTTGAACGATACGTGCGCTTGCGTTATACGTGTGTGTTTACGCCGGTCAAGTTTTTGGCGCCGTTGCCGGGACTTATATTTCTTGAGTTGTTAATTTTGAAGCTATCTAATTTACTTGTATCTAATTTTCTTTATCTGTAATTTTTACTTCTTTTATTTTTCAGGTGATTGAAAAATGGAACTTTATTGGGAGATTGAGAGATCACGAGCTTTACTAGAAAATACACCCCAAATTTGGGAGCAACAGTCCGGTTTTCTGAGGCCTGTTGTCCAGCCCCAATTATCACTGGATGCCAAAAACCAAGCAATACCACATTTGCTAAACAAAACGCAATGGGGAGATGTGACATTTGTAATGGTAACCACCCTAGAGATTATTGCAAATACAAATACCATCCAGGGTGGCAGAGCTATCAAGATCATTCTTGTTATGACGAGCCATCACATTTCAAAGAACCATATTTTCCATCTTATCCACCATCTACCTATGATCTTCATCAACAACCAGAACCATCAGAGGAAGATCAGTTGCTAAACATGCTCGAAGATATGTTCAAGAAACAAAAAGAAAAGTTAGATACAATGCTTGAAACAAGCCAGAAACAATTTGAAAGTATTCAGAGACAATCAAAATTCATTCAGAGGATGACAAATCAAATGAGACAATTCACAGAAAACGAGAGCTACATACCTCAAGAACCAGTTTCAGATGACATAGATGAAGCCTTCGAGTACCAATCATTTCACAATGACACTTCAACAGAGGAGGAGGCTGAGCAGTATCAACAACCAGAGGTATCAGTTCAGGAGCCCGAACCGGCAAAGTCTCAATTTGACTTTTATTATTCAGATTCTGACGAGGATGAAGCTGATCTATTTGTACCAACTGCACCAACAACGAGGATCAAACTTTCAATCCTCAAAATGAAGATCTTGGAGCATGCTTTACCTTTATGTTTGAAGAAGATCTATCTGAACCATCCATTCCAGTCGTATCAGAGGATGAAAACCTAAAGTCAGAAACATCTTTGCATCCTCAGGTTGACAATTTTGAAGCATGTATTTCACAGATGACAGATGAAGAGCTGAATATAGAAATTTTAAATACATCTGTGAAGAAAATGTGGAGCAAGAAACAGAGCAAATGAAGGAGCAAATGTCTGACCTTAATAAAGATCCAGAGCATTCAGGAGAAACATCGCTGTTTTGGGGAGTACAAATCAAAGACATCGCCAGAAGCTTGACAGAATGGAACTTCCATTCCAAGTCAAGCATCATACAAGACCTCCTGATTTTCTTTCTTTCTTTGCAGGAACCACTGGAACAATAAGGAGCAAAAAGGGGCACGAGCACTGAATGAGACAAAACTCTTTTTGCCACTTTACCGTTGGAAGAGACCCTTCAAAAGTAACGCTCACGGGATTGTCTTTATCGGACATCCAAAACGACACTGAAACCTCCTTAACAGATGAATTTCAGTCACGTCTGGCTGAAGACGAAAAATTTAGCGCTAGCAGGGAGGCAACCCATGCAATTTTTGTAATTTTTGTTTTCATATTTTGTGTATACATGTTGTAGACTTTTTAATTTTGTGTGTTATTTTTGTAGGGAAAGGCACAAACGGAGCATTTTAAAACAGAAGGAATTGTGTTTGGCAATTAAAGAGGAGAAACAATTCATTAACGATGGCTGAGTAAAGAATTAAATCTTAAGACGCATCCTAATGGATTTATATACCAAACAAGTGGCGTATTGCATACACAATTCCGTTGCCTTAATTATTGCTTTGATTCTCTTTTCTGTTGTAATTATCTTTGTTTTCGTAGACAGGATCCAGACTTTTTGACCTTTCACGATTTCTTTTGTTGTTTAGCTAACAATCGTCCTCTGGAAGATACTTGTGCTATTATTGTATTCACCCTTTTCAGGTACTATAAATTCAGCCCGTCATTGCACTTTTGAAGGCATCCTGATTGAAAAAGAAATACATAAAAAAATGGAAGCCACTTCAAGAAGACGAGTTGAAAACATCTGTGTGTTTTGCGGTACTAGTGTGGTACTAAGCCACAATACATAGAAGTAGCACAGGAATTGGGTCGAGTCTTAGCAGCAAGGAATATGCACTTAATATATGGCGGAGGAAATCTTGGACTTATGGGGATCGTTTCAATGGCTGTACAGGAAGGAGGCAGTCATGTTTTAGGAATCATCCCAAAACCCTTGGCAGAGGTAAATCTTATTGGGTCATCAAACGGAGAGGAACTGATCATGCCAGGTATGTCTGAACGCCTGGTAGAAATGATTAATCGTGCTGATGCTTTTATTGCTTTGCCAGGTGGTTTGGGTACATTAGAGGAAATTTTTATAGTTCTATCTTGGGCAACCTGAACATACACCAGAAACCACTTGGATTGCTTAACGTTGATGGATTTTATGATTTTCTTTGTGTGTTTCTTGATGATGCTCGGAGAAATGGGTTCGTGTCAAAACCTATGAAAGAACTCCTCTTTACTGCCAGAACTGCTCCGGATCTAATTGACCAACTCATAGCCTATGAACCACAAGTTGACCCTATCATTCAAAGATAAAATGGTCTGATGATGATCGTGGTAAGAAGCGTCGAATAAATCTGGATCTTAACCTTTTTTCCTGTAGAATTTCAACTAACCAGGTACGATTTTCTAAACTCTTCTTCTACTGTTTAAGACATTGGGGACAATGTCTCATTTAGGTTTGGGGGTTAGATATAGTTAATAGTACTTGTTTGTATTTGTTTTTATTTTTTTAGTCCAAAATTTTTCGAAAAATACAAAAAAATGAAAAATTTTCAAAAAATTACAAAAATATTTTGTGTTTTTGTGTTTTTAATTTGACTAAAAAGGTGAAATTGGTAAGATAGCCGAGTAAGGAGTTTCCATTCCTGAGACGTATCTCAAGCCTATTTCGAAACAAGTTAATTTTTGTTTATTTCATTTTGAATTATTTAGTTTGTGAATTCTCCATAAAATGGACTAAAATGAATCTTCATATGCTCAGTTGACAAATATTATCAACATATATAGTAACATACAACATGAGCTAAAATTGAAAAGTTTGTAATATTCAGTGCTCTAGTTTAATTGGAGGAAGCATCTCAAAAAGCAATGGAGTAAAAAAAAAAAAAAAATCTGAGATCTGGGTAATTAAGTCCGTAGGGGTGTCTTAACACCTGGTGCCCTAAAGCCAACTGGTTTGGGAGTCACTGACCCAAAGCTCGCTACATGGATCGAAGATGTTGCAAAAATATATATATATCTGAAGTCTGGGTAATTAAGTCTGTGGGGTGTCTTAACACCTGGTGCCTAAAGCCAACTGGTTTGGGAGCCACCGACCCAACACTCGTTACATAGATGGAAGATATTGTATATAAATAAAAAATAGAGAAAAAATCAAAGAAAAAATCAGAAAAATGAGAAAAATTATTCCATTGCTACAAAAAGGTGTGAAATCTGATAGAACTTTAGGACAAAAATATTACTCTCTTATTAACTACTGCACTTATGACTGTTGTGGGCAAAAATGAGTTAATATTTTGTTGGCTGTGTATATGGAGAATGGTAAAAATAATATCGAGAGTTTACTTATTTAGTAATTTAGAAAGAAACAAAACAACTAGTAACTTAGAGTAAAAGTTTTACCTGATTAGTCACTAAATTTCTTTATTCTCTTTTCGCTTGTCTTTTTGCTTTTGTGTGCATTAGTTTTAACACCTTTTTACTTTTTTAAAATGTTTGTGGGTATCATTGCTGTAAACCCTCACGAGACTGCAACTCGTCCACTATGGACACCTAGGGGTTTAAAGGCTTGTTGCATATGCTAAATGCAACCGTGATCCCTACGAAAGTGGCTTAGTTTAATTTTAATTTTATTTTGTTGTTTTGCTCGAGGACTAGCAAAATCTTAGGTTTGGGGGTGTGATGAGCGGAAAATATATCAATATTTACCGCCCCTTTTACTTAATATTTTGTTTAGTTTCTCGGGTTTGATGAACGTTTTGATATGTTTTATTTTATTTTGCAGATAAAATAATATCGGGACTCAATGAAATCATTTAGGACGAAATGTGGATCAAATAAGGGCAATTATTGGACTTGATATTTTAATTTTGGAGATTGGAAACTTGAAAGGGCGTTTTGACGAAGTGCAGTTTTGGAAATTCCAGTTTTGCGCATCTGTAGTATTTTGGGCATAACATTTTACTCCAATATCGGATTGAGCTGATTCAAGTGCCAGATTAAAGAAGACTCAAATATCTACAACTTTGAAAGAGAAAATATATTCGAATTCTGATGATTTCATGACCGAAATTGATGAACCATCCAGAAGTGTGTGGAGTGTAATTATTAAAAGTCATTATCAATCATTTTCAAAGCAAAATATTAATTATTTAATAATTAATAAAAATTATCAAATCAACACCAAACAAGATAAGCAATTAGTGGAGCAATTATGGATTGGTGGAGTAATTAGTGGAGAAATTAATAATGGATTTGGTGGAGAATTGATGGATGATTTGATGGTGGCAAAATTTTGCCTATAAATACCAAGCCATTTCATTTGTAAAATTCATACTTTCTTCTTTGAAATTCTTAATGAATAAATAAGAAGATTGTATCTAGTTTGTTTATTTTAGTTTTCAGTAATTAATTTTCAGTTTCGCACTTTCTTTTCTTTTCTTTACTTTTCAGTTTTTACTTTCCGCAATTTACTTTTACGCACAGTACTTTTCTTTCTTTCTTAATTTTTCAGTTTTTACTTTTCAGTAATGATGAGGTAACTTCCCCAGCTAGGGTGAAAGGTAATTCTTTTACTGTTACTATTTAGATTAATCTCCCTTAAAAATAATATATTCACTATTTAAAATATTGACTAATAAAGGATACCGCCAGATTGGTCGGTTGGTAATTTAATTTTGGTTCCGCCTTTATGGCTGGTTGGACTTAATTTGACTTATCAGGTTACCGCCTATATGGCTGGTTGGAGAAAGAATCACAAGTTTATATATTATTTTATGGGAGATATCTAAATTAGTAGTAGTAAAAGTAATTCCTTTTACCTTAGCATTTTATTTATTTTACTTTTCAGTTTTACTTTATGTCTTTTACTTTTCAGTATTTTTACTTTATGTCTTTTACTTTTAAGTTGTTACTAGCCCTAGTTATGTGTTAGTTATCTGGGGTTGTGATGAATTCTAATATCACCGTTTTATAAGGGGTTATTTTATAGTTTGGGTAATTTAAAGGTTTACTTATTAAGTCTTAAGCTTAATGCTTCTTGTTGTCTGATCACCAATAAGATTGATGTGGTAAATCTAAAATGAACTAGACATAGGGATTTTAGGTTTCAGCCTTAGACTTAATAGCCCACGATCTTCCTTGAGGATAGATAACCCTTTAATAGATTTCCTTACAGGATAGGAATATACCTGTTGGGCGGGGGTAGCCATAATTGGAACTTACAGTTAATGAATCCAGATAATTTGGTTGACATAGACATATGGTTCAATTGGGTTAAACTGGGTATTTGTGTCTGACCATCGACAGAGGCTTTTGCATAATTTAGTGTTCCAGGTTAGTAAACTGATTTATTACACAAACATAAAATAACCACTTCATCTTTTAAATGATATTAGAATGATTCACAACCCTAGATCTTTGTGTCTTTTGTTATTTTCCTTAGTATTTTCTTTTGTCTTTTTATTTATTTATTTATTTAGCAAATCTACAATCAACCAAATCAATCAAGCAATCATTCTCTTCTCCCTCAATTAGATATTTGTAAATAGTATCAATAATTAATAACAACAGTAGAAATTAAGTCCTCGTGGGATCGATATTTTTATACTACTTGAACGATACGTGCGCTTGCGTTATACGTGTGTGTTTACGCCGGTCAGTAACTTCTCTATGCTGAGGTAAAAAGGTAATTCTTTTACTATTGCTATTTAGATCAATCTCCCTAAAATATAATATATAAACTATTATAACCGGACTTAATAAGGATACCGCCAGATTGGTCGGTTGGTTATTAAATAATTATCCGCCTTTATGGCTGGTTTATTTTTGTTCCGCCTTTATGGCTAGTATATTTCTGTTCCGCCTTTGGCTGGTTTTAATCACAAATATTACCGCCTTTATGGCTGGTTGATAAAATTATCACAAGTAAAATATTATATTTATGGGAGATTTCTAAATAGTATTTAGTAGAAGTTAATTCATTTTTCCTTAGCATTTTATTTATTTTTCTGCATTTACTTTTTAGTAATTTTTATCTTTGTTTTACTAGTCCTAACTATGTGTTGTAACTAAGTTAGTATTCTAGGTGTGATGATTTCTAATATCACACCGTATTAAAAAAAGGGTTGATTATAGTTGGGGTAATTAAAAGAGTTATTTGTTGAGTCATAATCTTAATGCTTTTTATAACCGATCACTAATAAAATTGATTAGGTAAACTTAAAATGAACTAGACATAGGGATTTTAAGTTTAAAACCTTAGTCTCAACAACCCACGATCTTCCTTAAGGATAGATAACTTTAATAGATTTCCTTACAGGATAGGAATATACCTGTCGGGCGGGGGTAGTCTTAATTGGAACTTAACCTTAATGAATCTAGGTAATTTAATTGACATAGACATATGATTCAATTGGATTAAAACTAGGTATTTGTAAATGATCATTCGAAAGAGGCTTTTACATAATTTAGTGTTTCAGATTAATAATTCAATAATTTACCCAACTATGATTTAACTACTTCATCTTTTAATTGATATTAGAAAGATTCACAACCCTAGATCTTTGAGTCTTTTATTTTCCTTAGTATTTTCTTTTGTCTTTTTATTTTATTTATTTATTATTTAGCAACTCTACAAATCAAATCATTTCAAGCAATCAATTCCCTTCTCCCTATAATTAGATATCTGTAAATAAATAGTATCAACAATTAATAACAACAGTAGGAATTAAGTCCTCGTGGGATAGATATTTTTATACTACTTGAACGATACGTGCGCTTGCGTTATACGTGTGTGTTACGCCGGTCAAGTTTTTGGCGCCGTTGCCGGGGACTTATTTTTCTTGAGTTATTAATTTTGAAACTGTCTAATTTACTTATATCTAATTTTCTTTATTATTATCTGTAATTTTTATTTCTTTCTTTTGTTTTCAGGTGATTGAAAAAATGGAACATTTTGAAATATTACGAGCTTTACTAGAAGAAGATACACCCCAAATCCAGGAGCAACAGTCTAGTTTTCTGAGGCCTGTTGTCCAACACAACAATTATCACTGGAATTCAGAATCAAGCAATTCTATATTTGCTCAACAGAATGAAATGGGGAGATGTGTAATTTGTGATGGCAACCACCCGAGCGATCAATGTATATACCTTTCAGAGTGGCAGAATTATTGGAATCATACAAGGTACGAAGAATCATCACATTTTCCATCTTATCCACCATCCATCTTCGATCTTCATCAAGAACCAGATCCATCAGAGGAAGATCAGTTGAATGACATGCTAAAAGATTTGTTCGAGGAACGGGAAGCTCAATTTGAAGCACAAATACAAAGTCAAGCAGCGTCTATACAGAGAATGACAGATCAAGTTAGACAATTAACAGAGAACCTGAATCACATATCTCACGGAGCAAATTCAAATACTACTGAAGAAGCCTTCGAATATCCTGAGATTCATCATGACATCATAACAGAGGACGAGGCTGAGCAGTATCAAGAATCTGAGATATCAGTTCAGGAGCCCAAACCAACAAAGTCTCAATTTGATTTTTATTATTCAGATTCTGACGAGGATGAAGCTGAGTTATTTGTACCAACTGCATCAAAAATTGAGGATCAAATTATGTATTCTCAAAATGAAGATCTTGGAGATTCCATTGCACAAATGTTTGAAGAAGATCTACCTGAGCCAATCAAATCAGAGGATGAAGACCTAAAATCTGACATTTCTTTTCATCCTCAGGTTGAAAATTTTGAAGCATGTATTGGACAGATGACAGATGAAGAGCTGAATATGGAAATTTACAAATACATCTGTAAAGAAAAAGTGTGGAGCAAGAAGCAGAGCAAATGGATGAGCAAATGTCTGACCAAATTAAAAATCCAGAGCATTCAGAAGAACATCGCTGTTTTGGGGAGTACAAATCAAAGATATCAACCAGAAGTTTGACAGAATGGAACTTCCATTCCAAGTCAAGCACCATACAAGACCTCCTAATTTTCTTTCTTTCTTTTCAGGAATCACTGGAGCAACAAAGATAAAAAGGTGGCACAAGCACTAATGTGACAAAATTCTTTTTACCACCTTACCGTTGGAAGAGACCCTTCAAAAGCAACGCCATGGGAATGTCTTTAATCGGACATCCAAAACGACGCTGAAACCACCTTGACAGATATATTTCAGTCACGTCTGGCTGAAGACAAAAATTTAGCGCTAGCTGGGAGGCAACCCATTTAACCAGGTACTATCTTCTAAACTCTTCTTCTACTTTTTAGACATTGGGGACAATGTCTCATTTAGGTTTGGGGTGAGGAATAGTTAATAGTACTTGTTTGTATTATGTTTTTAGTTTTAGTCCAAAATTTTTCGAAAAATACAAAAAAATTAAAAATTAATAAAAACAAAGGGCATATTTAAAGCTAGGTGATGGTTTGGTGTCTTCCTTCACTCACTACCTTTTTATAAGGAAAAGCTGTGAAGGCACCTAGATAATCATTCACTTGTAGCGTGTTGTGATAGACTAGTTTGGAGGACTCGTTGTTTATTCCTGACACCAAGCGATAAGAGCCTAAGGGGCTTGGGTATTTAAGTGAGCCTCGCTCCACCCTCCCTCTGGGGAATCTACAACGGGAAGTCCATTCGACAGTTAGTCACACACAAACCGTAAACTGAGCCTTTGATTAAACTTTTAAAAAAACCACATGTAAATTATAGTTATATGACCAGTAGAATGTTTTTGTTGTTATGTTGACTAAAAAGATGAAATTGGTAAGAAATAGCTCTGTAAGGAATTTCCACTCCTGAGACGTATTTCAAACCATTTATTTTTGAAACAAGTTAATTTTTGTTTATTTCCTTTTGAATTATTTAATTTGTAAATTCTCCATAGAACTGACTAAAAATGGATCTTCATATACTTAGTTGGCAGATATTATCAACATACATGGTAACATACGGACATAGGATAAAATTGAAAAGATTGTAATATTCAGTGCTATAGTTTAATTGGAGAAGCATCTCAAAAAAGTAATGGAATAATAAAAAAAAAATGTCTGAGATCCGAGTTATTAAGTCTGTAAGGGTATTTTAATACCTAGTGCCCTAAAACCAACTAGTTTGGGAGTCACTGGCCCAACACTCGCTACATGGATCAAAAAGATGATAGAAAATAAATATATATATATATATCTGAAGTCTGAGTAATTAAATCCTTAGGGGTGTCTTAACACCTGATGCCCTAAAGCCAACTGGTTTGGGAGTCACCGACCTAAAGCTCGCTACATAGATGGAAGATATTGTATATAAATAAAAAATAGAGAAAAAATCAAATAATCAAAGAAAAAATCAGAAAAATCAGAAAAATTATTCCATTACTACAATAAGGTGTGAAATCTGATAAAACTTTAAGACAAAAATATTACTCTCTTAACAACTGCACATATGACCGTTGTGGGCAAAAATGAGTTGTTTAATATTTTGTTGGCTGTGTATATGAAGAATGGTAAAAATAATCGGAGAATTTACTTATTTAGTAATTTAGAATGAAACAAAACAACTAATAACTTGGAGTAGAAGTTTCACATGATTAGTCACTAACTTCTTTATTTCTCTTGTCTTTTTGCTTTTGTGTGCATTAGTTTCACTATCTTTTTACTTTTATAAAATGTTTGTGGGTATCATTGCTGTAAACCCTCACGAGACTACAACTCGTCCACTAGGGACACCTAGGGGTTTAAAGGCTTGTTGCATATGCTAAATGCAATCGTGATCCCTACGAAAATGGCTTAGTTAAAATTTTATTATGTTATTTTATTTTGCTCGAGGACTAGCAAAATGTTAGGTTTGGGGGTGTGATGAGTGATAAATGTATCACTATTTCCCACTCATTTAACTTAATATTTTGTATAGTTTCTTGAGTTTTGTGAATATTTTGATGTGTTTTGTGTTATTTTGCAGATAAATAAAGTTTCAGGACATTCTGGAGGTGATTTGGAGCAAAACTGTGAAATTTGGTGAAATTTGGCAAAAAGGGTATTTTGGTAATTTTGGGCGTCCCGACACAAAGGGTATTTTGGTAATTTTGGACATCCCGACATCGAAATAAAGTTTCAAGATATTCTGGAGGTGATTTGGAGCAAAACTGTGAAATTTGACGAAAATGGTATTTTGGTAATTTTGGGCGTCCCGACACCGAGGGTATTTTGGTAATTGCACCACCATACCACATGTCAAAAATTCAACGAGCCGTTTTTTTTAGCACACCATGCCACGTGTCGAAAATTCAGCGATTCAAAAAAAATAATAAAAAAATAATAAAAAAATAAAAATCAGAAAAATAATAATAAAAAATTAGATTTTTTTGCCTATAAATAGATTTCGAATTTTTAGTTTCAAATGTACCTCTTCCTCTGAAATCCTTATAAATAAAATAGAGTTCTTCTTATTGCTTCTTTTTTTCCGTTTTATTTAGGTTTTGTAGTAGTAATTCTATCCATCTATGAGGGGGTAACTTCTCTATGCTGAGGTAAAAAGGTAATTCTTTTACTATTGCTATTTAGATTAATCTCCCTAAAATATAATATATAAACTATTTATAACCGGACTTAATAAGGATACCGCCAGATTGGTCGGTTGGTTATTAAATAATTATTCCGCCTTTATGGCTGGTTTATTTTTGTTCCGCCTTTATGGCTAGTATATTTCTGTTCCGCCTTTATGGCTGGTTTAATCACAAATATTACCGCCTTTATGGCTGGTTGATAAAATTATCACAAGTAAATATTATATTTATGGGAGATTTCTAAATAGTATTTAGTAGAAGTTAATTCCTTTTTCCTTAGCATTTTATTTATTTTTCTGCATTTACTTTTTAGTAATTTTTATCTTTGTTTTACTAGTCCTAACTATGTGTTGTAACTAAGTTAGTATTCTAGGGTGTGATGATTTCTAATATCACCGTATTAAAAAAGGGTTAGATTATAGTTGGGGTAATTAAAAGAGTTATTTGTTGAGTCATAATCTTAATGCTTTTTATTAACCGATCACTAATAAAATTGATTAGGTAAACTTAAAATGAACTAGACATAGGGATTTTAAGTTTAAAACCTTAGTCTCAACAACCCACGATCTTCCTTAAGGATAGATAACCCTTTAATAGATTTCCTTACAGGATAGGAATATACCTGTCGGGCGGGGGTAGTCTTAATTGGAACTTAACCTTAATGAATCTAGGTAATTTAATTGACATAGACATATGATTCAATTGGATTAAAACTAGGTATTTGTAAATGATCATTCGAAAGAGGCTTTTACATAATTTAGTGTTCCAGATTAATAATTCAATAATTTACCCAACTATGATTTAACTACTTCATCTTTTAATTGATATTAGAAAGATTCACAACCCTAGATCTTTGAGTCTTTTATTTTCCTTAGTATTTTCTTTTGTCTTTTTATTTATTTATTTATTTAGCAACTCTACAAATCAAATCATTTCAAGCAATCAATTCCCTTCTCCCTATAATTAGATATCTGTAAATAAATAGTATCAACAATTAATAACAACAGTAGGAATTAAGTCCTCGTGGGATCGATATTTTTATACTACTTGAACGATACGTGCGCTTGCGTTATACGTGTGTGTTTACGCCGGTCACTCTGCATGTCATAATACCAAGGCTTTCCATCGTTGACCTCTACTTCCAGTATTCTTTCAATCTCATAGGCTGGCCTACTTGCGGTTGTCAACACAAGCGGTCTCATCACCAACTTCTCTGGGTTTTCCCAAGTCGCAGCCAGTGTTGCCAATGCATCTGCCATCTGATTCTCCTCTCTTGGCAAATGTTGAAACTTACAATCAGGAATAGTATGCGTCAGATTCCTGAGGTAGAACAAATAAGGCTTCAGCCGTTCTTCTTTTAATTCCCATTCTCCTTGCATCTGTCGGATTACCAACATTGAGTCTCCGTAGACTTCCACATTCCTAGCACTCAAGGCTATCAATGCTGTCAATCCGAAAGCACATGCTTCATACTCAGCCATGTTATTCGTCACTCCGAAAGTCAGCCTCTTGGCCATAGGCAGGGTCTCTCCTTCAGGGGTTACTATTACTATCCCGATTCCTGCTCCTTTGCAATTCACTGCTCCATCAAAATACATCTTCCATCCTTGGACCGCTATAGCTTGGATTTCCTCGTCGGGAAACTCAAACTTATACTGATCCCCTTCAACAGGTTGCAACGCTAGGAATTCGGCCACGGCTCGCCCTTTGATTACCTGGGAGGTGAGGTACTCGATGTCAAATTCAGTTAGCAGCACTAACCATCTGCCCAACTTCCCAACCAGCGAGGGTACTGAATGCAAGTACTTCAAAGATTCTCTTTTGCTACTACCTGGATCTTGTAAGATTGGAAGTAATGGCGCAACTTTCTGGATGCCCACACGACTGCTAAACAAATCTTCTCCACCTCTTGATAACGGGCTTCGTACGGAAGCAGCTTCTTGCTAAGATAGTAGACAACATGTTCCACTCCCAACTCATCGGCTTGTACCATCATAGCTCCCCACGCTTCTGACTCTATAGCCAAATACAGTACCAAAGGCTTTCCCGGTCTCGGAGGTTTCAACACAGGCGGCTTTACCAAATATTCTCTGATTCTATCGAAGGCCGTCTGACACTGTTCATTCCACTTTACTGGCTGGTCTTTTCTCAACAGCTTAAAGATAGGCTCACAAACTGAAGTCAACCTGGCAATAAACCGACTGATATACTGAATCTTCCCAAGGAATGCCCTGACCTTCTTTTCCGTCTTGGGTGCTGGCATCTCGGTGATCGCTTTGATCTTCTCAGAGTCTACTTCTATTCCTCCCATTCCAACCGTATGTCCCAGCAGTTTTCTAGATGTTACTCCGAACACACATTTCTTGGGGTTCAGCTTCAAGTTGTACTTGTCAACTCGTTCGAGGAACTTTTCCAGTGCTTCAAGATGCCATTCCCTTGTCTCGGACTTGACCATCATGTCGTCTACATATACCTCAATCTCTTTATGCATGAGGTCATGGAACAGAGTAGTGGCCATCCGCTGATATGTAGCTCCGGCGTTCTTAAGCCCAAACGGCATCACCTTATAGCAATAAGTGCCCCATTCTGTAACAAAGGCAGTTTTGTGCTTATCCTCCTCGGCCATGAGTACTTGGTTATACCCTGAGAACCCATCCGCAAATGAGTACATGGCTGACAATGCTGCACTATCCACAAGCACATCTATATGTGGCAAAGGAAAGTCATCTTTCGGGCATGCTTTGTTAAGATCTCTATAGTCTACACACATCCTGACTTTGCCGTCTTTCTTCGGTACAGGCACAATGTTGGCCAACCACTCGGGGTACTTCACTACTTCCAAGAATCCGACATCTATTTGTTTCTTGACTTCTTCCCTGACCTTCTCGGCCCACTCAGGTCTCATTCTTCTGAGCTTTTGCTTTACCGGCTTCATGTTTGGGTAAGTCGGTATCGCATGCTGGGCTATACTCTTGTCAACACCAGGCATGTCCTCGTAAGACCAAGCAAACGCTTTGGCATATTTTGGCAACACTTCTTCCAGATTTTTCCGCTCTTCGGCGGTTACCTCACTTGCAATCAGAATCTCCTTCGGACTCTCAGATGTCCCAAGTTTAAAGGTGTTTGTCTTGGTGGAGTTGATATCAAATATACTCAGATTATGCAAGGTAAAAAGGGAAGACTCATCCAAGTAAGCGAAATTATTGTCTTTATTGCAAACAAAAGAAGGAGTACACTCAAATAAATCTGGGAGGTAATACCCTCATCATCTACGGGTATTTCCTCTTCTACAACAAGGTCCTCTTCGAGTTTCATCTTTTCATCGAAGTTTAAGGCTTCCAGCTTCATAAGTTCCTCTTCCCACTTCTCGTTCTCTTCATTCTTCTCCTTAACCAGCGGATTCTCTCCCAACACGTCCTGGAAGATCTCAAATCCGGGTACCACTATCCCGTTCACCTCCACTGGCTCAGGTTCTCCCTGATATCCCGAGGCCTTCACAAAGTACTCCTTCAGATCCGCCACTTTCTTTTTGGTTTTCGGCTTGTCCTCATCGGATCGGTACCCCAAGCCCCTTCGGGTCTTCTGCCCCTTAAAATCTGGCAACGCTGAACCTTGGCCTGGCTCAAACTTCATCTTCTCCATGATCTTTGCCACTTTAGGGTCCACCCACTCCTCAAATGTCACCGGTAACTTGAGCTGTCACTTGGAACCTTGAGAAAGGTTGGATCTCCAAGGCAGCAACGGCATTATCTACTTCAACCCGTATAGTGACAATTTCCCCTCCATGCGGAAATTTGACCATTTGGTGCAGGGTAGAAGGTACACCTCCGAGTCTGTGAAACCACGGCCTTCCCAACAGCAAGGCAAATGTGGCTGGAATGTCCAGCACAGTAAACTCCACCATATCTTCGACTGGACCAACCTTGACCTTTGCAGCAAAAGTACCCTCGACGCCTCTCTTGCTATCATCATAGGCTTTGATGGTCATATTCGATGGGTTCAAATCCGTCGGCTTTACGCTCAGCCTGGCCAAGATCTTCAAGGGGCAAACATTGATGGATGAGCCGTCATCCACCATCACACATGAGGTCTTCTTCCCCATTACTTCAGCTCGAATGAAGATAGGCCTGTTGTGATTTCTCCCTTCAGCTGGGAGCTCATCATCTGAGAAGGTTATCTGGGGAGTCCCTTTCTGCACAGATCCCACAAACATCGCCGGACTAGCATCTTCTGGTACCATTATCTTACTCAGGGCTTCTACCATAGCCCGCATGTGCTCTCCAGATGTACACAATAACTCCCAGATGCTCAGATGTGCCCGAGTCTTCTTCAACTGTTGCAGCACTATACCACCTTCAGCCTTCTCAGTATTCTCCGTTATCTCGCGACCTTCTTCCAGAATTTCCTTCCCCTTCTCTAAACTGTGATACCATACCACAGGGGCTCCTTCGAGCGACATTCCGAACATCTTCTGGACCTGACGCTGTGACAAGCCCACCGAACTCATCACCGAGACATACTGCCTCAAGTGGACTCTCGGGTCTCCATTCCCGTTGAACTTAGCAATATCGGGCATTTTGAAGTGAGCGGGTAACTGCTCCTCAAAAGTCATGGTATCATAGTCCAACAGGTCTTCATTCTTTCCCTTCAACTTCCGGGTGACCGTTTCAACTTGTCCCGAAGCTTCTGTATCTCGGCCTGAGTTCTGGCTATTCTACCGGTAGCATACTCGGCCATATCATCGTCAAATCCCGGCACATCATCATTCAAACCAGTTGGCGGCTCATCGCGCCTCTCATTCTCAGATCCTTCCGCAGCGCGGGGCACAGCCATATTAGACATGGCAGCAGTCAGAGCTTGCAGTTGTTCAGTCATCTTGGCGACGTTAGCTTCCATCTGATCCATTCTAGACCCCTCGTTGACGGATTCACTCATATTCGCTGAAGGTCTTTTGACTAATCTGCCCTCTTCTCTAACCCAACAGGAATCTATGTTGCCTCTCTTAAGGCCATCTGTCAGTGTATATGTGTGCGATGTACGTAATAAATAAAATTATAAAAAGAAACTTTAAACTGCTTGGCCCATTTATCATTTTAAAATATTTAATCACACCATCGTGTGGTGCAAACTTGTCCCAGTTGAAAAGGCCCAACAGGTTTACGCTTTGCGATGATATGGTTAAGTGATTTCAAATGATAAGAGGCCCATTCACAAAGTGGCCCACCGGTATTTTAGAAGCTTTTGGCCCAACTGTCGAAGGATACAAACTTGCCCCAGTTTAAATGGCCCAACAAGTTCACATCTTTTGACAAAAGGTCCAACTGGATCCAAATGACGGCGGTCCAACACACAAACATAAAATAAATAACTACCGGTTCTTCATGGCTAAATTCCACAAGTGGGTTCACGGGGCGCGGACAAAGGCTCTCGTTTGACGAAGGATTACCCACAACTAGGACTCCCTACTCAAGGGTTCGAGCGACCAAGTGAGTGCACCTTTTTTATACCTTACGATACATGCCAACGAGTTATGGTGTGTGACTAACTGTCGAATGAATTTCCCGTTGTAGATTCCCCAGAGGGAGGGTGGAGCGAGGCTCACTTAAGTACCCAAGCCCCTTAGGCTCTTATCGCTTGGTGTCAGGAATAAACAACGAGTTCTTCAAACTAGTATGTCACAACGAGCTACAAGTAATGATTTATCTAGGTGCCTTCACAGCTTTTCCCCGAAGGGTAGTGAGTGAAGGAAGACACCCAACCATCACCTAGCTTCAACAAAGCCTTTGATTAACCCCCTCAACCCACTATAGGAATAGTCAACTAATGCACAAATTATACACATCACAAGACATGATTTCGAGGCCGATTCTCTAAAATCCCCAGTGGAGTCGCCAGACTGTAGACAACAGAACCTGTGCGACGCTTTTCTAGGCTCGCGGCCTAGTTGGGAAGTACGAAATAACATGGAGTCGCCACCCGGTGTGAACCGGGACAAAGATTTAAGGCCGCACTCACCCCTCGCAAGGGAGACCTCAAACCGTTGGGTTCGGAATGGTCCCTTACTTATGTCACTTGTGATGATATAATTTGTGCAATGAACTAACCAAGTCTACTCAATAATCATGCTCAAGGTACTTATATCTAACATGCTTTCATCCAAATAATTCCACGCAATGTAACACAACGAGCATATTGAACCATTAAATCAACATGTATAAATCATTATCCAACACATCATAAACTAATAACATGCATAAAAAACAACCTAAATATGCTTTAACAAATAAATAACAAACTAAATTAAACCATGCTTTAAATAATAAATAAACAACCTACGAACTATAGCATGCTCAAATACAAATTTTTAATGAGACGAGATATGTATATCTTAAGTGGTACGTGGCATTGTATCCCGAGTGCAGACCGCACTACCGTCCATTCGGAATTGGCTACGGAATTTACGTCCAGGTTTCCATCCAATATACCACAAAAGGGAACACATATCCCGCTCATCCAACAATCACATCATGCCTCAAACGACTCTCATGCAATTATATATCAAAATAAATAAAATAAAAACGAAAGAAGATAAGTGAAAAAGTGCCCTCAGGTCTAACCTCTTTTGTCGTCTCAGGAAAGGGTGTTACACGTCCGTTGGAAGGGTGAATGATCCGCTACTCTTTTAGTTCACCAACTCAACGTCTTTCCTCGCTGTTTTGCTGTTCGGGCTGCTGTTTTTACTCAGTTTCGCTGCTGTTTTGCTGCTACGTTTCAGGTCACTGTTTTGGTTTTTTTGTGGAATGTTTTGGGTGATTTTGGAGGCTAATTGGCTTGCGGTTTTAAGGGCTTTTAGGGGGAACTTTGTGCAGTTTATTGGTGCAGTTTTTATGTGTTTTTGGGGCTGTTTCGGGGTTAAAATTCTGGCCAAAACCGATCAGGTCAGTGGGCTGATTTGTGGCAGAAAGTGTGCAGTGCAGTGAGTGTTTTTGGGACTGTTTCAGGCGTGAATTGATGGGTTGTGTGTGGGGACTGTTTGTGCGACTTTAGGGCAATATTTGGGGCTGTGAATGGTGGTTGGAAGTTGGCAAAGGAAGGGTGTGATTGTGGGTTGTGCGTGAATGGTATTGGATAGATGCGGTTGATTTAGTGCACAAATTATATCATCACAATGACATAAGTAAGGGACCATTCCGAACCCAACGGTTTGAGGTCTTCCCTTGCGAGGGGTGAGTGCGGCTTTAAATCTTTGTCCCGGTTCACACCGGGTGGCGACTCCATGTTATTTCGTATTCTCAATTAGGCCGCGAGCCTAGAAACAGCATCGCCCAGGTTCTGTTGTCTACAATGTCACGTAATCCTAGACCATCTAGGTGACCTTCAAACACTTTAACCGATAAGGTCTTTGTAAACGGATCAGCCAGGTTCTCTGCGGATGCAATCTTTGTGACAGTAATGTCACCTTTATGCACTATCTCTCTGATGAGATGATATTTCCTCTCTATATGATTTCTCATCTTGTGGCTTCTTGGTTATTTTGAATTTGCCACTCCACCACTATTATCGCAATAAAGTGTGAGTGGTATATCCATATCTGAAACAACTTCCAGATCTCCCAAGAATTTACGGGGCCAGACTGCATCCTTAGCTGCTTCACAAGCTACTACATATTCAGCCTCCATGGTGGAGTCAGCAATGCAAGATTTTTTTATACTCCGCCATACTATAGCCCCACCACATAGGGTAAATACTGATCCAGATGTTGATTTCCTAGAATCAACACCTGTCTGACAATCAGAGTCTGTATACCCCCTTAGGATCATATCCTCACCGAAATATACAAGCATATAATCTCTCGTTCTCTTAAGATACTTGAGAATATGTTTCACAGCCACCGAGTGATCCAATCATGGGTTCAACTGAAACTTACTGACTACTCCCACTGCAAAACAGATGTCCGGTCTCGTGCATAACATATTATATATGAGACTACCAACTGCTGAGACATATGGGATATGTCTCATTTCCTCAACATCTTGAGGTGTCTAAGGAGACTGTTCCTTCGATAAATGAATTCCATGCCGATAAGGCAGATTGCATTTCTTCAAATTCTGCATCCCAAATCGCATAAGGATCTTGTCGATATAGGATGCCTGAGACATAGCTAACAGTCGTTTCTTGCGATCCTGAAGTATCTGAATCCCAATAACATAACTAGCCTCTCCCAAATCTTTCATTTGGAATTGGTTAGCTAGCCAAGTTTTCACGTCCGATAATATCTTTACATCATTCCCAATGAGTAAAATATCATCGACGTATAAAATAAGAAAAACCACCTTCCCGTCAATGATGTGCTTCTATACACAAGACTCATCAACATTCTGCTCAAAATCATAAGACTTGATCGTGGTATCAAATCTTATATTCCAAGATCGAGATGCCTGCTTAAGTCCATAAATGGACATTCGCAGCATGCAAACCTTTTGCTCTTGACCTTGGGCTATGAACCCATCTGGTTGTACTATATAGATACTCTCATCAAGATTTCCATTCAAGAATGCAGTCTTGACGTCCATTTGCCAAATTTCATAGTCATAATATGTGGCAATGGATAGAAGAGTGCAAATGGATTTGAGCATGGCTACTGGCGAGAATGTTTCCTCATAGTCAACTCTCTCGTTCTAGGTATAACCCTTGGCTACTAGCCTAGCCTTGAAGGACTGTACCTTCCCATCTGCTCCCCTCTTCCTCTTGTAGATCCACTTACAACCTATGGGTTTCACCCCATCAGGTTGGTCTACAAGTTCCCAGACTGAGTTGGAGTACATAGACTCCATCTCTAGATTCATGGCTTTGAGCCATTCCTCTTTGTCAGAATAATCCATTGCACTGCGATAGGTCAATTGATCATCTACACCACTACTGGATGCGACAACTTGTGCCTCTCCAACCCAAAGGTAGCAATCAGGTTGTCGTACAACCCTCCCACTGCGTGTAGGTGGTAGATCATTCTGACGAACTTGCATCTGACGCTTAGATGTCAAAGGTGCTTTGTAATTGTCAACTGTCATTGACGATGGTGTGCTGGTCGAACCAGCAAGTAACTCCTCGAGTAACACTTTACTTCAAGGCTTGAACTCCCTCATATAGTCCTCCTCTATAAACGTAGCATTTAAAGATACAAACACTTTGTTATCTTCAGGACTATAGAAGAAACCACCCCTATCCTTAGAATAGCCTACAAATAGGCACACATGAGAACGTAACTCTAACTTTGTAGTCATATTCTTCAGCACATGTGATGGACACCCCATATGCGGAAATGTCGCAA
Organism: Zanthoxylum bungeanum; assembly: GCA_019454045.1. NCBI lineage: Eukaryota > Viridiplantae > Streptophyta > Magnoliopsida > Sapindales > Rutaceae > Zanthoxylum > Zanthoxylum bungeanum. The sequence continues at coordinate 51,117 of SKCR01021026.1, read as the reverse complement.
ACTAGTTTTACGACCAATCCGCAACTCTAAGAGAGTCTTAGGAACAGACTTAAATGAAACTACATTAATGATATGCATTGCAGTTTGCAGTGCATATCCCCAGAATGAACTAGGTAGTGAGCTATAACTAAACATAGATCTCATCATGTCTAGTAGGGTCCGATTTCTCCTCTATGTAACACCATTTTGTTGTGGTGTTCCAGGTGCTGTGAGCTGAGATACTATCCCATGCTCAACTAAGAATTCCTCGAAATCTCTGTCAAAGTATTCTCCTCCACAATCTGATCGTAGATTTTTGATTGTTTTACTTAACTGGTTCTCAACCTCAGCACGATACTCTTTTAACTTTTCAAAAGTATATGACTTGTGATGCATTAGGTAAACATACCCATATCTAGAATAATTATCAATGAATGTGATGAAGTATTCATAACCACCTCGGGCTCTTACATTCATCGGTCCGTCTGAATTTATTAGCTCAACTGGTTGACTGGCTCTTATACATTTTCCAGTAAAAGGTCTCTCGGTTATTTTTCCTTCTAAACATGATTCACAGACTGGTAAAGTTCCGAGATTTAACTGGTTTAAGGCTCCATTCATTATCAATCTGTCTATTCAGTCAAGGTTGATATAACCAAGTCTAAGATGCCATAGATATGTGTCATCGTGAGATATATTTTTCCATTTAGTTTTAGGTTTCTCAACTTTAAACATTTCAGCGTTGAGCAGTGACCTATGTGATAACGGTCTTAACACATACAAGTTTTTTTTATGAGTTTCATGTGCATATGGTTAATCTATTTCTACCAATAATAATCAAATTGCTAATAAAAGAAAATAAGTAACCATCATCCAAAAGTTTAGAAACATAAATCAAATTCCTGCGAAAACCAGGAATGAATAACACATTGTTCAAATTTAAATAACTGTTATTTGTAAAATTTCAACTAGAAACTCCTACTGCTCTTGCTGAAACGACATCCCATGTCTTGACCCTCATGGTGTAGTCACCTTCAGGAAGGTCCCTCCATGAGTCAAGTAGATGCAAAGAAGAACAAACATGGTTACTGGCTCCAAAATCAACAATCCATGAAGATTTATCATCCTTCACTAATAGAGTTTCGATAACGAGTAAATCATATTTCCCTGTATCTTTTTTCTCCTTCAGCTCAGCAAGGTATTTAGGACAATTCCTTTTACAATGACCGTTTTTGTTGCAGTGGAAACACTTTCCCTTGGGCTTGGCATCATTGGAGCCTTTCTTGTTATTCTTCTTGATAGGCTTAGCCTTAGCCTTCCCAGTGTTATTCTTCTTCATCTTTGTAGATTTAGAAGACTCGACAATATTTGCCTCAACATTAGGCTTACGAGGATCCACAAGCATGGACTCGTATATGGTGAGCTCATTTAGAAGTTGTGTCAAAGTAAAAGTCAACTTGTTCATAATATAGTTGCTTTTAAACTACAGGAAACTCTTAGGAAGAGTTTCCATAATCATGGTCATCTGGCTATGCTCATCAATACGAGCTCCATGGGTTTCAGCAGTGTTGAGATAGGTCATCATCCTTAAGACGTGCTCTAGGATTGATTTCCCATCCTTCATCCAAACAGTCATCGCTGAGACCATGGCCTCCTGACTTTGACGCTCCAAAGGCTGCCCGAACATGCCCTGCAATGGCTCCATCATCTGAGATATTGAAGCCATAGGTTCATGCTTTGCAGCAAGAACCTCAGACATCCCTGCTAGCAAGTAGCAGCGGGCTTTCTAATTTGCTGCGACCCATTTCTGGTAGATATCGCTCACAGCTTGGCCAGCATTTCTGGCCGGCTCGGGAGCACTTTCCTCCGTCATGACAAACTTTAGGTCATCGCAGACTAGGATATCGTTCATGTTACTTTTCCACTTAATATAATTTTCTCCTGTTAATTTATCATTTGAGAGTATTGAAATAATTGGAGAAACCATGGCTGAAAAATGAAATAAACATGGATTTAACATTCATTGCATATTAAAATAATCAAACAATTTTGGCATAAAATTAAACATGATGAATGAACCATGAATAACGAATAAGAAACCTAAGAGAATTACTATAATCCATATCCTCTCGGAATCCAAACCTGATATTGACCCAAAAAGGACACCATTTGTAGGGGGACGAAAGCAAAGCCGTCTCGAGGCGCCTTTTGAATCTCACATTTTCGGACTAATAACGAAGATCGCGGGATATACTGTTGTATATCCATCTCTCACTCACTATTTTAAAATTAAGGTTTTTATTTATAAAATATTTAATATTTTAATATAATTAGTGTGAATAATATATGGCGGCTAAATCATAACTCTTATTTATACTAGTACACTATTAGTGACCTAACCAATTTTAACTCTTAAAAAATATATCACTAATTTCCATTAGTCTTTACTAATTGTATTACTCAATTAAACTAATTTAATTAGAGTAGTATTAGTGACCTATTATATTTTAACTTTTAAAATACTAGAACACTAATTGGTTAAAAAATTTAGAATCCTAAAATGGTCAAGATTTATATTAAACTATTTAATTAATCTTAGTGTGTTATAAAATCCAATGGTATTCGGAATTGTATCCCGAGTGCAGACCATATTACCGTCTATTCGGATTCGGCTATGGAATTTATGTCCGAGTTTCCATCCTATATACCAATGGAATTTCATATACACTAATTAAGCCCAATATATTAGAATTCAAATTTTAAACATTAAAACCAATTAATCCAATTAATTATTTTTCCATGCATATCATACTATAATTTAAACATTTTAAATCACATAAAATCATATTTCATGTCTATAATGATAATGCATCTAAAACATGTTATGGCATGTGAAATACAAGAGTAGGCACCCCAAGCTATATGACATGTTATTCAAACAATTCGAATTAAACATACATATAACATAAAAAATATTTTGCATTGACATGGCTCTTATTTTTCCCTATACTAATCTAATTAGTACAAAAATTACCCAAGGCATCCCTTGGTCTTCAAATCACGCTCTAAGATGGTGTTGGCTCCTTTTGCGACTTCAGTGCTCTAAATTACAACAATTGAAATTTTAAATTGGAAAATAAAAATACAACAATTGTAAACAATGGCTTTATGGCCTTACATTCTAAAAATAAAACCAACCTGAAAATAAGAGTCGAAAATTTTTTCGACCAATGCAAAATCCATTCATCACATGAAAAACAATAACCATTCATCATATGAATATTATTTTGTGCCTACTCATCTAAACATGCATATCAATATTTATAACTCATATAAACATATTAAAAATAGTAACTTTAAATGGAAAGAGAAGGGTTAAGAACACTTTTAAACCTTTCTCTCGATGCCAATTGTAGGAAACACTTTCCTTGCGCAGCGGAAACGGTTTAGGCACACAGATCGGACTTGAAAATTTTTTCTACTCTTCCTTTTGAACTGCCGAATGTTACTGCCACCACCACTGAAATTTTGCTTCAGTTTTAGACAAAATTTCAGCCCCGAAATAGCCCAAAAACAGTCCTCGAACAGCCCCAAACAGCCGGACAAAAACTGGACTGTTTGGGACTCAATTCGCGCCCAACGCACTACAGAAACAACCACTGAAATGCGTGAACTATTGTTGTGTATTGGTTTTGATTTTTCACATGAAAACAGCCCCAACACAGTCCCAAAACACCACAAAATATTTTCCCAAAAAATTGGATTAAAACGAAACCAAACCGAGTTCCGTTTCACCAAGTAAAAGGGCGGCAGTGAGCAAAACAAAGCCTCACTGCCGAGTACAACAAGAATGAGATGAAGATGATGATTTTTTCGACACCACAAAGTCTTCCGAACTATATCTCGTTATCAATGGAAACTTGTGTGGGAAAGAATCACAAAATAATCCCTAAACTATTTAGAGATTAATTCACACAACAACTTTTATTCTTTTGATTTTTGTTTTTCCTTTGTTTTTCTTTTTCTTTTCTCAATAATTGAGAGGATTTGGAGAAGAAGAAGATGGGGGCTAGGTTAGAGAATGAGAGCTCTAGGCAAAAGGAAAAAACAAATCCTTTTATATCTAGGTTTATTTATTTCCAAAAACAAAACAAACCTTACCTATTCCACACCTTGCAAAAATCGGCCATGATGGTTATTTTCTTTTAATTTTGTAACATCAACCTTTATTACTATAATAAAGGATATGTTACAATTATAAAAAGTTGTAATTGCCTTTCATAAAGTGTAATTACCAAAACCATTCAAAACCCTTCCAAAAACTATTTTTGGACAATCAAAAATCAAATCTATATTTATTAAATTATATAAATAATATAATTTAATAAAATACAATTAATAATCATCAAATGATTATTAGAACTATATACTAACCTTTTAATATATAGTATCAAGTGTGACATAAAATATTAATCATATTAATAATATTTATACCTTTGTGAGTATATAATTGGACTATCCAATTATACTAAATCCGCTATAGTAGATCGAGCTAGCATGGGGACCAAATGGACCTATGGTTCCGAGCTCCAATAATCTCGAAATATTAATTAAGCTTTTAATTATATATTTCGAATTATTAACTCCATGTTATTCCACTAAAAACCCGAAGTTGCACTCTCATTGTCGCAAATGATATATTAAGCCGAACCAAGTCGGTGTCCATCGATATAGTCACTACATACGAATTGACCCTTCATGAGTATCTCGTAATTAGAGCCGGGTCATAATGTCTGTTATAACCCTCTAATTATTTTTACCTTAAGTACCATTGATTCTCTAATGAACGATTTATTCATAACCATTATGAATTTTAATCTTTCTATTCGTAATAGAAAGACTTGAGCGCTCAAACCGTTCAAGTACCGAATCGACCCTTAAGAAAGATACTCCTCTACTTCTCCCAAGAATGAGTGAACTCCATATTTATGTAAAACGTTCCCACCTACACAACAGACCATGCCTCTAAAGTACGTAGCTATTGGTCAGGACTCTACACCAACCTCACCTTTGTAAATCAAAGAACATAGTCTATCATGCAGGAGTTCGTAATACACTCAGGATTAAGATCAATCCATATATGACCATCTAGTAGATCGAAATGACTTTCTTTGTTTAACGGATGTTATAAGAATGTCATTTCCATCTGGGTCCAGTCCTATATGATCACATCATACAAGGTGTCTCCATTCTCATGTCTCTACATGGACGATCCTGGATCAAGGTCGTCATACAAATATATAGTGGACCGCAACTGTAGATAAACCACAAACAAAGTACCTGTTTTGTTTGCTCTCTATGGACTATTTAAGATTACTAACTTCAGACTTAAATCTTCTTGTGTATGACACTCATACACTAAATCTGAAGGCACATAAGTAATCTAGGGTATTCAATATAATGAATCATGCATCATTTTATTTCAAGACATATTAAGCCGTTTACATTACATGTAGCTCTAGGGCATACATATCAACAAAAAGGAGTGCCCCTTCTACAAGAAGTATCTAAGTAATCCTGAGAGAACGTTAGCCACAAAACCATCTGTAAAGCACCGATGCAGGGATAATAAGTTCTTAAGGACAAAGTTTACTCGACTTGAATTTCAGTTTAATAATCATCTTCAACACATTTACAAGTTTTTCTTATTTCTCAATTTCCATGTTTATATTTTATAATAAGAATTTTGATTGAATGATGCATGTTAACTTGATTTTATAGCACATATAAATGACTTACATTCAATACACATAATTTTTATCCCTTGAGAATAAAACATGAAAGAATCATTGACTGGAAACCAAATAAGTTTACAAATACCATTGAATAGATTGAGTAATAGGAACGAAACTTATCACAAAACAGATAATATTTCATCTATCTAGCAAATTATCATTAAAAACCAAAAGAATTTCAATTGTAAAATTATCGTAGAGCCAATGTCTAAAAACAATGAAATTTTTTATTTTTTCAGAACAGATCCAAAAAAGGCCACAAGAACATTGGTGAAGAAGTCTGAAATCACATACCATCTAACGACGATTGCGAAATAGTAAGTCAGAAGTTTAATCAATGACATGCAGTTGACTGAAAAGTTGGGTTAGATAGCTTGTACGCATGCTGAAAACAGAATATCAATTGAAGGGAATGGTTAAAAGAATCAAATAAATGATTTGAACAATATATCTAATGCCATCAATATTATAATCATTAAATTTACATAGATATTCAAGAATAATCAATAGACATCCAGGAAAAATAAATAGAACAAAAGATTATATATACTTAATCTTTACCAATTAAGGAGAGTTAGGCTACAAAACCTACTACACTATGTCAAATGCCATCAACACTACTTACTATGTCCAATGCCATTAATATCATGATCATTAAACTTACATAGATATTCCAGAATATTATATAGAATAAAAGATTATGTACACTTAATTTCCACCAATTAAGGGGAACTAGGATACAAAGCATATATATATATATATATATATATATATATATATAAAGATATCATTTTTGACAAATCTTCTACATATATCATTGTAACTTCTAACTTCTCAAATTTAAATTATATTAGCATTAAATCTAGGAATTTAGATGTGAGTTGAATTGTGTTAAATTTTTTATAATCTCTTGCTACGTGTACATTATTAATAATGAACGGTTAATATTTAATTATATATAAATTTTTATTCAATAATTAGGAAAAATTAAGCACATAGCCTAATTCAATAATGAATCCAAATCTTAAATCTTAAACTGATATATATATTTATTACCAAATTATTATAATCACCAAATATCTAAATTTAGGTGGAAGGAAAACCTTCACAAAAGTTATTCACTATATATTAATATACCATGTTGTTAGTTGAATGAAAATTTTTCATGTCTCTTGATTTTTTTTTTCATTTACATTTTTACATGTTGAAGGGCATAATTGTCCAACAATTCCTGACGGAGGCTATCAACATTGGATAGAAAAGTAGTCGTGTGATAGAATTTGGTCTGAGTAATGACGTGCACCCACCTACCCTAAAAGTTGGGCAATGATACTTTCTATTATGAGAATATTTCTTTGAATTGTGTGATTCAAATTGCAAGCAAATTTATAAATGAAGTAGTTGTTAATAAATTATAGGGAGAGTAGGTATGCTTGGTTCACATTGTGGGAATAAAATAAGTCCGGCTAAATATTATCAAAAACGAGATTGACTGGAAAAAAAATATAAATTATTTTATTTGATTTAAGTTAATTATGGATCATGAGTTTGAGTTTTATATAAAAATATTATACAAAATTTCATCAATACCATTTATTAAAATATATTAATATCTTTGAGTTTTTTACTTTCAATTTATATTGAAAAGTTATATGAAATTGTTGGAAATTCTCTAATATATATATAGGAAAAATATATGAGAGACATGTCCCTTAAGAAATATCTTATGGGAAAAGACACAAAGATGAAAAGACATATCCGCTAAGTAAATGAATGTGTCTCTAGGTTTCAAAGGATATAAAGAAGTGGTATAACCCTTAATCGTATTACACCATAAAGCAAATGGTGCCCACAAAAGCACCATTCCATGCCTATAAAAAGGAGACATTGGGTTCATTTTCTAGCCATCCAAAAATTTCATAAGTCTTTCGTTGTCTAGAGAGTCACTTAAAGAGATAGTTTCCACCATTTTTTATTGTTCAAGTTCTTGGAGAAAGGAGTGCCAATTCTACAAGAAGCAATCAAGTATTCCTGGGAGAACGTTAGCCACAAAACATCCGTAGAGCACCGAGACTGGGCTTATAAGTTCTTAAAGATAGAGGCAACTCGACTTGATTCTCTTTCATCATTTTTACTCAAATTTTCTAGGTTTTTCTAATACTCAATTATTATGTTATAATAAGAATTTTGATGGAATGATGCATGTTTAATTTGTTAGCTTGATTTAATAACACATTACAAACAACAATATTAAGAACTTATTACTTTCTATATGTTGTTAAATCTGTTTTGCATGTATTTAATTATCTTCTTCTTGGAAAATGTGTTTTGTGCATGAAAAATACTCAAGGGCTTTCAAACGCCCTATGTACGCCTAGGCGAAAAATTCTATTGTACGTAGTTTCTTTCAAACGCGTCTTCAAACGCAACTCGAATGCAATTTCTCTGGAAAGTTTCATTTGAACGCGTATTCAAACGCTGCGCGAACGTGAATTCACTGGAAAGTTTCTTCGAACGGATGAACGAACGTGACACTAATGCAAGTTAATCTTGTAATTTTTAGATTTAAAAATAATAACATAGACTTAGATTAATATACATGTTATAGATATGGAATTAGCATTGTAGAATATATATATATATAATATATATATATATATATATATATATATATATATATATATATATATATATATATATATATATATATATATATATATAACAATATTAATTTAGAAAAATCATATACTGAATTTTATAAACTTGGTAGTATAAGTTTAAGTTAATATTAGGGTATTCAATTATCATAAGCATACACCTAGTCAATAATATGATAAAATTGTTAGTTAGTCCTAGACATGCCAAGGATCTCTAAGTCATGATATTGTGTGAATAATCAAAATAAGTTTGCGGAAAAATAACTTACATTGATCGATTTGGATGTATTGATTTCAAAACTTTCTTTGAGTTTGTTGGAAGCTCCAAGCTTTGTTGAACCTTTTTAACCCAATGGTGAGTTTCCCTATCACCTTAATCAACTCTTTAAGTGCTAGCTTTATTTGATTTTGAAGCAAAATCAATGGAGGAAGAGCATGAAGCTCACGGCAAAAGCAAGAGAGGGAGAGAGAGAGTTTTGTGTTTTAATATTTGTTTTCTAAAAACCAACTACCAAAGTCAACCACCAAAATGTGTATATGCTTTTCAAAAGGCAAAAAGCAAATTGTGTTGAAAAGAAATACATTAAATGCATTCACCCACTTCCATCAACTAATGACTAGTGATGTAAGTTGGCTGGCCCCACTTTTCAAATTCAAAATTCAAGTGGCTTGCTCAACACACTTCGGGCTCGGGTTCGTTTAATCCGATTAAATGAATTTTCCGTCGTGACGTAATTAAATCTAATTTAATTAAATAATAATGCCTAGCAAAATTATTACGAAAGTCGATTGCGAATTAATTCCAAATTAATTCGTTCGCACGAATTAAAATCCAATTTTAACTCCGCTTTGAAATTCGATTTCAATTAATATATCCAATATATTATTTAATCTATTAATTCCAAATTAATCACGTTTTCTCTTCTATTAGAATTTTATCCCAAATAAATTCTTACCGCAATTAATCCCAGATTAATTTTCTTTCTCATAATTAATCCCAGATTAATTCTGTTCCAGTCAAATGTCATTGGTGAATCTTTGAGAAGCGACCCAAGAGATCCCTGGATATGTTTGTAGTAAATCCGGTCGTCAGACTATCCAAACACGTGCGTACCCCGTACCACGTTCTTACCGATTTACAAGACATGGTTGGCTTCTAGCAAAGCACTGTGCCTACCCAATTCTCCAGAAATATTCAACGAAAAATATATAATCTATATCAGGCATAATATACTATGTATTGCGTATTGCGATCCAGTATCGGATGTCACATGCTAGGCCTGGGGCTGGAATTGTGTCTGCCCCGTACGAAGCATATATTGGATCACAAGCAACTAGTTTCTTTAATTAGATAATCATGACCTAGTCATACTATCCCGATAGCTGCATCATATTAGAGTACTAGTTCTGTATCCTGCGTGATCATCTTCTCAATATGACTGAAGTGATACTTCCGTCTTGACATCACACCCAATACACTACGATTCTCAGTAAACCCAGAAGAGGCGTACACAGAACCTGTTAAAGCCCCGGACGATCAAAAGCAAAGCGTACTGATTATCGCAAGTATTAGCGATGCAAGTCTCAGGTTAAGACCACATACACCTACCCCTGATGCGGATTCCCATAGATACATAGTCATACTACCAATGAGATTCTGAAGGGTCTATCCAGAGCGAAGCTGTTCCCGATCCAACGGCCAACAGAACCTCCTATCACACTTGCATAAGTATCCTATACTTAAATATATGAGAACTATGTTGTTAAGCTTCCATAACGCGCACAAGTGTAATACTAGTCTATTCCGTATTATTGATGCCCAGTCTCGATAATACTACGACTAGGGATATTTAATGATTAAACCTTTATGGATTGATACTGTCTCATATCTTATCAATCTGGAACTAATCATATGGACCTTCTATCATTTATACATCTTGGTAATCTAATTACAAATGATAGAAGAGCAATTTCCTTTGTCACATAGTTAATTTGTACAACAACACCATGATCTGTACAAATAGTGATGTTATGGGTCATACTTGTCCAATAGACTGCAAATGCTCAAAGCATACAAGGCATCAGGTCGCGTACATATCATGACATACATGATCGATCCAACTGCAGAAACGAACGAGATCCGACTCATGTTATCTCTCTCATCTTGAGTTTTAGGACACATGTCCTTAGATAGAGAGACGCCATGTGATACTAGAAGCAGTCCCCTCTTAGACTGATCCATGTTGAATCTCATCAACACTTTGTTAATGTACGAGCTCTGGGAGAGTCCCAGCAGCTTTCTGGATCTATCCCGGTAGATCCTTATTCCCAGAATGAAGGTTGCTTCTCCTAGATCTTTCATGGAGAATTATAATGAAAGCCAAGCTTTCACCGATTGTAGCATGGGAATGTCATTGCCAATAAGCAATACATCATCAACGTAAAGGACAATGAATGTCAGTGCGCTCCCACTAACCTTCTTATATACACAAGAATCATCTTCGTTTTGAATGAAATCATATTCTTTTATGATCTCATCAAATGTTGGTTACAAGAACGCGATGCTTGCTTCAATCCATAAATGGATCAATTTAACTTGCAAACCTTGTTTGCATGTTTTGGTTCGACAAAACCGTCAGGCTGTTACATATAAACATCCTCCAAAAGGTTTTCGTTAAGGAAAGCGGTTTTGACGTCCATCTGCCATATTTCATAATCGAAATATGCAGCAATAGCAAGCATTATTCGAATGGATTTAATCATGGCAACATGTGAAAAAGTTTCGTCGTAATCGACACCATGTCGTTGACGATACTCTTTTGCTACAAGCCTAGATTTATACGTTTATATGTTGCCATCCATGTCCGTCTTCTTCTTGAAGACCCATTTACAACCAATTGGCTTTACGCCTTCTGGTGCATCAACCAGTGCCCAGACTTGGTTGGTATACATGGAATCCATTTTGGACTTCATGGAATCTTACCATAAAGCGGAGTTGATACCTTGTATCGCTTCCTCATACGTAGGCGGCTCATTATCCTCAATAAGATTAATATCTACGTGAGGTGAGATCAGAAACCCATACCTCTCAGGTTATTTTCTGACTCTCTCCGACCTACGCGGTTCTTGTGTATTAGAAGATTATGGTACAGTCTTATCCCCGATGAACTGTTCATGTTTCGTGAGGGAGTCTATGACAGGAACAACATCACTATGATTTTCATCGAGTTCTACTTTCCTCCTACTTACCACTGCATTAAGGAATTCCTTTTCAAGGAAAATCGCATGGAGAGCAACAAATACATTGTTCTCTTGTGGGTTGTAGAAGTAATATCCTTTGGTTTCCCTAGGATAACCTACAAATAGGCCCTTATCCGATTTGGGTTCTAGTTTGGTTCCATCCAAACGTTTAACGTATGCCCAGCAACCCCAAATCTTTAGGAATGAGAAACCCGATTTCTTTCATGTCCATATTTCATATGGAGTCTGTTCCACAGACTTTGTCGGAACCTTATTCAAAATAAGTATTGTATTGTTCAGAGCGTATTCCCAGAAGGAAATTGGTAGCTCAGTGCGACTCATCATGGACCTTACCATGTCCAACAAAGTTTGGTTTCTCCGTTCGGACACACCGGTTAGTTGAGGTGTTCCGGGAGGAGTCCACTGTGAAAGAATACCATACTCTTTCAAGTAATCGAGAAACTTATTGCTCAAGTATTCTCCACCACGTTCCGACCGTAATGTTTTAATACTTTTACCAGTCCGTTTTTCTACTTCGTGTCGAAACTCTTTGAATTTCTCAAAAGTTTCCGACTTGTGTCTAATAAGATACACATAACCGTAACGTGATGCATCATCTGTAAAGGTTACGAATTATTCAAATCCACCTCTAGTCTTGCTAGACATGGGCCCACATACGTCACTATGAACGAGGGCTAACAGTTCGGTGGCACGAACAAATTTACCACTAAAAGGCGTTTTAGGCATTTTGCCTAATAAATAAGATTTGCAGATGTCATATGAATTATGATCAAATCCGTCCAAGTGTCCATTCTTCGAAAGTGTGGATATGTGAGTCTTGTTAATGTGTCCCAGACGACAATGCCACAGATAAGTTTCATCTGTTTTACTCATTTTGAGCATTTTGTTTGTCATATTATATGTTTGAGATTCATTTATATTCAAAATATAAAGACCATTATTTGCATCAGCAGTACATATCTCTAAATCATTTTTATAAACAAAACACCCAGTGTTTCGGAATATAAAAATGTACCCGCATTGGGTCAAACAAGATACAGAGATAATGTTTCTAGTCAAACTAGGTACATAATAAACGTCTGATAATGAAAGTACATGCCCTGATGACAGTTCCAAAATACAAGTCCCTACAACTAAAAAAGTGACTCTGGTCCCGTTTCCAACTCGTAGGTCAATCTCACCTGAGGCCAGTCTCCTACTAATCCGCAAATCTTGCACATCATTACATATATGAGTACCACATCCAGAATCAAAAATCCAATTTTTAAAAGTAGAAGTAGACATGTTTATCTCAATAACAAACATACCTGAAGCCGGAGCCTTGCCCGCCTCCACTTCCTTCATGTGCGCCTTGTACTCACGGCAGTCACGCTTCCAGTGACCCCGTTTGCCACACTACAGGCAGACATCTTGAGATTTGTCCTTTGCCTTCTCAGAAGACTTTGATGGTTTGGTCTTGTCTTGTCTTTTCTTCTTCTTCTTCACACCTCCATAAGCCTTCGGCCAAGCCTTGGCCTTATGAGATGTCGAAGTGAAGTGTGTCTTGCTTCTTGCCTTTCAGAAGCTCTGGCTCTGCCTCTTTCAGCATTGCCATCAACTCTCCAAGAGTCTTCTCTTGGTTCATCATATTGTAGTTCATGATGAACCAGCCACAGCAGTCAGGCAGAGACTGTAAGATCAAATCTATGGAAGTCTCAGCCTCAAAGGTTATGCCCAGATGAACTAGCTGTTCGATGTCAGCAATCATCTATGACACATAGTGCTCGAAAAATGTACCCTCTGACATACGAAAGCGAAAGAGCTTTTTCTGTAATTCATACTTCTGCGATCTAAGGTTAGATCTTTGAAGGTCCTTCAATTTCAACATCATGTTATAGGGATCCAATCCCTTGTTTTGACGACGAAATTGAGGGGTCATTGCGGTAAGCATGACGGACTGAGTAGTTGAGATGTCATCATTGTGAGTCTTCCAAAACTCATGATCAACAACCTGCTCTTGTCCAGGCTCAGGCCCGAGAGGTCTGTCTAATACATAGAGCAACTTCTCGGCTCCCAGGACAATCATGAGATTCATATCCCAGTCTGGAAAATTGGAGCCGTTAAAGACATTATCGCCATGACGATGTCTCTGACGCTAATCTTTCCAGTCATCTTGATTTCAATAGTCGAACTATTCAATCAGCGATATCTGGTATAGTCAAATGTAATGATTACTATAGTCCAACTATATAATCAACTACAAATGATATTATAAGGCTACAGTCCAACTGTTCAAAGAAAACAATAAAATATTAGTCCAATTAATATAAATACATAACGACGAAAATAATTTAAAAGCGCGTATTTGGCAAGTATTAAACAAAATTACAAATTTAATACTGGCCTCCCACTATTTTTCAGCGAGCCTCTAACCCTCTGTTGAGTACTCGGGAAACCGAGTTTCCTAGTGGGCTAGGATCCCGTTAAATAATACACAACCTTGACTTTGGCCAACAAGCTGTATGAAACTTAACTAGGTAGATCTCGAAGATCATTTGGATCTCATCCAATTCCTATATCCGGTAGGTGGACCTCCAAGTCCAAATATATATCCAATATATATATTTCCTAACCTTAAATGCATTCACCCACTTCCATCAACTAATGACTAGTGATGTAAGTTGGTTGGCCCCACTTTTCAAATTCAAAATTCAAGTGGCTTGCTCAACAAACTTCGGGCTCGGGTTTATTTAATCCGATTAAATGAATTTTTCGTCGCGACGTAATTAAATCTAATTTAATTAAATAATAATGCCTAGTAAAATTATTACGAAAGTCGCTTGCGAATTAATTCCAAATTAATTCGTTTGCCCGAATTAAAATCCAATTTTTACTCCGCTTTGAAATCCGATTTCAATTAATATATCCAATATATTATTTAATCGATTAATTCCAAATTAATCGCGTTCTCTCTTCTATTAGAATTTTATCCCAGTTAAATTCTTGCCGCAATTAATCCCAGATTAATTTTCTTTCTCATAATTAATCCCAGATTAATTTTGTTCGAGTCAAATATCATCGGTGAATCTTTGGGAAGCGACCCAAGAGGTCCCTGGATATGTTGGCAGTAAATCCGGTCGTCGGAATATCCGTACACGTGCGTACCCCGTACCACGTTCTTACCGATTTACAAGACATGGTTGGATTCTAACAAAGCACCGTTCCTACCCAATTCTCCAGAAATATTCAACGAAGAATATATAATCTATATAAGGCATAGTATACTATGTATTGTGTATTGCGATCCAGTATCAGATATCACATGCTAGGTCTGAGGCTAAAATTCTGTCTGCCCCGTATGAAGCATATATCGGATCACAAGCAACTAGTCTATTTAATCGGATAATCATGACCTAGTCATACTATCCCGATAGCTGCAACATATTAGAGTACTATTTCTGTATCCTGCGTGATCATTTTCTCCATATGACTGAAGTGATACTTCCATCTTGACATCACACCCAATACACTACGTTTCTCAGTAAACCCAGAAGAGGCGTACACAGAACTTGTTAAAGCCTCGGACGACCAAAACCAAAGCGTACTAATTGTCGCAAGTATTAGCGATGCAAGTCTCAGGTTAAGACCACATACACCTACCCTGATGTGGATTCCCATAGACACATAGTCATACTACCAATGAGATTCCGAGGGGTATATCCAGAGCGAAGCTGTTCCCGATCCAACGGCCATCAGAACCTCCTATCACACTTGCATAAGTATCTTATACTTAAATATATGAGAACTATGACGTTAAGCTTCCATAACATGCACAAGTATAATACTAGTCTATTCCACATTATTGATGTCCAGTCTCGATAATACTACGACTAGGGATATTTAATGATTAAACCGTTCGTGGATTACTATTGTCTCATATCTTATTAATCCGGAACTAATCATAAGGACTTTTATCATTTATATATATCTAAGTAATCTAATTACAAAATGATAAAATAGCAATTTCCTTTGTCACATAGTTAATTTGCACAAAAATCACGATGTCTTTTACAAATAGTGATGCTATGGGTCATAATTGTCCAACAAAAATTGGGCCTAAGTCAATCGGCATACATTGTGATAGTCAATCGGTAATTGGAAGAGCCCAAAATATAATGTATAATGGTAAGTTTTGACATATACGTCGAAGAAACAATACCATAAGGCAACTGCTCCCAAGCGGCATAATTTCAACAGATTATGTCAAATCGAAGGAAAACCTAGAGGATCCACTTATTAAAGGTTTACCTAGAGAGCAAGTTGAGAAGTCATATAGGGGAATGAGATTGAAGTCTATAAATTAAGAATTGTCAATGTGGAAACCCGACCTAGCTGACTGGAGATCCCAATATCTAGGTTCAAAAGGGACAACTGAAACTTTCTACAATTCAAAACAAGCACGGTAGAGTTGTATACTACTTACCATTCCTATATTGACACAGAGTGCTGTCTCTCAAGGCTTGATAAGCTAAGGCTTTTAATGATCACTATGTTGGAAAATTATTACCCATAACGTCACTATTTGTACAGATTATGGTGTTGTTGTACAAATTAACTATGTGACAAAGGAGATTGCACTCTTATCATTTGTGATTAGATCACCTAGATGTATAAATGATAGGAGGTCCTTATGATTTGTTCCTGGATTGAGAATGATATGAGACAGTATCAATCCACGAAGGATAAATCCTTAAATATCCATAGTCAGAGCATTGTCGAGATTGGACATCAATAAATGCGTAAAAGACTAGTATTACACTTGTGCGCGTTGTGAGGGCATAACAGCATAGTTCTCATATATTTGGGTATAGGATACTCATGCAACTGTAGTAGGAGGTTGTGTTTTATCGATGGTACGGGAAACAGCTTCGCTCTGGATAAACCCCCTCGGAATTCCATTGGTAGTATGACTATGTGTCTATGGAATTCCGAAATCAGGGTAGGTGTATTTGGTCTTAACCTGAGACTTGCATCGCTAATACTTGCGACAATCAATATACTTTGGTTGCGGTCGTCCAGGGCTTTAACAGGTTCTGTGTACGCCTATGCTGGGTATATTGAGAATCGTAGTGTGTTGGGTGTGATGTCAAGACGGAAGTATCACTTCAGTCATATGTAGATGATGGTCACGTAGGATACAGTACTAGTACTCTTAAGTATTGCAGTCATCGGGATAAAATGACAAGGTCATGTTGTTCCGATATAGAGACTAGTTACCAGACATCCGACATGTGCTTCGTACGGGGCAGACACAATTCCAGCCCAAGGCCTAGCACGTGATCATCTGATACTGGATCGACATACACAATACTACGTATACTACGCCTGATATAGATCCTTTATTCTTGTAAGGATATTTCTGGAGAATTGGCTAGGCATGGCGCTTTGCTAGAAGCCAACCTTGTCTTGTAAATCGGTAAAACGTAGTACTTGGTACTTACCTGTTCGGATAGTCTGACGACCGAATTTACTGCCAACATATCCGGGGATCTCATGGGTCGCTTCCTGAAGATTCACCGATGACGTATGACTCGCTCTCTAAATTAATCTGGGATTAATTAGAAGAGAGAGAAAGTTAATATGGGATTAATTACATAGATATTTTATCTGGGATAAAATATCATTTAAAGAGAGAGAACGAATAATTTGGAATTAATCGATAAATTAATATATTCGATATATTAAACGAAATTGGATTTCGACGCGGAATTGAAATTAGATTTTATTTCGGGCGAACGAATTAATTTAGAATTAATTCCTTAGCGACATGAATAGTAATTATGCTAGGCATGATTATTTAATTAAATTAGATTTAACTACGTCGCAACGGAAAATTCGTTAATTTGGAATTAGCGAACCCGAGCCCGGGATTGTTTGCGAGCGCATTCACATTTCGAATTCGAGTGCGGCACGCAAGTCAAATCAAGCATCAAATCACTATTCGCATCAAGCGTCAAATCATTAGTCGCTTTGAGTGATGTGACAACTTATCACTTGATTTGATAGATTGATGGATTGATGGTGGTTGTTGGCATTAATTGGTTTGACTTTTTAAAGCCAAAATTGTGTATATGATTTTAGTAAATCAATTACCAATTTTTCACAACACATTTGTATCATCTTTCTCTCTCCAAATTCTTCTCCTCTCTATCGGCAATATTGCCATTTCTTCACTGGTTTCAGCTGGGCAAAAACCGTGACATAGGGAAGCAAGAGTGGTGATTTTTGTGGCAAAAATCACAAGAGCTAGCACTCCGAGAGACATGCAAAGGTGATAGGGAAGTCCACCCATGAGCGGGGAATCATTCGACGAAGCTTGGAGCTTGACGAAGGACCAAAACCGAGCCAAAACCAGTGAGCTGTGACAGTCACTGCCGTGAGCTGCTACAAGGGCAGAAAATCAATTTTGTTCGTTGCCGCGTCGCTCAACCGATCGATGTGAGTATTCCGCAACTTCGTCGTTGTTATTCACACATATTTTCATGCTTGTTTATGATCTTGGGACCTTAGCAAACACCAACAATGGTATCAGAGCAAGGTTGAGCATGAAAAATGATTAGGGCTTAAAATTTGGGTAAAATTGATTTTGAGCATGTATAATGAAATTGGATGAATTATTATGCTTAAATGTGTTTTAATTGATGATTGATTGGATCAATTTGATGAAATTGTGTTTGGAACAAATTTCCCCAATTTTTGAGGCTTGGCCGAAAATATGGATGCCCTAATTGTCTTGGAATTTTTGATTTTTGTTCATTGGATGAATTGGAAATCATTTGGGGATATTGATTTAATGTTTAATTGGATTCAATTGGATTGGATTAACAATTGGACATAATTTCCCCATATTGCCGAGACTAAAGTTAGCATGTATTTGGTTTGATTTTAATTAAATTGTGTTGGACATTATTTAATATTAAAGAGCATGATTGATTGTATAAACTAAAGTTAGCATGTATTTGGGTGATTAATTATGTAATTAAATTGGGGATTTGGAATTTTTTGAATTTAATTATTTGGGCCTTAAATTGGATTTGGGCTTGTTGTGTTGTAATTGGGCTTATTGGACTTGGTTGTACCAAGTTAGAGATTGGATCCAATTGGGCCCAAATCCGCATCCATAAAGCCCAAATGCGACTTAATGGACCTTTAAAATTTAATTGGGCCTAATGGGCCTAAATTGATTTCTGGGCTTATGGGGTAACTCCCGGATTGGACTTTGGTTATTGGGTTCGACCCGAGTTGACCAAAAGTCCACGCCTTAAGAAATTTATTAAAAGCCTATTGGACTTTAATTGAATTGACATTGGACGTTAATCGGGCTTTGAGACCCGTAACGATTAAATTTGGAATTTAAATCGTAAAGGTTCATAAATAAAGTGTAGTATTTAATTTGGAATTAAATAGCGAATTAGTATTAAATATAAATTGAATTGGATTTAATTTTGTAGTTTAATTTAATTCGAGAATTCATACTTTAAGTACTTATTCGCAAAACGAGTTTGACTCGCGCAAAATCAAATCGTTGTTTGAACATTGGTTGGTCACTAATTATCAGATTAATAATTTGATTAGATTGATTGATAACATGATTGTGTGAATACATGGTTGCGATGCATGAATAATGTATATCGGATGGATATTAGATGGGTGGGGCAATTTTAGAAATTGTTGTAATAAATTTGGAATTTATTAATTGGACATGCGTGTCCAGCCTTATCACCTCCTTATTCTTTGTATTCTCTTCTCACATATTCCCCTCAATGTAAATGAGGTTTCTTTAGAAGTGTAGTGTAACGGGTAGAAGCAAATATGTGTGCTAGCGAGGGAGAGAAAGGGAGAGATGAGAGATTGATCTAGGATCAATGTGTAAAATATTCATCCGCATATCATTATTATTTATTTATACGCTTTTTATTATGTGTTTAGAATGCATGTTTAAGGGTGTATGATGATGAGACCTTAACAAAGATAATAAATTGGTTGCCAATTTGCACTCGAAAAACCCTCGCAAAATATTAAGCGTCTTTCCTTCCATTGAGTGATTCTCACTCAAGATCCGAGACTGGCATTGGCTTGTTGGCCAAAGTCAAGGCCTTTGTCCATCGAGGATGTGTTTGAATCACGAAGGCTTTGTTCCATATCAGTGTCTTGTCCAAGTTATGGTTTGTTGGCCAAAGTCAAGACCACTTCTTGTCCATCGACATTGATTACGAAGCTTTCCATGGTCAATGGGTCACTTAACTGGGATCACTAAGTTTGTTGTGCCAAAGCCAAGGCTTAGTTGATTCAGAGGAAAAAGGTTAGGTAATACATTGGATGTATGGCTTATATAAGATATATGTTTTGGATGTCCCCCTACTGGATCTAGGAATTGGATTGGATCCAATTGATCTTAGGGATCTACCTAGTTAATTATCATACAATTTTTTGGCCAAAGTCAAGATTGTGTGATATTTAACGGGATCCTAGCCCGCTAGGAAACACGGTTTCCCGAGTACTCGACAGAGGGTTAGAGGCTCGCCGAAAAATAGTGGGAGGCAAGAATTGAATTTGCAATATTCGTTTAATTACTTGCCGTACGCGCTCATTCAAATATCATTCGTCGTAATAAATTAAATGTTAGTTGGACTAATATTTAAACGTTGTTTTAATTAACAGTTGGACTGTATTCAAACCATTCTTTTATAGTTGATTTTATAATTGGATTATAGTAATCAATATAATTGATTTTAATCTATTAAATTATAGTTGATTAAATAGTTGGACTATTGTAATCATTATAATAAATAGTACCTAAATCGTTGATTAAATAGTTGGACTATTAAAATCAAGATAGAAATTGAAAGATTGACATTTAAAGCATAATCCTAGGGAAAATGTATTTAAATGGTTTAATTTTCAAAATTGGGAATAAATTTCAGGATGGTCCTGGAAAATAATAAGTTACTTTATTTGATAAAATAACATATTATGCCTAAGACCGGAGTTAAGTAAATAATAGAGCATAATCTTTGGAAGATTTATGTGATGATAACTTTAGTGCTTAATCCATTAAGCTTGTCGCAGTAGACTCCTTAATTTCTGAATCAGAACTAATGATTAGATCCTTAAAGTATGATAAAGACATTGAAGGATCTTCTTAAATCTATACTTAGATTTTAGAAGTACTTAATTGCAATACATAACTCTTGGAGAGTTAATGACTATTCTCAAGGAGATAAAGTCAAAGTTTGCAATAGGCAAGTAGCGCAAGGCGCACATTACTTCGATATTCTAGAAACCCGAAGCTTGGCCAAAGGCTTCTGGAATATGAAAATGGCAAAGGAAAAATCATTATAATCTTTTAGGAAGATAAAGGACATATCCCAAAATGTCTGCCTAAAATGTGGCAAACGGGATCGCGGAAGCGTGACTGCCGTTTGGACAAAGCAGACATAAAGGAATTGAAGACTGGGCAAGGCTCTGACTTCAAATATGTTTGTCAACATTATGTTCACTACTAGTATTAAAATTAGATTTTAAATACTTAGTGTGGAACATAAAATATATATACTGATGTTCAGAATCTGCTATGAGCATGATACTAAATTCAGATTGAGATTAATATGCGAATTGGAAACGGGACGAAAATCGCTGTTTCAACCATAGATACCTATTTTAGGAACTACCCTCAGGTATGTACCTAAATTGGGAAACTGTTATAATGTAACTAGTTTGACTGGATACATTATCTCTATATCATTGTTTAACCCGCTGCGGGTGAACCTTTATATTCTAGAAAACTAAAGTGTTTTATTATATAAAGATGATATTGAGATAAACGCATTAGATGTGAATAACAATATTTATATTTTGAATATAAACAAATCTCGAATATATAACATGACAAACAAACAGCTCAAACTGATTTGATCAGGAGAATCATATTGTGGCATTGTTGTCTGGGACACGATTAAACAGGACTCGTATATCCACACTTTTGAAGAGTGGGTACTCGGACTAATTTGATTCCAATCAAATAAAGTCTACGAATCTAGTTTATTGGGCAAAGTGCCTAAAAAGCTTTTTACTTGGTAAAAGTGCAAATGTCACTGATCTGTTAGCCCTAGTTCATAGTGAAGCAAGTGGGCCCATGTCTAGCTAGGCTAGAGGTGGATATGAATATTTCGTGACCTATACGGATGTGGCATCGCGTTATGGTTACGTGTCTCTTTTGAAACACAAATCAGAAACTTTTAAGTTTCGACACGAAAATAGACAAACAGATCGGCTATAGTATTATACCGTCACGATAAGACCGTAATGGAAAATACTTAGGCAATAAGTTTCTAATATACTTGAAAGAGTATAGTATTCTTTCAAATGAGGATTCCTCCTGGAACACGTCATTTTGACGGTGTGTCCGAACTGAGTAACCGAATTATGTTAGACATGATTAAGGTTTATCATTAGTCGCTCTGAGCTACCATTCCCTTCAACGAATAAGCATTAACAGTGCAAGAACTTATTTAGAATAAGGTTCCATAAAATCTGTTAGACATAATTTCATATTAGATATAAACAGGAAAGAAACTGAGTTTTCTCATTCCTCAATAATTTGGGTATGCTAGGCATATGTTTGGATGATACCAAACTAAAACCCAAATTGGATAAGTGCCAATTGTAGGATATCCTAGAGATACCAAAGTATAGTACTTATACATCTCACCAGAGAACAATTAGATTGTTGCTCACCATGTGGTCTTCCTGAGAGGAATACCGATATGCAGTGGTAAGTGGGAGGATAGTAAAACTCGATGAAAATCAGAGTAATATTGTTCAAGGCACCGAATCTTAATGGAACATAAATAGTTCATCAAGGATGGAACTACACCAATAATCTTCGAATACACAAGAACCACGTATGTCGGAGAGAGTCAGAAAACAACCTGGGGTATGGGTTTCTGATCTCACCTCATAAAGATGTCAATCTTTTGAGGCATACCAACTGACTACGTATGAGGAAGTGATACAAGGTATCGACTCCCTATTATGGCAAAGTGCCATGAGTCCGAAATGGATTCCATGTATATCAACAAGTTTGGATACTAGTTAATGTACCATAAGGCATTGTGCCTATTGGTACTTATAAGTCTTCAAGGAAAACATACATGGAAGGCAACATACCAACGTATAAAGCTAGGCTTTTAGCGGAAAGGTATCGTTATCAACATTGTGTTGATTACGATTCAACCTTTTACCTGTTGCCATAGTAAATCCATTTGGATAATGCTTGCTAAAGCTGCATCTTTCATTTATGAAATATATCAGCTTAACGGGATAATCGCTTTCCTGAAAAGAAAACCTTTTGGAGGATGTTTACAACATCCTGACGGTTTTGTCGTATCATAACTAGCAAACAAGGTTTGCAGGTTATTCGATCCAAGTTTGGATTGAAGCAAGCGTTAGGTTCTTGTAATTATCGTTTTGATGTAATCATAATGGTTTATGATTTAATTCAAAAATGAAATGATTCTTGTGTATATAAGAGGGTTAGTGGGAGCGCACTGACAATGGTTGTCCTATAAATAATGATAATATGTCATTTCTTGGAAATGATATTCCCATAAAAATAATCGGTGAAAGCTTGGCTTTCGATAAAACTCTCCGAGAAATCGTACATTGAAAAATGTACGCGACCTGGTGTCTCATACGCTTTGAGCATATGGATTCACAAACAGGCCAATCCAAGTGATAATTACTGGATTGATGTTAAGAACATCCATTAGTATCTTAGAGAACTAAGGATGCCGTCTTAATCTGTGGAGAATGAGAACTTGAAGTGACTGGGATCACTACTGCAAGTTTCCTAAACCGATAAAATGACTATAAGTCGCAAACGGTACTATACAGTTTGAATAACGGAACAGGGAGCTGGAGATCTTCCAAGCAAGATACTGTTACCGAATAAACAACAAATGCGGGTTATTGCTGCAGCTGAGGGGCAATAGAAGCCATTTGGATCGATAACAAATCTAATTAGATTAGATATAGTTCTGTTAGCAGCTGAGCTAAGCGTCAGCACGTGCTAAAGAATTAATGGTCTCATCAACGATCCAAAATATACTTCGATATTCATCTGATTCATTCGGATCATACATCGTGGCAATGTGATGATCGAATAAATCGCATCAGATGATAATCATGCAAATCCGCTGACGAAAGCCTTTCCTCAGCAATTTGAGCCAACCGTACATAGTTCGGGTGTCAGACACTCGATGACTGGCTATAGGCCAAGTGGGAGATTGTTGACAATTATGACCCATAGCGTCACTATTTGTACAGATCATGGTGTTGTTGTACAAATTAACTATGTGACAAAGGAGATTGCACTCTTATCATTTGTGATTAGATCACCTAGATGTATAAATGATAGGAGGTCCTTATGATTTGTTCCTGGATTGAGAATGATATGAGACAGTATCAATCCACGAAGGATAAATCATTAAATATCCCTAGTCAGAGCATTGTCGAGATTGGACATCGATAAATGCGTAAAAGACTAGTATTACATTTGTGCGCGTTGTGAGGGAATAACGGCATAGTTCTCATATATTTGGGTATAGGATACTCATGCAACTGTAGTAGGAGGTTGTGTTTTACCGATGGTACGGGAAACAGCTTCGCTCTGGATAGACCCCCTGGAATTCCATTGGTAGTATGACTATGTGTCTATGGAAGTCCGAAATCAGGGTAGGTGTATTTGGTCTTAACCTGAGACTTGCACCGCTAATACTTGCGACAATCAATATACTTTGGTTGCGGTCGTCCAGGGCTTTAACAGGTTCTGTGTACGCCTATGCTGGGTATATTGAGAATCGTAGTGTGTTGGGTGTGATGTCAAGACGGAAGTATCACTTCAGTCATATGGAGATGATGGTCACGTAGGATACAGTACTAGTACTCTTAAGTACTGCAGTCATCGGGATAAAATGACAAGGTCATGTTTATCCGATATAGAGACTAGTTACCAGACATCCGACATGTGCTTCGTACGGGGCAGACACAATTCCATCCCCAGGCCTAGCACGTGATCATCTGATACTGGATCGACATACACAATACTACGTATACTACGCCTGATATAGATCCTTTATTCCTGTAAGGATATTTCTGGAGAATTGGGTAGGCATGGCGCTTTGCTAGAAGCCAACCTTGTCTTGTAAATCGGTAAAACGTAGTACTCGGTACTTACGTGTTCGGATAGTCCGACGACCAAATTTACTGCCAACATATCTGTGGATCTCATGGGTCGTTTCCTGAAGATTCACCGATGACGTATGACTCGCGCTCTAAATTAATCTGGGATTAATTAGAAGAGAGAGAAAGTTAATCTGGGATTAATTACGGAGATATTTTATCTGGGATAAAATATCATTTAAAGAGAGAGAACGATTAATTTGGAATTAATCGATAAATTAATATATTCGATATATTAAACGAAATTGGATTTCGACGCGGAATTGAAATTAGATTTTATTTCGGGCGAACGAATTAATTTAGAATTAATTCGTTAGCGACGTGAATAGTAATTATGCTAGGCATGATTACTTAATTAAATTAGATTTAATTACGTCGCAACGAAAAATTCATTAATTTGGAATTAGCGAACCCGAGCCCGGGATTGTTTGCGAGCGCATTTGCATTTCGAATTCGAGTGCGGCACGCAAGTCAAATCAAGCGTCAAATTGCTAGTCGCATCAAGCGTCAAATCATTAGTCGCTTTGAGTGATGTGACAACTTGTCACTTGATTTGATAGATTGATGGATTGATGGTGGTTGTTGGCATTAATTGGTTTGACTTTTTAAAGCCAAATTGTGTATATGATTTTAGTAAATCAATTACCAATTTTTCACATCACATTTTTATCATCTCTCTCTCTCCAAATTATTCTCCTCTCTCTCGGCAATATTGCCATTTCTTCATTGGTTTCAGCTGAGCAAAAACCGTGACATTGGGAAGCAAGAGTGGTGATTTTTGTGGCAAAAATCACAAGAGCTAGCACTCAGAGAGACATGCGAAGGTGATAGGGAAGTCCACCCATGAACTGGGAATCGTTCGACGAAGCTTGGAGCTTGATGAAGGACCAAAACCGAGCCAAAACTAGTGAGCTGTGACAGTCACTGCCGTGAGCTGCTACAAGGGCAGAAAATCAATTTTGGTCGTTGCCGCGTCGCTCAACCGATCGATGTGAGTATTCCGCAACTTCATCGTTGTTTTTCACACATATTTTCATGCTTGTTTATGATCTTGGGACCTTAGCAAACACCAACACACTATATTAGGAGAAGAGTCGTAATGGGGTAAAGGCATATTACATTTCATAGTAGATAACCTATTTCAAGTCAGAAGTGATGACGTTTCTATGGGAATTATGAAGGCTGGATTCCCTAAAGTACTTGATGAATCTAGGACTGATGTTCATGACCAAATCACAACCATAGAACGGGAAATGATTGAAGTAAAGCTGTGTTATGGCTATTGTCTTGGTTTACACCAACGACGGAACAGTTCAAGACTATGGGTCACTGATTTGCTAAGTAAATCTGATTGACATTCACTAGGAAAGATTCAAAGTGAAAGCTACATATTCCGATGCAGTTTTATTTCACGGAAACTCACTTAAGTGTTTGCATTAATATTAGAGAATTTTGGGAGATTGTTGGAAATTCTCTAATATATATATAGGAAAAATGTAGGAGAGGCATGTCCTTTAAGAAATGCCTTATAGGAAAAGGCACAAAGATGAATGAACATATCATCTAAGTAAAAGAATATGTCTCTAGACTTCAAAGTGCATAAGGAATGGGTATAATCCTTAATAGTATTACACCATAAGCAAATGGTGCCCACAAAGGCACCCTTCCATGCCTATAAAAAGGAGACATTGGGTTCATTTTCTAGTCATCCAAAAATTTTATAAGTCTTTCATTATCTAAAGAGTCATTTAAAGAAAGAGTTTTCATCATTTGTCTTTGTTCAAGTTCTTGGAGAAAGGAGTGCACATTCTACAAGAAGCAATCAAATAATCCTGGGAGAATGTTAGACACAAGACATTCGTAGAGCACCAAGGTTGGGCTAATAAATTCTTAAGGACAAAGGCAACTCTGCTTGATTCTCCTTCATCATCTTTCACTCAAATTTTTCAGGTTTTTCTAATTCTCAATATTTATGTTATAATAAGAATTTTGATGGAATGATACATGTTTAATTTATTAATTTGATTTAATAACACATTACTAACAATAGAAATATGTAACAATTTATAACAATCACGAACTGAAGAATTTATGAGCTGAAGAATGTGTAAAGTGAAGAATTTCTACCAATCGCAAAATGACGAAGTAAATCTAGGCTGTGAAGAAGTAAATCTAAGCTGGTCAATTTAATCAGAATTCGATTTGAATAATTTGTAATTAATAGAAAATAGTTGGATATTAATTAGAAATTAATCGGAAAGGGTCCATTTGACATTTCATATGATTGAAAATAACAAAATATAAAACTCATCTATTAAAATTCTCAAAAAATCACTAAAAATCATTCATTTATGTTAAAAAATGCTAAATAATCTAATAGTCTTTAGTTAAGTTAATATAAATAGGCACCATTTTAGTACAATTAGAATAATTTATCTTTATTAAAGAAAATGTAGTAAATTAAGGACACTGTTGTTATTATTTCAATAAAAATTCTTTTAAAATGAAGTATATTCTCACTTCTTTTCATCATATGTAATGGTATCATTGGTTTTTTCCTCACAAAATCCTCAATCAAAACTCCAAAATATTGAAAATTTTAAAAATATTAAAAAATAAATGGCAAATTGAACACTTCAATCAAAATTACTTAAAAATCAGTATCGGTTTAAAGGACTTAAGTAATCAAAATCGGCCGAATCGAATCACTTAAATAACGATTTACGATTAAGCGGTGATAAATCGGGCGATTAATCATCGCATAAATAGCATAGACTCTAAGGTTAATCCAGTGATTCATATTTATTTCTTCTAACATTTATCCTAATATTTATTAAGGCAAATTGAACATTACAATGTGGGCATTGTTAGGTTTAAATTGTTGGCAATATTCTAAGAAGAAATTGGTCATTCGAGTTGTAATTTGGATAAGTTTATTTGGGCATACAATTGAAGTTTTACGCTGAAGTTGGTGTTGGTTTATATGCGAAATTAACATGTAAATTTATCTAAATTATTTCAAAACAGAACACAAAAAAAGGATACAAGGAAAACCTAAAACATATTGAAGATGATGAAAAATTTGGTCCAAATCGAGTTGCATATGTCCTTAAAAACTTATTAGCGTTCTACGGATGGCTTTGTGGCTAACGTTTTCCCCGGATTACTTAGATGCTTCTTGTACAAGGGGCACTCCTTTATCAAGAACTTGAACAATGAAATGGAGGAAACTCTCTTTGAAGATGACTCTCTAAAACAATGAATGACTTATATATTTTTCTGGATGTCTAGAGTGAACCCCCAATGCCTTTTTATATTGGCATGGAAAGGTACCTTTGAGGGTACCATTTGGTTTTTGAGGTGTAACTCTCCTAAGGGTTATACCCCTTCCCTTATGCCTTTTGAAGCCTAGGGATTCATCCTTCAAACTTAGAGGACATGTCCCTTAATCATTGTGCCTTTCCCATAAGACACTACTTAAGGGACATGTCTCTCCAACTCTAATACTATATATATTAGAGAATTTATATTTGGTTTATATGTGTCATTAAACGAAATGAACATGAAAATTTATCTAAATTATTCCAAAACAGAACACAAAAAATGGATACAAGGAAAACATGGAAAATATAGAAGATGATGAAAAACGTGGTCCAAGTCGAGTTGCCTATGTCCTTAAGAACTTGTTAGCCCCGTCTCGGTGATCTACGAATAGTTTTGTGGCTAACGTTCTCCCAGGATTACTTGGATGCTTCTTGTAGAAGGGACACTCCTTTAACAAGAACTTGAACAATGAAATGGAGGAAACTCTCGTTGAAGACGACTCTCTAAAACAATTGATGACTTATATGTTTTTCTGGATGTCTAGAGTGAACCCCTAAGGCTTCTTTATATAGGTGTGGAAGGGTACCTTTGAGGGTACCCTTTGGTTTGGGGTGTAACCCTCCTAAGAGTTATACCCTATTCCCTTATGCCTTTTAAACCCTAGGGATTTATCCTTCCAACTTAGTGGACATGTCCTTTCATCATTGTGCTTTTCCCATAAGACACTACTTAAGGTACATGTCTCTCATACTCTAATACTATATATATTAGAGAATTTATAACAATCCCCCACAATTCTCTAATATTAATGTAGATACTTAAGAGAGTTTCCATGAAATAATACTGCAACGGAATAGGTAGTTTTTGCCTTGAACCTTTCCTAGTGAATGACAATCGGATTTACTTGGCAAACTAGTGACCCATAGTCTTGAACTATTCTGCCATTGGTGTAAACCAAGACAATTGCCAGCACACAACTTTACTTCGACCATTTCCCATTCTATGGTTGTGTTCATTTCGGCCATAAACATTTGTCATGGATTCATCAAGTAATTTAGGGAATTCAGCCTTTAAAGACTCCCATGGAAGCGACCTCACTTCTTACTTGAAATATGTGATCTACTATAAAGAGGTAATTTATCTTTACCCCCATTAAGACTTTCTTCTAATATAGTGATCATTAAAAGCCTTAGCTTATCCTAACCTCGACAGACAACACCCTGCGTCATTATAGGAATGAGAAAGAGTATAAAACTTTATAGTGTTTGTCTTGAATTGCACAAAGTTTCAGTTGTCCCTTTTGAACCTAGATCTGGGGATCTCCAGTCAGTTAGGTTGGGTTTCCACAGTGACAATTCTTAATTTATAGGCTTCAAGCTCATTCCTCTCGATGACTTCTCAACTTGCTCTCTATGTAAACCTTTAGTAAGTGGATCCGTTAGGTTTTCCTTTGATTTGACATAATTTATCGAAATTATGCCACTTGAGAGCAGTTGTCGTATGGTATTATGTTTGCGACGTATGTGTCGAGACTTACCATTATACATTGTATTTTGGGCTCTCCCAAAATCTGATTGACTATCACAATTTATGTTTATCGTTGGCACTGGTTTGGGCCAATTTGGAATATCCTCTAGGGAATTTCGAAGCCATTCCGCTTATTCCGTTGTTTTGTCTAATGCTATGAACTCTGATTCCATAGTAGACCGGGCAATACATGTTTGTCTCGAGGATTTCCATGACACGGCTGCACCACCAAGTGTGAAAATAAATCCACTCGTAGATTTGGAATCCACTGTATCAGATATCCAATTAGCATCGCTGTATCCCTCTAGAACAGCAGGATATCTCGTATAATGCAGACTATATTTTGAAGTTTCTCTTAGAGACCTAAAACTCTTACTATGGCTTTCCAGTAGTTATGTCCTGGATTGCTCGTATATCTGCTAAGCCTGTTTACAGCTTGAGCGATATCAGGTCGTGTGTAATTTGTGAGATACATCAGACCTCCAATGATTCTCTAATACTCTAATTGCTATACGCTTGAGCCAGTATTCTTTGATAAATGAAGAGTTAGGTCTACAGGAATTCTAGCCACATTTGGATCTCATTTATTATATTTCTCAAGTATATTCTCAACATAGTGAGTATGAGATAATATATACCATTTTTCATATCAAATTTTCTAATCAATACTTTCTTGGTAGATTAAATCATCTCATGATTACTACCAATTATCAGCATATCGTCTACGTAGAGACATGCAATGACATATCCTTTTTGAGTTGCTTTGGTGTATACACACTTATCACACTCATTGATTTTGAACCCACTTGACAACATCTCTTTGTCAAAATTTTCATGCCATTGTTTAGGTGCTTATTTTAATCTGTTTAAGGATTTTACAGGTTTGCACACCTTCTATTCTTGTCCAGAAATATTGAAACCTTCTGGTTGTTCCATGTAAATCTCTTCATCTAGTTCACCATTTAGGAATGTCGTCTTTACATCAATTTGATATATTTCGACCAAATATAGCTGCTATGGCTATGAGCATTCTTATTGACGTGATACGAGTCATTGGTGAATAGGTATCAAAGTAATGAAGGCCTTCTTTTTGTCTATAACCTTTTATAATAAGTCTTGTCTTGTACTTATCTATTGATCCATCCGATGTCATCTTCCGTTTGAATATCCATTTGTAGCCCAATGGCTTACAACCTGGAGGAAGATCAACCAACTCCTAAGTATGGTTTTGTAGGATGGAATCAATCTCACTATTGATAGCCTCTTCCTATAAAGGTGCCTCCGATGAAGATATTACTTCTTTATAGCTTTGAGGCTCATTTTCTAACAAGTATGTCAGAAAATCGGGTCCAAATAACTTAGACGTTCTAGCTCTTTTGCTACGTTTAGGTTCAATTTCCTCAACATTTTCATGTTGATCTGATTCTTGGACAACTTGATCACTGCCTTTAACAATATCAATAGTTTTTTTAGAGACTCTGTTCTTTGTCTTTCCTTACAAGGAAATGTCTCTTCAAGAAATGTCACATTCCTTGACTCAATTATCATATTTGGATTGATGTCAGAAATTTCATACTTATGTACCAATAATCGATACGCACTACTATTTTGAGCATATCCAATGAATATATAATCAACAGTCCTGGGTCATATTCTAACCTTCTTAGGTTTAGGAGCCATCACTTTGGTGAGACACCTCCACACTTTTAGATATTTGTAGGAAGGTACGTGACCTTTCCATAATTCATATGGTGTCTTGTCCAATCTTCTATGAGGTAGCTTGTTCAGAATATAGTTGGCAGAAAACAAGGCTTCGCTCCACAAGTTCAGGGGTAAACCAGAGCTTGTCAACATGGCGTTCATCATTTCCTTCAACGTTCGATTTTTGCGCTCAATAATCCCGTTTTGTTGAGGTGAATAAGGAGCAGTAGTTCCGTGAATAATTCCATGATTGGAACAATATTCACCAAATGGTGACACATATTCACCTCATATATCACTCTTGATTCTTTTGATTTTCTTGCCAAGTTGATTTTCAACTTCGTTCTTATATTGTATAAAGCTCTCAATAGCTTCATCTTTCCTCCTCATCAAATACACATAACAGAATCTTATGCTATCATCGATAAAAGTGACAAAGTACTTTTTACCGCCTCTTGTTTGCACAATATTCATATCACACACATCGGAGTGTACAAGTTCCAAGGGTTCAGAACTTCATTCTATGGAATGAAATGATGCTCTATGCATTTTTGCTTCAATACATGCCTCATATTTATGTTGGTTATCAATTGCAAATATAGGTATAAGGTCCATGTTAATTAATTTACGCATTGTATCATAATTAACATGTCCTAACCTCTCATGCCATATATTTTGTGACTCAATAATATAAGCGAAAGATGTAGCTTTATTATTAGCAATGTGTCGATTGACAGTCATTACATTGAACTTGAAAAGGCCCCCAGTGAGGTATCATTTTCCTACATAAACATCATTTTTAGATAGTACAAACTTGTCAGAAATAAATACAAGCTTAAAGCCATTCTTTCTAAGGAGAGAGCCCGAAACCAAGTTATTATGAATATTAGGAACATACAAAACATTCTTCAATGTAGGCTTATTTTCGGATGTCATCTTCAAAACCATTGTGCCATGTCCAACCATTTTAGAGGTAGACGAGTTTCCCATTGTCAGATGATCGCCACCATCGACCTTCAGATACGAGGAAAACATCTTGCTATCAACACAGATATGACGAGTAGCCCCAGTGTCTACCCATCATTCTCTCGGATTCCCAACCAAGTTGGCTTCTGTTACAACTGCTGAGAGGTTCATCTCTGAGATCTCATCAGTTAGCTGCTCATCTTCAGTGACGTGGGCCTCATTTTTCTTTTTTCTTGGCTTTGTCCCGAGACTTCTTATTTTTGTAGTCCTTTGCCACGTGACCGTTTTTTCCACAGATGTAGCACTTCGCCTTGAACTTCTTGTTTACTTGGGAAGAATCAGCTCCATTGTTCTTTCTCTTTTTGCTACCCTTTCCACCATCGACGATGTTGGACTTAGACTCCATAGTCTTGTAGCTGGCCTTATCAGACTTTCTGTTGTCCTCTTCGATCCTCAATCGGACTCCAAGGTCTTCAAGACTCATCTGTTTCTTTTTGTGTTTCAGATAGCTCCTGAAGTCCTTCCATGATGGAGGCAACTTTTCAATGATTGTGGAAACTTGAAACGTCTCACAGAGTTTCATTCCTTCATCCAATATTTCATAAATGATCAATTGTAATTCACCCAATTGAGACATTACCGTTCTTGAATCTACCATTTTATAGTCTAGGAATCTACCCATGATAAATTTCTTTTGTCTGGCATCCTCTATTTTGTATTTCTTCTCGAGAGATTCCAAGAGAATCTTCGCATAAGTCATGTCTTGATACACATTGTACAAGGTATTGTCAATCCCTCCCAATAGGTAATTCTTGCACAAGAAGTCGCGTGACGACCATGTCTCTTCCCACAGTTGCTTGGCTGTTTCTATTTCTCCCTCCACATGACCCGAAGGATCTTTGAGGTACTTAGCCAATTGCAGTGTTGTCAGATAGAACAACATTTTGCTATGTCATTATTTAAAGTTTGCTCCACCGAACTTTTCAGATTTTTCTCCATGAGCGACCGGTACTGCGATATTTTAGATAGCCATGTGTAACTGGAAAATTTAACAGTAACCAATAAGTCTACAAAAGACAAATCACACAACGATCAAATTTATGATCTTGTTTAAGTGATATACTAAGAATGCACTCGTTGTTATATTGGATAGTAGTACCAAATAACACAAGTCCTTGAATTTACGACTAAGGTTTCTTATGATAAATGAATAAAGGAATATTCCTAGAGGACGAGGGGGTTCCGAAGTAAC
This sequence comes from Zanthoxylum bungeanum, assembly GCA_019454045.1. Taxonomy (NCBI): domain Eukaryota; kingdom Viridiplantae; phylum Streptophyta; class Magnoliopsida; order Sapindales; family Rutaceae; genus Zanthoxylum; species Zanthoxylum bungeanum. The sequence continues at coordinate 17,374 of SKCR01021026.1, read as the reverse complement.
CACTAAAATCTCTGTCCACTTAGGCTCTTATCGTCTTTTTGACAGAATATCCTTAAACACTTTCTCAATAGAATATCTTAGACATTCAAACATAGTATTACACTTTAATTCATAATACAATAATTATTATATGTAGATTTGTATGTGTATATGTATAAGTCAATCAAGCTTGGATGAAATTACTTGTGTAAAGTTACACTTTCAATTCTCAACCAAGTATGAAACACATGATTAATTTTCAACTTTATCACTATATGTATGCTTGTGATAATTGAACACCCTAATATTAACTTAAACATATACTTCCAAATTTATAATAATACAGTATATGATTTTACCAAGTTAACATTATGTCATATATAGTAATATAAATTAATCTAAATCTATGTTATCATTTTTTAATCTAAAATAATTCCAGGATTAATTTTGTTAGTGTCAAGTTCGTTAATTCGTTCGAACGAAACTTTCCAGTGAGTTCACGTTCGTGTAGCATTCGTAAACGAGTTCAAATAGAATGTTCCAGAGAGTTCATGTTCGTGTTGCGTTCGTAAACGCATTCCGACAAAGTGTTCCAGAGAGTTCTCAATCGTGTTTGAACGTTCTTTGGCAGAAGACTAGGGTTTGAGTTGCGTTTGAAGACGCGTTCGAACGAGACTACGAAAAACAGAAATTTTCACCTACGCGTTCGTCGGGCGTTCGAACGCCTATGCGTATTTTTCATGCACATAACACATTTTCCAGAAAATTGACAATAAAAACATGTAAAATTTCATCTAACAACACTCAATATGTAATAAGTTCTAAAGATTGTTGGTTTATATATGTCATTAAACGAAATTAACATGCAAATTTATCTAAATTATTCCAAAACAGAACACAAAAAATGGATACAAGGAAAACCTGGAAAATATAGAAAATGATGAAAAACTTGGTCCTAGTCGAGTTGCCTCTATCCTTAAGAACTTATTAGCCCCGCCTCGGTGCTCTACGGATGGTTTTGTGGCTAACGTTCTCCCAGGATTACTTGGATGCTTCTTGTAGAAGGGGCACTCCTTTAACAAGAACTTGAACAAGGAAATTGAGGAAACTCTCGTTGAAGACGACTCTCTAAAACAATGGATGACTTATATGTTTTTCTGGATGTCTAGAGTGAACCCCCAAGGCTTCTTTATATAGGCGTGGAAGGGTACCTTTGAGGGTACCATTTGGTTTGGGGTGTAACCCTCCTAAGACTTATACCCCATTCCCTTATACCTTTTGAAGCCTAGGGATTTATCCTTCCAACTTAGTGGACATGTCCCTTCATAATTGTACCATTCCCATAAGACACTACTTAAGGTACATGTCTCTCATACTCTAATACTATATATATTAGAGAATTTATAACAGTTAATTCTAACAAAATTCGTTCAAACAAAGATATTAGAGCGTTCAGATAGAAATTCTAGTGACCAATGTGATATCCGGAAAACCTCTTGCATTTATCTTTTATTTTTTGGGCTGGAGAATAAGGTTTTCTTCAACCATTTTTTCAATGGAGGAAACAAAATATATAGAGTCTATATCTTTGAGTTTCCATATTCTTTGAGAGTTCACACTTGAAAACTTTATTAACCCATGTCTTCCTTCTATTGGTGAATTTCTCCATTGATAACCATCAAAATGCTAAACTTTACTAAACCCTAATTTTCAGAGTTTTGAGTTGAAGATTAATTGTCGGAGTTCCAACTAGAGCGAGTTCGCTAATTGGATTTACTATAGAGACTTCAGAGTTTCCTAATAAGGTTGTTTGGTACGGGCTTAAGAAGTTATATCGTGTTATTACATTTGGGCTAATTGGGTCAGTAAAATTTTTGTAATATGTATTTTAACTATCATTATAAGTTTATCGTCACAGTAAAATTAGTTGATAATCTATACTTGGATTGTTTTTTCTCGGCAATGAGTTTTCATTTTCGTAAAAAAATCTTTATATTCTTTGTTTACTTTCTAATTTTTTTACTTATTGCCTAACTTAAGAATGTGATTGCTTATGGTTAGACTTGAGGGTGATTGGATTTAACTATCGAAATATTAATTTAGGACTTGTCTTAATAGTGTCGTTAGATTTAATTTCCCATTATTTGCACATTCTCTCATATGTGTATTAGGGTAAGAACTCTGTGATTTTTAGGCATGTTATCTACATTTGAGTTTGGCCATCCTCATGTTTCAAAGAAGAATGAATTATAGATATTATGAGGTGAATGAGGGGAGAATGACTGTAGCTATTTAGCTTTCCAAAATACCAATCGAGAATGGGAATGGGTCAAAAGTCAAGAATGTGACCCTAATATAATTGCTTCTGGTTAGAATTAAGAGTGATTGGACTTAACCATTGAAATATTAATTTAGGACTTGTATTAAATAGCACCGTTAGATTTAATTTCCCATTATTTACACATATTCTCTTATATGTGTATTATGGTCAGAACTCTGTGTTATTCAAGTATGTTATCCACATATGAATTTGGTCATCCTCATAAATAATACACCACAAAAGTGTAAATACACAACTATATAGCTCGACAATAATATTTAGGAAAAATTTAAGACTCAAGCTAGTCAAAATACATCCTGATAACATAAATTCTATGTACTGTGTATTCCTCATATCTAATTGAAATTCAAATTCACACCTAAATCTATTATGGCCCTAGAGGAATTACATATTCAGCCCGATTTCCATTCTCTCGACAGGAATTGGTGAATACAAATTATAAAATCAGAGGTGGAATAACATAATACACAAAGAAAATTCATAAGATTATTATAACAACAAAATAAATTCATTACGAAACAAAGTTTTTCTTCCATTTCCAGATCCATCTGATGAACTCTCATAAATTATCTGTCTGTTGCTGTAACACCTTATATACATGCACAAAGACAAGAAGCCAAATAAAAAACCAAAAAATACCAATATAGAATAAATCTAGTTGGACAAAATAACCAGTACACAAATGGAAACCCATATCCAAAGATCTGGTTACAAGATAGACATAATAATAAAATAACAGAAAAATAAAAATAAAAAACACAATACAATAGTAAAGTAAAAGAGGTTCAGTGGTAGTTTGGGGAGAGAGCGTGAAGTTTCAGTGAGTGTTTATGGATTGAGTGGAGGGGTTATATAAGGAAGTGTGAAGGGAGTGAGGGGTTTGTGGATTTGGGGGATGGGGGTTGAGAGGGGAGGGTCGGGATTATGGGTTTGAGGATGGAATATTGAAGGGTTGGAGGTGGTTTGGTTCCCTGTCTCATGCCACAATATTTGTAGCAGGCAGCCCATAGAAGGATTTTTATTTATTTTGGAGTTCAAATTCTTACTATTAGTGACATATTCACAAGATGAATTTTGATGATGCAATACTAGAAGACTTCGACGCGCATTAGAAAACTTTACAAAAAATGTTGAAGCAATTGTTAATAAAGATCAATGAATGTGAAGATCATTGCTTATTGAAGAAAATCTTTGTGGTATTAGCTTAGGGCTCTCTTTATGAGTAAGTTGTGAATTTTAAGTCTCTAAGCTCATAAGAATCATATGTACATTCATTTAGATGCATAATGGTCATGTGTAAAATGGTTTTGACTTTTGAATCCTGCATTTTTTACATTGAGACCGGCATACCGGTCCCTCACAATGACATACCGGTGACCATGCTCTGCTTTAGGCAGATTTACATGCTCTTTGGATTCGGGCTACTCCAAACCAGTCTCATATATCGATAAGTTGGAGTTTGCACACCCATTGGAACCAGAACAGTCTATACTAATCCCTAAATCGCTGAGGTAACCAGCATACCGACCTCCATATTGTTCAGTAATCAGATTTTGCACTTTAATCTTCAACGGTAATATAACCGTTATGGTTTGGCAGACCAGCATACCGGCCTCTAAGACCGGCATACCGGTCTCAGACAAAGGCAATGGTAATATTTCATTTTCTCTATAAATAGAGCCTCAATTTCATTTTTGTCAACTTCTTCAACCTTCATATAATTTTCTCAAAGGAAAAAACAGAGAGTTAGACAAAACCTTCATCATCATACACTCTCATACTCAAGGTCACACACTACACCTTTATATCTTTTGTAGTGAGGTTAGATTTCTTGGGCTAGCAACTCACACTTTAATCTTCTTATCTTTTGTGAGTGCCCAAGTTGTACTTTAAACTTCATTATTCAAACACTTGTGGTTGGGAAGTCCCTTATTGAGTGGGTATATTCAAAAGGGTAATTTGTATAAAAGTTGTGAGTGAGCCTGTGAACAAAACTCATTGTAAGGGTTTAAAAGTTAACCTAGGAATAAAACTCTTGTATAAAGGTTTGGAGTGAATCTAGGGGACAAAACTATTGTTTGCGAGTGAGCCACGGAAAACTCGGTGTAAGTTATGGATTCAAATTAGTGAAAATCTTCAAGCGTGGCTTGGGGAGTGGACGTAGGCAAAGAGTTGGCTGAATCACTATAAATCACTGGTGTCGATTTCTCTATCCCTGAACTTTTATTTATCGCAAGTTATATTTTACTTGCATATCATTTAGTAACTTGCATTTAGGTATTAATAGTTAAATACATTAATTTGAGAAATTAATCAATAAGCTTAATTGGTAAAGGTACTAACTTAGTAGCATAAAATATGCAAGAATGTTTATTTTCGCAATATTAGGGCATTATCCAATTCACCCTCTATTGGGGTATAAAGAGATTATTTGTTTATGTGTGCTTATAGGCGATTGCAATTGGTATTAGAATGAAGTATTCTCAACAAATACCTAACCGTCCGAGAATAGGTTATGACCTCTACAAGCTACTCAATAAATCTTTCCAAGGGATTTTCAACAACTAGACCTCCCTTCTGTTGGGGCAGTTGTGGGACTCATAGGGTCGGATCAGTGTCCCGCGTAGTGGAAATGGGTCTAACTCGTGGTAATTGAGCATGTGTGTATTTTTAAATATTTTAATGAAATACTATATTCTATTACAAGTGTAGTGGAAAAAAATTGGGACGAATCAAAGTCCGGAAAAACCAAAACGGGAAAAAAAGAGGAGAGAGCGCACAGCCCGGGCCATGCGTGCACATGCATGCAAGAAGCATGCAAAGCATGCTGCTGGAAACAGCAAGCTGCTTGCGCAACATGCAGTGGCGCAACATGTGCTGCTTTCTATTTTTTTAAATCCTTAAACACTTTTAAAAACAACCAAAAATAATTTTAATTTCAAAACCAACCTCAACACATGTTACACAATAAACATATATATATATTTTAAATATATATATATTTATTTGAATCAAAATACAAACCAAAATAAAATCTCATAACGAAGTGACTCATGAACAGTTCTAGGTCACTCAAGGTGGTCAAATGATTCTAGAATTGTAGTCATAGCTTCAAGTTTTATCTAGAGTTTCAAACTCTAATTTATATTTATGTCCAACATAAACATTTTGACCCAATTACAAGCATATTGTGTTTATGCTTCCAAATCATCCATACACAATTCATTAGCCTAATCTCAACATCAAGCTATGATATTATGTATCCAATACATAATACATCACTATATGTTTCATTAATGAAAACAACTCAATAATGAAAACATAACTTTAGAGAAGATCAAACTTATCTATCAAGCTTGATTCCAAGATCTAATCTTATTCTCCTTGTTGAAATACTGTAGAGAACTTCCAAAACTTGCAAGCTTGATTCGAAGATCTAATCTTCTTCTCATTATTATTGTAGAGACTTTCAAAGCTTTTCCTACAAAAACTTTACTTAGGCTAATATTTATTTCTTTTGCTAAATGCTTGTTTTAATTTACTTTGTCTTGTTTAAAAACTTGCTCAACCGTATGCAATATTTAGTTACTAAACGTTCTAATCAAATTTTATGTGGGCTTAATCTATTTTGTCTAAATACGTATAATTAGGTTTGACTAATCACCTTTGTCTATAACATTGATTTAATCCAATTAAATTAAGACAAAAGTTTATCCAATTGATTAGTTCATTGTCTACCACTTTGATTTAATCCAATTAAATCAAGCCAAATACACCTACTATTATATATTTATAATTACCAAAATATCATCCAATGGTAGAGATATTTATGAAATTTCAATAAAACCCTTGTGTGATTTTGGATTAATCCAATTAATTCAATTGGGTCAAAGTAAATAATTAATTTTATCTAATAACATTTAATTATTTTAATTGGTAATTATAATATCAAATATTATTTATTATCAAACATTATCGGCTACCCAAGTGCTCAACGAGTACACTTCATATTGTGGGACTCTCTAAGTCGAGACACGTTCATCATATAAGCCTAGCTTATATGTACGCAATTCGACCACCTCCGAATTTTCGAAGAACACGAACGACCTTTCTGAACTATACAAGTTCAGGTCATCATGTATGTTTTTTTTCAATCCCTCTATCGTAGGCTATACGAGTTGTGGTTAGGAAACAAAGATTACACCGTTAAGTTTCTGAGGCACACATCTCATATTGTCGACATGTCCATGATTCTTTACAACTAATCAAAGCACCATTTCTAATATATGCGATCAACCCTAGGTGATCGGCTTTGACCAAAGTCTTAAGAATCATGACTTATTCACATGGATACCTAAACCCCTTGTGGTACATATACGAACCGATGGATCCTATCTTAATACGCACTTGATTAACGAGTTCATCGTCCACACCCAACGAACATATAGTGGTCAGACCATGAAATGTCTCTGACATATATGACATCAAAGTGTGGAGCATCAGACATAAAATCAATGTTATCCTATAGTCAAAGGATCACATATGCTACTTGACTCGAGGAGATTCCTATTGACGGTGGTGTGTACTTCCAACTATTAGGAATCACCTATGAGTCATTCAATATTCGGTCCAATGAATACCTACATGTCTATACGAGCTTCCATTGCTCATGGTACATCGGGTTAAATTATTGGAACTCCAATTCCAATATACGACATGTGCTAGTCTTATAGGTTATAACAATTTGACCGTATTCCAAAACCAACAACTAGGAATTTTTACTTTAAGAATACTTTATAATAGTAATATTATCCCAATATCGGACCACCCAGTATCAAATATTACTACATGGTTATTCTAAGGTCGATGTCATTCTCAGCATAAACTAATATGCATAATGACATAATAATTACCATTAACAAAGGTTGAAATGAAAATATAGTTATTTTATTAATAAATAATAAAATAAAATGTATAATACATTATTCAGATTGACGCTTCAAACTCTAACTCCAATACCTTCTACACCATAATCGATTATAGCTATTGGAAGATGAGGATGTTGAACTATTTTCTTGTCTTTGATGTGAAATCTTTCAAAGTGATGACTAAAGTTTAGAATTCTAATGAAGAAGGATAACAATGGTTGGAGTTTCCAAAACTTGTATTTTGAATGGACCGATGATGATTTCTTGGAAGCCTTCCAAAATACTATGACATTCAACCATTTTATTTGTGTGATTGATCAGAGTCAAATCAATAAGCTTCCGGAATTTGGAAATGCATATGAGTTATGGAAGTCTTTGGAAATGGTCGATGAGGGCACAAACCAAGTCAAAGACTCAAAGATCAACTGATTCATGTGCGGTTGGATAGCTTTAAAATAGAAGCCTATGAAGATATTGATCTGTAACACCATGGTCGGACCAGTCATAATCGATATAGTGAATCACTATGCCGAACACTTATAAAAAATAGGTTTCACACCTTAGGAATTTTGTACGGAGGTCCCGGATAAATTTTCAGATTCAACACTTTACTATTAATTTGAGTCAACAGATAACTCTTTGGTATTTCAACCCTAATATTTTCATACGATCTCCGATATTTTCTAATTTTATATCATCAGAAATCTCAGACCAAGGCCTACAACTTCCGTGTTTAACATTTTCCTAAATTCGGACCAAACCAAGTTGAAAATGCAAGTCAAAGTCGCATGAACAGTAAAACTCGTGACTGCTATTGAACTTACTACATTTTTCTGATTTTTTTACATTATTTTATTAATAACATCAGCCCCTCCCTTGTCTATATAAATAATACTATTACTTCATCTATTTCAGTATAAAAAATGTGAATAAGGAAGCTTCATCAAGCCATTACTAATCCTCGAGCTTTTCTCAATTTCTCAAGCAACCAATGAAGACTCTTAACTCATTCTTCATGAAAGTAAGGTTCTTAACTCATTTCACTTCTTTAATTTTAGTTTTGGACAGAAATTTTGAATCCCCAAATCGTATCTTTAGAATCCTAGAAATTCATATTTGTATTTTTGGTAAAGATAGAGTAGCTATCATGCATTTTTTTAGCATTCTATGACTATACACACATGCAATAAGCTTCATTTGACAAAATCCCAATTTTCCTCAAAGCTAAAGGGATGGAAAAGTATTATATGGCATGTAGGGGATGTTGTTAGTTGATAAATATTATTTAAGTATAAACATGGTGATAACAAGGGTAAAATAAACATGAGAAGTAATGAAAGAAATATGTATAGGTAGCGCACACCAAATGTTTGATGAATTGTTAAACTTTGATAGCGTTGATTAGTTGATCAATTTTATGCATGATAATTTGTATTTAACTTTTTAAGCAAAGATGTGATGGCTAAATTAAGTAAAGTTAAAATAGCAGTGAATGTAATATTATGGGCAGTAGTTTCGATTAAGACAAGTTCTAGATAGGCTGTGATGTTTAGGTTATAACATGCGTTTTAGGCATCCATTTGCCAAGCCGTGAAATTCTGAGTAAAATAAAACATAAAGAAAAAACATATTCAAAAATTAGAATTTTTAAATTTAATATAAATTAAGGTCGAATTTTAGAAGTTGGCCGCCCTGCAGATGTTTTAGTTTCTATCTTACATGAGCAGCCTATGATTATATGCTTATAGGTTTATTTTTGTAGGTCGAAATCATGATCCGTAAAATTAGGGATAAACTAGACATATAAGGAAGTAACATATCCGAAAATCAGAATTTTTAGACTTAGGATGAAGCCAAACCAAATTGTTGAAGTTGAGTGACCTATTACTTCTGTACCCAGTTTATTTTCTGAACAACCTCTATTTCTTGATTTAGAACTTGAGTTTACGAAAATGAAACTGAGATCCATAAAAATTAAAATTAATTAGACATAATAACAACCATTCTAATAAAATTTCAGTCCCTGATTCATTTCCAATTAGTTACAGTGAAGTTTCAAAGTTAGGCGTCAAACAGTTCATTCTTAGTGCCTAGTAGAATCTAAATTTCCGCTACCATACTTGCATAACTCCAAATCTAAGCACATAAAATTCATAGATACCATAGATATCTATAATATTCAACAAGATTATGTGTCCATGCATTGTATATTTTATTGTGCCATATGAAGATGTTCTGAATTATAGAAACTGACGATTGTATGGACTTTAGATCGATACCATATTACTACAAGGTTGCCCAGGTTATGAACCGCTCTCGATTTGTCATAGTATCGTGAGTGGATATTTTATTTTCATAATATTTTATTTATTTTATAAAGTTAAATGAATTTATTTATATTCAAGTTATACTTTGAGATGAGATAAAATGGCCAAAATGCTTTGATGAGTTAAAATTTTTTTGAACCTGTTCAGAAATGTTATAGTGTTTTTGAAAGTTTGAGATGATTTCTTTCATGATTTTTTTATAGATTGGGGGAAAACCCAATCTTAAAGACTTTTGGACTTGATGAATCATTAAATTGATGGATATAGTAGACATGTGTACATGTAGTTTCAGGACTAGGGGGACAGTACTGTAGGACGCCCTAGATCCTAGTCTCACTGCCAGGATGACAATATTGATTAGCGTTCTTGTCTATAGTTCAATGACTTGGAGATGGCGATACGTAACGTCCCAAAGCACTAGTTAGGCGTGTGGGGGGACAATGATACGTAATGTCCCCATATGTCAGTTATTTTCCAGATGAGATTTTCAGACACAACAGTTTTATGAGAGAGTTTTAGAAAGAATTAGTTTTAAGAGAGATCTCAGAGTTTTACAGAAAGAAATAAGTTTCTAGAAAAATTTTACAAAAAAAGAAAATTATTTTCCGACAAAAAGAATTTTCTGAGAAGATTAGTTTTTCTTGTAAAGTGAGGTGATTTCAATTTCAGAAAATAATTTTTTCATAAAACTTTTAGTTTCCATTTTAAACTATCCACTCATTAGATCATTCAAACGATCTAACCCCCACTCTCCAGTGTTTTCTGTTTTGCAGGTCTATTCAGAGGACGAGCTTGAAAGAATGGATACTGTTGGCAGTCACTAGGGTTATTGGGTCCATAAATCAATCAGGTCGGAGATATATGGATCAGTCAAAGTCAATGATGTGATAATTAAAGTACAGGTCGGGTTTAAGTTGCATGAGAGTCTTTAATTAAGGTTTTCAGAGTCAAAGTTACTAGAGTTTAGCAAAATAAGTTGAGTTTTGAAAAAGATAAAGTTTACTTAATGAAATTAAGTTAGGCATGTAGCCTTCAAGTGAAATCGTGTGATTCATATTTGTCAAATAATTAGAAAAGCAATAGAGTTAAAATAATATATCAGTTAATTAGAGGCTAAGGGTGATAGGGTGACGTATCTCCTACCAGGTGCATCTCTGAGAGGGGGATGTTACATGAGCAAATGATTTCTAGGTTTACAATGATTGTGAATCAACTTAGTGATTTGGGGAAAATATTGACTCAAGTGATCAAGTGAAGAAAATTATTAGGTCACTCTCTAAAGAGTATAAGATTTGCACATCGTCCATTAAGGAATCAAATTATATCAATAATTTGAAATTGGATGATTTAGTGGGAAAATTGTTGGAATATGAGATGGAGCTCAAAATGGATTTAAGAGAAGAAGAAGAAGAAGAAAATAATAAAAAGAGAATTAACCTTAAGTCATTTGTAAGAAAATGGGATAATGCTAGCTTAAGTAATGAAGAAGATGCTAGTAATCATGAGTTGACACATTTGACCGAGAAGTTCAAGAAGTTCCTCAAATCTGAAAAGTATAAAGAGAAATCTCAGTTGGATGAAAATAGGGAAGATGATTGGCCAAGAAAGCAAAAGTAAGATAAAATTATTTGCTATGAGTGTAAAAAGCCTGGTCATGTAGTTGTCGATTGCCTATTAAGAAGATTCAAAGGAAAATTCAAAAAAAGGAAATGAAGGCAACTTAGAGCGATAGAAATTATAGCTCATCCGAGGAGGAAATTAATAAGGGAACAAAAAATATCACTTTCATGGCTATTGATGATCTACTAGAGGAAAGCGATGAGGAAAAGGTACATAATTCCCTTGAATATAATGAATTACTTGACACATTTAATGAATTGCATGAGTTGTATGATTTACTTAGAAAGAAGCATAAATTGATTAAAAATGAGCATTCATCACTATTACATGATCATGCATCAAATTTTGAGAAAAAATGAAATACATGAAAAAGAAATCGCACGCTTAAAATATCAAAAGCTAAAACTTGAAAATAGTATATCTAGCATGTCATATATCTCAGATACATGTGATTGGAAATCTATTATGAATGAAAATGTTGTTTTAAATAAGAAGATTAAGGATTTTTATAACATAGTAACAAAATTTACTTTTGGAGAGAAAAATTTTAATATGTTGATTAGATCCCAAAGATACGCTTTTGAAAGGTAATGATTATGATATAGGCCTTATATCAAAAGAAAATTTTGAAGAATTATTTTCTAGAGGCATCCAATTCTCGTACGCATGTCACTTTTGATAAAAATGTCAAATGTCATGCATGCAATAAGAAATGACACAAAATATTTGATTGCATGTATAAAAATATAAAAGTGAATGCATGGGTTCCCCAAGGAACCAAGACTAACCCCCAAAGATCCAAGAAATTTTGGGTAGGGAAAACGTTGGGAAATGTCAATCAATGAGAAAACGTTATGATCCCAAAGACTTGACAAAAATGAGGAAAGAACTCAAAAAGAGAAGAATGTCAAATGCAATCCCAAAAAAATGAATGAATTTGATTATTGGTAGATTTGTCACCAACTGACAACGATAATTGATAAAATCCGTGTTTATGAAAATATTTGTATTGTTTTCTCAATTTTATATATGTATGCTGAATTCAATTAATATGTATTAGACCTGATTGTGAAACATACTAGTGATTAGACAATTTGAATTTAATTTGATATCATCATATGTTTAATCACATCATTAATCTCATTTAATATTAATTGATATCACATAGGACTTATTGATTCATATGATATGAGTGATCCTTTTGAATGTTTAACATTGAATATGCCTTGCCATTGATCATTATTGGTAGAAAATGAAATGCATGGATATTGGCTTAATTTGAGTGATTTTGATGATTTATGCATGAATTTCATATTGTCTGGCAAAAAAGAGAAATGTATGAAAATGCTAAGTGTGTATGTTTATGAACTTTTATATATTTTTTGCACATATTGGTTGGTATCTCATAGAACTTAAACTTTTGCTTCTCCATTCTTTTTGATAATGTCAAATGAGGAGAAATCATTAGAATGAGATTAAAACTTGTATTACCCTCACCCTGTATCAATGGGGAGTAAATTTGTATTAATGTGTTTGTCTAAGTTTTATAAAGCTACATTGAAGACAATCACATATTGAGGGGGTAAAATCTGTCAACAAATTTGGACTCTCAAAAACTCACAAGTTATTAAAGGTTGCCATTATAAAAAATGGGGAGATTGTTAGCGACATATTCGTAAGATGGATTTTGATGATGCAACACTAGAATACTTCGACGTGCATTAGTGGACATTACTAAAGAGCAATGAATGTGAAGATTAGTGCTTATTGAAGAAAATATTTTGTGGTCTTAGTTTAGGGCTCTCTTTGTAAGTGAGTTGTTCATTTAGATGCATTATGATCATGTGCAAAATGGTTTTAACTTTTGAATCCTGTATTTTCTGCATTGAGACTGAATACCGTCCCCATACACCAGTATACCGGTGCCCCTGCTCTACCTTGGGCAGATAAACATTCTCTCAGGAATCGAGCTACTCTATACCAATCTCCAATACCAGTCAGCTGAAGTTTGCACAACCACTGGACTCGAGACATTCCATACTAGTCCCCATATCGGTAGGTATCTGGCTTATCGATCTTCATACCGGTCAGTCTTCCGGTATTGCGCTTTAATTTTTAACGGTAATATAATTGTTATGCTTTGGTAGACTGGAAAACCGGCCTCTGAGACTGGCATACCGGTCTGTAGCAGAGAACATAGGTATTATTTCACTTTCTCTATAAATAAATCCCCAATTTTGTTTCTGCCAGATTCTTCAACCTTCATATAATTTTCTCTAAGGCAAAAAAGAGAGTTAAAAAAAAACCTTCATCATCATACACTCTCATACTCAAGCTCAATACAACATCATATCTTTTGCAGTGAGCTTAGATTTATTAGGTTAGCAACTCACATTTTAATCTTTTTATCTTTTGTGAGTGCCCAAGTTGTACTTTAAACTTTATTATTCAAACACATGGGGTTGGGAAGTCTATTGTTGAGTGGGTAAACTCAAAAGGGAAATTTATGTAAAGATCGTGAGTGAGCCTGGGAATAAACTTCATTGTAAAGGTTTAAGAGTGCGATGAAGTTGGTACTTGGAGTGCCAATCCGAATTGTATATTTTATTATTTATTAATAAAATAACTATATTTTTCATTTCATACCTCATTAACGGTATTGTCATTATGCGTATTAGATTGATGTATAGATATGCTAAGAATGACATCGACATTAGAATATTTTTGATATTAAGTGTAAACTATTCTTAAAGTAAATATTCCTAATCGTTGGTTTTGGAATACGGTTGAATTCCTATAACCTAGAAAACTAGCACATGTCATATATTGGAATTAGAGTTCCAATGGTTTAACTCGATGTACCATGAGTTTTGGAAACTCGTATAGACATGTGGATATTCATTGAAGCGAATACTGAATGACTCATAGGTGATTCCTAATAGTTGGAAGTATATATCACCGTCAATAGGAATCTCCTCGAGTCGAGTAGTATATGTAATCCTTTGACTATAAGATAACATTGATCTTGTGTGAGATCTTCCACACTTTGATGACATGTATGTCAGAAACCTTTCATGGTCTGGCCTCTATATGTTCGTTAAGTGTGGACCGATGCACTCAATAATCAAGTGCGAAGCAAGATAGCATCTGTCATCCCGTATGTGTACCATAATGGGTTTAGGTATCTATGTAAGTAAATTCATGATTCTTAAAGACTTTGGCCAAAGCCGATCACCTACCTAGGGTGGATCGCATCAGTTGTAAAAAATCGTGGACATATCGACATGAGATGTGTGTCTTGGAAATTTGACGGTGTATTCTATATTTCCTAAACACAACTGGAATACCCTACGACGGAGGGATTGTTAAACATATGTGATGACCTCGACTTGTATAGTTCGGAAAGGTCATTCGTGTTCTTCGTGAATTCGGAGGTGGCCGAATTACGTACATATTAGCTAGGCTTATATGACGAACGTGTCTAAACTTAGAGAGTCCCAATATGAAGTGTACTCGTTGAGCACTTAGGTTGCCGGTTATTTTTGATAAAAGATAATATCCGATATTATAATTATCAACCAAGATTATCAAGTGTTATTGAATAACATTAATTATTTACTTTGACCTAATTGGATTAATTCAATAATTACACAATGGCTTAATTGTAAAATCATAATTATCTCTACCATTTGAGGATATTATGGTAATTATAAGTATGTAATAATAGGTGGTTTTGGCTTGATTTAATTGGATTAAATCAAAGTGGAAAATATTTAACTAATCCATTTCCTAATCATTGGCTTGATTTAATTGGATTAAATCAAAGTGGGGGACAATGGAGATTTGTCACACCTAATTATACATTTGGACAAATTAGATTAAGCCCACTTAAAAGTTGATGACAACTTTTATTAATTAAAAATTACCTAAGTTTTGCTATAAATAGCAAGTTTAAGGAAGGTTCTAATTACAAGAAAAAGAACAAGTATAAGCATAAGGAAAAGCTTGAGTAAGCTATACACAAGTAATTCTTGAGAGATTAACATAAGTTAGAAAAGAGTTTAGAGAACCTTGTGAGGTCTCTACAACATTTCATCTAGGAGAAATCAAGCTTGGATCTTGAAGTGAAGCTTGGTAGCATTGGAAGAAAGATTGAGTCTTGGAGTCAAGCTTGCACACCTTGGAGGTTCTCCAACAATTTCAACAAAATGAGAGGTAAATTCGATCTTGCATCAAGCTTACTAGGTAATGTTTGATCTTCTCCTAAGCTATGTTCATTTGTTTATTAGATGCATGATCACATAGCTTAATGTTAAAATAAGGCTAATCAATTGTGTTAGGATATTTTGAAAGTATAAATACAACATTCTTCTATTTTGGGTCAAAGATGTTCATGTTAGACATGAAACAATTAATAAGAGTTTGGAATTCTAGATTAAAACTTAGAGCTACAACTACCATTCTATAATCACTTGACCACATTTGGGTGACCTACAATTATTAATGAGATATTTCTTGTTGGGATTCTATTTTGGGTTGTGATTTGATTCAAAGAAATGCATATATATATTTAGAATTTATATATGATTATTTTATAATATGTGTTGTGGTTGGTTTTGAAATTAAAATTGTTTTGGGTGATTTTAAAAGTGTTAAAGGTTTTAATTTTTTATTTTTTTTTTAGAAAATTAAAAAAAAAAGATATGTTGCTCTCGGCCATATAGTGGCGCTGCAGCCCCTATGCATGTTGTAGCCAGCAGCATGCTGCCCCCAACGGCATGTCTTAACCCGCGTAATTGTATCATTTGTCTGGTTTTTTTTTTCCTGATGATTTTTCCGAATCCAGATTTATTTCTGGATTTTCCCTAAAACACTTGAAAAATAAATAAAATAAAATATTTTATTAATTTTTAAAATATACCCATGCTAGATATCCACGGATTAGACCCATTTCTGCTGTGCGGGGCACCGATCGAACCTTAGGGGTTCCACAACTGTCCCAACAGAATGGTATCAGTAGCAAGACTTAACCACACAACACATGTTTTTGAATATATGCCATAGTAATTTTAATTTAATTATGTATAAGACATATTGGATATGTAAAGCATGTTTTAAATTAAAACTTTGACCTAATTAAGTTAATGACTTGATTATCATAAATCTCCCATGATTAGGTTACTACTTTATATAAGTAATAATATTAATAATGTTAGAGCATTATTGGATGGTCCGTCTTGTCAATACGGAGGTGAATGAGTTCTGACTACTTATATTCAATATCGTCATTAGTGTGAGGGTATAAGTACTTGGAACATAGATCGCTCTGGTAAAACATTAGATGTAGCGTGATGAGTTAACGCAGTCACCCAATATCGTCATTAGTGTGAGGGTGTACATACGAAGCTCATTAGTGCACATTGACAAGTATACACCTAGAATACGTCTTAATCCAATATCGTCATTAGTGTGAGGATAAGAAACGGTTCAGGACCAAACTAGGAGTCACATGAATGTTATTAACCTTAAGGGTCTACCTAATGAGTTTACGAAGGCCAATATCATCATTAGTGTGAGGCTGGAGTAAATGTCATGGGATCCACTTCCCGCTATGGAATTTTGATAGTCAAATTTCTATTTTTTGGTTAAGGGAGATTACAGAATTACATAAAGTAGTGGGAGGGCACTTATAGATTTAAAATTTCATAATCAATTAGTGTTATTATTTTTGAAATGAAAACTATTATGCTACTACTTAAAAATGTTGTCTTGTAGATGGCTGCCGCTAATCCATTGATGAAATTTTGGATTCCAATAAGCTAAAAGGAGCCGAAAACTATTTCAAATGGGAAATGAACATGCACATTGTCTTGGAATATGAAAAGTTGACTTATGTCACGATATATCCACTACTTCTTGATATCGATCATGACTCCACTCCATAAGAGCGAGAAACTTTTGATAGATGGAAGGATGATAACCTGAAGGTGAAATCCTAAATCTTGGGATCGATGGTTCCAGATTTGATGAAACAGTACATTGAAGGACCTGATGCTTGGCGCATCATGCAAACAGTCAAAGAGTTGTTCGAGGCAAACCAAGAGATGAAACTATATCGAATGTCTAAGAAATTGTTCCGTGCTGAACTCAAGGAGGGAGAAGCTGTCAGCACTAATGTT